>CM047507.1:30179429-30276682 GCA_026122265.1 Ammodytes dubius | reverse complement strand
TGACCCTGCGCTCTGACCCCCTCCGAAGTGTGGTAACTTGAGGGGATATGCGAAAAAAAAAAATTCATTGTAACCATTGACTAATAAAAGTAACTTAACTTAACTTAACGGATGTTTTAGAATGAAGCATCCATATTTCGCATATAAAGGCTTAACAACATAAAAATACATGCATCTTTCTACAGAGGAGATCTCAGATCTGACTGAACAGATTGGTGAGACTGGCAAGAGCATCCATGAGCTGGAGAAGTCCAAAAAGCAAGTGGAGACCGAGAAGTCTGAAATCCAGACAGCTCTTGAAGAGGCTGAGGTACATTTAAGAGGAGATCTTAAAAAAAGAATTCCATTAAAAATCAATCATTGACAAAATTTATAAACGCTGTGCAGCCGAGCTGACTCTTCTTTCTTTTCTTCTTTCTTTCTTTCTTTCTTTCTTTCTTTCTTTCTTTCTTTGTTTGTTTGTTTGTTTGTTTGTTTGTTTATTTGTTTGTTTGTTTCTTTCTTTCTTTCTTTCTTTCTTATCATTAGGGAACTCTGGAACACGAAGAGTCTAAGATCCTGCGTGTCCAGCTTGAGCTCAACCAGATTAAGGGTGAGGTAGACAGGAAGCTGGCAGAAAAAGATGAGGAGATGGAGCAGATCAAGAGGAATAGCCAGAGGGTGATTGACTCAATGCAGAGCACACTGGATTCTGAGGTCAGAAGCAGGAACGATGCCCTGAGGATCAAAAAGAAGATGGAGGGAGACCTGAATGAGATGGAGATTCAGCTTAGCCACGCCAATCGCCAGGCTTCTGAGTCCCAGAAGCAGCTTAGGAATGTCCAGGCACAGCTAAAGGTATTGTACACAGAGTTTTTACACAGTGGTCATTATAAGTTAAGTTAAGTTAAGTTATCTTTATTTGTCAAGTTACCACACTTCGGAGGGGGTCAGAGTGCAGGGTCAGCCGCAGTACAGCGCCCCTGGAGCTGTTTTGGGGTTAAGTGTCTTGCTCAAGGACACAATGGTAGAGATGGTGGGCACCGTAGACACAATACCAGCCTCTGCTAGTTTTACGACTCACACCCTCCTGTCCGGTGCCGGGGATCGAACCAGCGACCTCATGGTTACTGGTCGGCCACCTTACCTCTAGGCCATCCTACCACCCCAAACTAACTAAATGTTGGCATTCATTTTGATATGTTTTCACTAGGATGCACAACTGCACCTTGATGATGCTCTCAGAGCACAGGAAGACTTCAAAGAACAAGCTGCTATGGTGGATCGTAGGAATGGTCTCATGGTAGCTGAGATCGAGGAACTTAGAGCTGCTCTGGAACAGACAGAGAGAAGCCGCAAAATCGCTGAGCAGGAGCTGGTGGACGCCAGTGACCGTGTTGGACTTCTGCACTCCCAGGTTAACAGTTTTTCAACATTTCTCCACTAATTTACAAATCTAAATATTTGTCAGGCAAGTGATAACTTAACCTATTTCTGATCTTTTAGAACACAAGTCTTATTAACACCAAGAAGAAGCTTGAGACTGACCTGGTCCAGGTCCAGGGTGAAGTGGATGACACTGTTCAGGAAGCAAGGAATGCAGAGGAGAAGGCCAAGAAGGCCATCACTGATGTAGGTTTACATTTCACGTGCTCTTAATTTTAGTTTTAAAAAGAAAGAGGTGCCTTTTCCAGCCATTTCACATTAACATTATTTCCTCTAGGCTGCTATGATGGCTGAGGAGCTGAAGAAGGAGCAAGATACTAGCTCCCACTTGGAAAGGATGAAGAAGAACCTGGAGGTCACTGTTAAGGACCTGCAGCACCGCTTGGATGAGGCTGAGAACCTGGCCATGAAGGGTGGCAAGAAGCAGCTCCAGAAACTGGAGTCTAGGGTAAGAAATGAATGTAAAGAGTTTGTACAGCTGAAGCAAGACTTTGAAAAAGTTTGGATACTTTATGTCTTTACTGTGTTCTATAGGTGCGTGAGCTGGAGGCAGAGATTGAGGCTGAGCAGAGACGTGGAGGAGATGCTATTAAGGGTGTCCGCAAATATGAGAGGAGGGTGAAGGAGCTTACCTACCAGGTACAACCACATTAAGATTAGACATGTAAACATCTACTACATGTAGATCATTGAGAACATTTTACCATGCAAATTTTATTTATATAACAGACTGAAGAGGACAAGAAAAACGTTGCCAGGCTGCAGGATCTGGTTGACAAGTTGCAGCTGAAGGTTAAGGCCTACAAGAGGCAATATGAGGAGGCGGTAAGGGACAACATATACATTTTTAACACTAAAAACTTGATGTTGTGTCAGATTTAACATACACATAGAAGGCTTTGGTTCTTTTGGATATTCAAAAAAGTCCATTTCTATCTTACTCCAGGAGGAGCAGGCCAATACTCATCTGTCCAAGTGCAGGAAGGTTCAGAATGAGCTAGAGGAGGCTGAGGAGCGCGCTGACATTGCAGAATCCCAGGTCAACAAAATGAGAGCAAAGTCCCGGGACTCTGGCAAGGTAAATATACAACTGCGTTTTGGAACAGAAAAATAAATTTTAAATTAAAAAGTACTTAACATGTATTTTGTTACCTAATCAAACCCTTTGTTATTTGTGTGTGTTTTAGGGAAAGGAGGCGGCTGAGTAAACCACTCCAGCTAGTGGGCTGATAGTTTCTAATCATATAATATGATGTGAAATGAATGATTCCGCAATAAAAGAATTTGATCATAAATTGATATTTGTGTCATTTTGATCTTATTGTGTCTTCAAAAATAAGCAAATGTTAGTTTTGTTACAATTTATATGAAGGTCCTTTCTGTAAAGTATTATAAGCATATTCATAAGATGTTATTTATAAGGCTTTATATAAAGCGCAGTATAAATGGTAACACTTTATAATAATGTTAATTTATCAGTCACACATAAGTCATTTATAAATCTTATACAAGTCATTAAATAATGATGAACTAATCATTTAATAAAAGCAGTAATATCTATTTGTGTTATGTTTACATATCACAAATGTGTTTTAAGTCATCTATAAAGTGACATCTATTCAACTGTGCCAATCTCACAGTCGAATAGTTGCAAAATATGAAACAAATATCATTCTGTTCCAGCTATATGGGGGTGCTGAATGTCTGATTTTACATGGAATTGCTTGGTTTCCCCTAATTTATCACGATATATCACCTATTATAGTATAACTATCAGCCTATTATACTGGTAATAAAGATTTCAAACCAACTCAAGCTTTTAACCAATCTCCTAAGTGTGAGTCAATGACTAAGGTAGGTACACAAGTTAGTATGCCAACCCAAGAAGACAAACTATAATTGGGTCTTTTAACCCCTTTGTGTGGTTTAGGAAAAATATGTTCCAATGTAGCAAATGAGAATATGGATCAATAAGCAGGAAAAATTATCTTAATTGCACGATTAGTTGACTATAGGCAAGATTCGACCAATAGGACTAGTATACTTTTTGTTGAGGACAGCCCTACAACACATTGGTATCTGATGCATACACTTTAGATTAGGGGGATGCAGAAAGGTTTGTAAATGACTTATTAATATTATAACAATGATTTGTTACTGAGTGTGTCCTGATTTACTAAAAGCTTTATAGATGACTTACACAACATTTGTGATCTTAACATAACACTTATTAATCATCTACCCATGTATATTACTGTTTTGTAAATCATTAGACTTATGAATCATTTATAATTAACATTATTATAAAGTGTTACTAATATGTTACTGTAAATCTACTATTTATATTATTTGGGTAATAGCCCCCATAATTGTTATATCCCATAAAATGTCTAAATTGGGATTATCAAATAACTAAATAAATAAACAAGTGGGGGACGATGGATTTACGGAAACAGTTCAAGATACAATCAAGTCATTAATTATTTAACTAGATCACAGCACCCGGAAATAAAAGTGATCTCCACAAGACAAGCGAAGATGGACTGTTAAAGAGGACCTATGATACTTTTTGACTTTTATGACCTATAAACGTTGTTATAATGATTTATAGTCATGTTTAACCATACTAGCGTATCAAATAATGACGTACATGCATTAAGACGTATTCCCTGCTGACCGTCTGGGGTTTCTGTGCAGAGCACTAAACACTAGGGCAGCCGGTCGAGAAGTCACGTGTTCAAAGCGGTTCAGAATTTCCGGACATTCTTTTCGTCACACAAGCGGATGTTTCCATCAGGTTTCCATGTATGGTAATGCTGCAACATGCCCCCACATTCCTGCTCAAGTCTGCCTCGCACCTCGCGCCCATGCTCGCGCCACTGAAAGTGATCCGGAAGGAAGGTAACCAATCACAATGGAGTGGGGTTTGCAGGAGGGGGGGGAGGGAGCGGAGAAGCACAGAGCTGAGTGTTGAGAGAGACTGCAGTGCGCGCTCAGATGAGAGGAAGAGTTTCCCGAAAATCTACATGGTTTTTTGTGATGTGATTCGTGTCAGGTTGCTCTATAGCAGTTTTTAACAAGAAATTAAGACCAGAAAAGTAGTATAATAGGAGATCTTTAAGTAAACACTGCCGAGGCCACACATTTGAATCCCATACCAAATGGCACGTAACACATATTTAAACAATATCACACAAGAGGGAGTTATGTTGTCCCTCTATATCAGCACGGCTGTGATTTGATCATAGACACGAGACCGAAGACGATCCTTATAGTTCTCTATATTTATGTTTAAGTTTATTTTGTGCAACATCTGGCCAAAGCAAATTCCTTGTATATGTGAACCTACCTGCCAATTAAACCAATTCTGATTCAGCAGGGTTTAAGATTGATGTATTATTGTTAAATAGGGCTGTCCCTTTTTATTTGAAATTCGAATATTCGTTCGAAGGTGGGGTGAAAAGTTCAAATTCGAACTGTAATTTCAATTTCCATTCAATACTGTATGTGTGCTGCAGTTTCATGATGTTAACCTGTTGCTTGACCAAAATTGACAATAGTGAGCAGTGCAGTCCTGGACCAATATATTAGAGGAAAGGGGTAATTTTAAATTAGCTTGAACTTTGTTTTGGAAAAAGTGTTATGAATGGCCTCTGTCATAAACATGGATTAAGCCAAGTCCTCGACCTTGCCAATTTCTCTTGCCAAGCATGAAACTAACACTTGGATGTAAATTTAATCATACAAATGTCCTGGGGTTGTGGTTAGGCTCATGAAGAACTAGCACAACTGAATTGTCTGCATGCATCAGTATCTGTTTTGATGAAAATAAATACAAATTTGTTCCATTCTGTGCATCAGACAGACAACTGAAAAGTGCAGCTGAAACATTATTTTATGTTAACACAGTTTTACAACCAGGGCCATTAGGAAATGGGCAATTTGGAGAAGTATAAATATAAATTAAATATGTTCTATAGTATAAATCACGTAAAGAAAATATGTGTAATATACAGTATCTCACAAAAGTGAGTACACCCCTAACATTTCTTCAAATATTTCATTATATCTTTCCATGCGACAACACTGAATAAATTACACTTTGATACAATGTCAAGTAGTCAGTGTACAGCTTGTATAACAGTATAAATTTACTGTCCCCTCAAAATAACTCGACACACAGCCATTAATGTCTAAACTGTTGGCAACAAAAGTGAGTACACCCCTAAGAAAAAATGTCCAAATTGGGCCCAAAGTGTCAATATTTTGTTTTGCCATCATTATTTTCTAGCACTGCCTTAACCCTCTTGGGCATGTAGTTCACTAGAGCTTCACAGGTTGCAACTGGAACCCTCTTCTACCCATTCATGACGACATCAAGGAGCTGGTGGATATTAGAGTCCTTGCGCTCCTCCATCTCCCGTTTGAGGATGCCCCAAAGATGCTCAATAGGGTTTAAGACTGGAGACATGCTTGGCCAGTCCATAACCTTTACCCTCAGCTTCTTTAGCAAGCCAGTGGTCGTTCGGAGGGGTGTTTGGGGTCGTTATCATGTTGCAGTACTGCCCTGCGGCCCAGTTTATGAAGGGAGGGGATCATGCTCTGCTTCAGTATGGCACAGTACATGTTAGAATTCAATGAACTGTAGATCCCCAGTGCTGGCAGCACTCATTTAGCCCCAGACCATGACACTCCAACCACCATGCTTGACTCTAGGCAAGACACACTTGTCTTTGTACTCCTCACCTGGTTGCCGCTCCACACTCTTAACACCATCTGAACCAAATAAATGTATTTTGGTCTCATCAGACCACAGGACATGGTTGCAGTAATCCATGTCCGTAGTCTGTTTGTCTTCAGCAAACTTTTTGTGGGGTTTCTTGTGCATCATCTTTAGAATAGGTTTTCTTCTGGGATGACAGCCATGCAGACCAGTATGATGCAGAGTGCGGCGTATGGTCTGAGCACTGACAGGTTGACCCCCCACCCCTTCAAGCCCTTCAGCAATGCTGGCAGCACTCATACGTCTATTTTCCAAAGCCAACCTCTGTGTACGACGCTGACCACGTGCACTCAACCTTCGTAAACTGGGCCGCAGGGTGGTATTGCAACATGATAACGACCCCAAACACACCTCCAAACGACCACTGCCTTGCTAAAAAAGCTGAGGGTAAAGGTTATGGCCTGGCCAAGCCTGTCTCCAGACCTAAACCCTATTGAGCATCTTTGGGGCATCCTCAAACAGAAGGTGGAGGAGCGTAAGGTCTTTAATATCCACCAGCTCTGTGATGCTGTCATAAATGGGTGGAAGAGGGTTCCAGTTGCAACCTGTGAAGCTCTAGTGAACTACATGCCCAAGAGGGTTAAGGCAGTGCTGGAAAATAATGGTGGCCACACAAAATATTTACACTTTGGGCCCAATTTGTAAATTTTTTCTCAGGGGTATACTCACTTTTGTTGCCAGCAGTTTAGACATTAATGGCTGTGTGTCGAGTTATTTTGAGGGGACAGTAAATTTACACTGTTATACAAGCTGTACACTGACTACTTTACATTGTATCTAAGTGTCATTTATTCAGTGTTGTCCCATGGAAAGATATAAAGAAAAATGTGAAGAAATGTGAGGGGTGTACTCACTTTTGTGAGATACTGTATATAATTACTTTGATTTAATGGAAAGCAGGAAATGGAACTTCAAGACTGAAATCCAAAATGTCAGAATGAAGTGCTAACAACACTCGATTAAACAGATGGTAAATGGTAAATGGACTTGACTTATATAGCGCTTTTCTAGCGGATTTTCTCAGCCACAAAGCACTTTACATATCTTACCACATTCACCCATTCATACACACACTCATACACCGATGGCAGTCAAATGTCAAATGATATTAGTTATCCACACCACATTTGGTTCCATATTTAACTCATGCTGCATAAGCAATTCAGATTATATAAAAGGAGCCAAAAATATGTCAGCGTGGCACTATGTACATCAGGGCTATTCAATTACAAATTCAGTTGGGCCAGACATTTTCTATGTACATGTTAGGTGTTTTCACTTTTGGAGATGAGGTTACTGCACTGATAAAAATATCTTGCTCGATCTACTTAAATAAATCAAGGCAACTTTCTGCATAAAATTATTATGTACCACACAAGAATACTATTTGTATGAACTACACACATTTTTGAATGCAAGGAATACATTTAGCAAGCAAAGTCTACTTAGTAAAATTAAGTTGACTTTACTTGCAAAACGTATTTCTTACATTAAAAAAATCATGTCATTTTTACGAAGAAAATCTAGTTACCTTTACTTGCAAAATGTATTTCTTACGTTAGAAAAATTATTTAGCAATGGTACCTTGTGTATAAGGCTGACATTTTGGTGATGAAATCAACATTTACAAGCCTCCAGGTATTAAATTAGTAATATGCTCCTCAAATAGCATGGTGTCTGCCCCAGAAATCAACTGAAAGGCTGCCAGTCAGTTTTTATGCGTATCATTGCACTGAAGCCACGCTCACAGGCAGCAGTGGAGAGTGGGAGCATGAGGATTAGCTCAACCACCTTCAGCAGGTTGGGGAAGCTCTGTAGCCTGTCAAGATCTTTAAAAAAGTCTACCCATACCTTGGTTTTTTGAGCCTAGTGCAGCGCTTTTATGACCACTTTGGCACTGGGCCACTCTTGGTGCCTTGTCTGACTCCTGTCACAGCCCGACCTATCCAGTATCTCTGCAAAGTGTTCTGTGATCACATGTAGATGATCTGCTCCAAAGCTGGCCGGCTCTGCCACCTCTGTGGGCCACTCCCTTGGTTCCACCAACCTTGCAGCTGCCTGAAGAATTTTGTCGGACTCCAAGCTCTTGAACCGGCTCCTCAGGCTTTGGATAGTCTTTTTTAATTTTGTTTTATAGGCAGGGACACTGTGCAAATAAAACATTTAACACAGTAAACACAACTAAGTGAACCCTTTTATGAACAACAGGCTAATTTAACTGTTATTATTTCCTCTTTTTAATTTACTACCTGTTAAATCTATCCCTGCTCTCCTGGCTAAAGTTCTGTAGCTGAACTGCATGGAACTGGCCCTCTGCTGACTCCTGAAGAAAGGTTTCAAGGCTCTCTCCAGCTGTTGTGTGCATGCTTGTAAGCATGAGCAGTGTCGTCTCAAAGGCCTGTAAGGCCGTGGGGAGTGTAACACCGTCCTCCTGAAGCTTCAGACTTAAACTGTAATGGATTACAATCTCACCTACTTGATAAGACTTACTAATACTACACTTTACTAATCACTCAAAACTATACAGAGGAAAAAGTAAGAAGTAAACTGACCAGCTCAAAACATGCAGGATATCCTGAACCAGACCACAAACAGGAGGCGGCTGTAGTCCTTCAGGATCTGTACACACTGTTTGGTTCTCCCAATCATGTCTGCGCTGGCAGATCTGGAATAAGCACAAACAGCGTATTGTTGTTCAGTGAGAATATAACGCAGTAATGATAATACAAATTTAAGGAAAATATTGCATCAAAAAAACAACTTGCCTGGTTTCAATTGTGTTCTCCATATGTGACAACACAACAGGATAGTCCTGTCTTAAGGGTCTTAAGAGCTTTTTCAAAATGTGGGAGCCACATTTCCCCCCAGATTGGTCAGCTTCCAGATCTTCTGCTGAAGGACCTCACTCAGTGCTTTAAGCTCTCTCCAGGCTTTGGGAGAACAATGATACTGCTTGTAAAGGCCTTTGAGGAAATCAGTCACCTGTATGAAGAGGAAAAATGACTATAGCCAATAAAACATTACTGTGTTAAACATACATTAATTTCAATTAAATTAATTCAGTGCTGTGACTCTAACTTTCTTCATTCTCTCATCCCATGGGCAAAGCACTGGATGTTGATGAGGTGGGGGACTTCTTCCCGGAGTAGAGTAGAGACCCCCCCTTGCCTCCCGACCATCACTGGGGCTCCATCCGATCCAAAGCCGACTAACCACTCCTTCCACTCTGGGAGGCCAACTTTCTGAAATACTGTAGAGAGTGACAAGTTAATGATGTATTTATTTTTAAACTACCATTTAACATATTGACATCTATTTATGCTTATGAACAAAGGTTATTTCCAATTAGTTTCAGCTTACCTGCATAAAGAGCTGAAAGGTGCCCAACTGCAGTAGCATGCTCAAGTTCCTCTACTGCCAAAAAACAAGTTTTGGGCTCCCCGTTTTGCAGCATCCTTACGTACACCCCCTCGAGGTTACGGGTGCTCACAGCAGTGGCAGCGTCAGCCAGGACACTGAAGAACTTTTTGGCCTTAAGGATGCTCAAAAATGGTTCCCAAAGGTCATCAAATATGACCATGGCAAACCTTAAGAGAGACCAAATGGATAGCGTTCATGAATCTTACTACAAAATGTGATGGCTGTCACACATTTAATCCAAATTCATTCAGCCAGTTTTTAAAGTCACAGCCACACACACACCTTGAACCAAAGCACCATAACAGAGCTCTAATCACACAACTAGTATAGCTTATATATATTATATATATAAACAAGTTTAAAAAAAACTGCCTGCACTTTTCTGGAGCTCCAGATTTTCAAAATAAAACGGGCTGTAGCTTTGCATTTCATAACACGGTTGCTTCTCACAGTTTATTTTTGCTTCGAGTTTGGCTGACTTATGACAACGGTGCAACTTTACATAAGGCTGATAAATGAACAACTTACCGTCGACAAGCCACGTCAGTGTGGTACTGTGTACTCAGCCCAACCCCGTTCTCCTGTTAAAGAGCAATCACACTGGGGTAAATGGTTGTCCGGTCTTCGTGACGTGATACGCCGTGGTTATCAGCTTTGCGATGACCTGATTTGCCTCAGCGTTCTGTTTACTAAAAAGAACCGGCAAGGCACCGGAGGACGGGTTATCAGCAGCCCGCTTAGCTGCCATGCAAGCAAGATGCTGCTTGCTCTTATCATAACACTCAAGCATCTGCTTTCTAAATGATGACGTTCCTTTAAAAAACTAACCGCTTTTATCCGCCGTTGACGGGAACTTCAGGCAAACCTCGCAAAACATAGTCGGTGTTTCCTCCACATTCTTGAGTATAATCCAGGGGAACTTCTTCTTCCAGGACGCTTGAAAAGTTTGCTTATGCTTGAGCTCGTACGCAGCCATTTTCTAGACAGCTGCTTGCGGCGCCCACCCGCTACCTGCTGGCAGTCTCGCAATCTCGATTTTGATTGGCCGAAGCCACATTCACATAAAATCAAATAATACGCCAAGTATTACAAGCATTATCCGACTTGGACAAGGGGAGGGGAACTTTATCGATTGATGATCGTAAAAAAATGTTTTCCAATTTTAATTTTTTTTTGCTTTGAGTCCTCCACTTGCCCGACCGGGCAAGCGGGTTGTCATAGTTACTTGCCCAACGTGGTGTTTTACTTGCCCCGGGACGTCGGGCAATCCTTATTGTCGAGCCCTGATTGGCGTCGCTGGCTTCAATAAAGCATCAAAACAATACTCTGCTAATTTTCTTCTATTAAACAATAGTCCGCATTACTGAGAGTGACACAGATCATACCTCAATTTTCGCAAATCAATTGTTGACGGGTTTCTTGATTACAAACAAAACTGGTTGCACGCGCAGCCAGAAGGCAAAAAGAAGCTTCAGTAGCAGGATTTTAATGCAAGGATATATGATGCCGTTTTGTTTGTAAGTTCTGTTTGGGATGTTTCTAATCTACAGTATCAATATGTCAGCGTTAATGTCACAAAGCTAAGTCCACAAAACTGTTTAAAACGGCACTACTTCACGGCCCGCAGTTAGCTGACTGTAAACAGCTACTGTACACAAAGCGATACAGTGTGACAGCTAGTTAGTTAGCTAGATGTCGGACAGGAAGACTGGACGCTCCTGGAACACCTCCCTAGGGAACACACACAAAGAACACATATTAAATAAAAAATGCCTCGGTTTACAGTCTGTGCTTTACCTGTATAGCGATCTCCACAGCTAGTCCTTACAGTTAATAACAGCAGAAACTCCCCCTTTTCTTTGCTAACTTGCCTGTCTCAGAAAACAAACTGAGAACAGAATCACGCTTTCTGCACCGAAGTCGCGCGCGAATACCAGTGATCGTCCTTAACGTTTGCCGCCAAACGTGTTGACGGTTTTTAGCATTGCCGTTTGAATGCTGAGATAGATAATAAAACACCATTCATCGTATGTATGTGGGTTTAAACCGCAGTGCGGGTCTGGTGTATTGTAAACGCATAAGCAACGAGAAAACCAATGAGCCAATTCAAGCAGAAATGCAGACTAAAATCATAAAATGTCAAACGCAGCTAAGCTAACGGTGTAAAGCAAGCAGTGCTAAACTAACGAGGCAGAAAAAATATTGAGCCACGGGCTAAATTTGCGCCGCTAAGATATCACAGCAGGCTAAACTAACTCCATTCAGATAACATGGCAGGCTAAACCAACTCCATACATTCAGACAACATGACTGGCTAAAATAAAGCTAAAATAGTGGCAAAGGCTAAACTGGCTTAAAATGCAGTCAATACTGGACTTTTTACCCTCATAGTTTTAATTTATATTTTTTTTATTATTTTAGATATTTTTTGGGGCATTTTTATGCTTTATTGATAGTGCAGAGAGACAGAGGTGAAATGGGGCAGAGAGGGGAGTGACATGCAGAGAACGACCGCGGGCGGGAATCGAACCCGGGTCTGCTGCTGGGCCTGGCCCGGGGGGGACGCTCTACCAACTGAGCTAAGGGCGCCCCCTCATTTATCATATTTAAAAAAATAAATGTAACCAGCCAAAACAATACTAGAAATACATATGATATACATATTAACATTGCTCTGCAAACTTTATTCTTACCTTAAACTTCAGTCAAATCCACGTTCAGCCAACTGACAAAATGTCCGAACAAGAGCTCTTGACCAATTGAGAGAAGATTTGAATCCTCCCACTTCACAGTTCAAGTGTAAACACAACAAGATCATTGCTCGTTGTGGGGGTTTACATAAAAATATTGTCTGGGATTACGTAAATGTATCTTGTTGTGGAGGAAATGCACAATTTCTTATAATACTAACAAATGCTGATTAAGTCCAGGACTAGAATTGTTTTTGTAGAGATACAAACATATATTTTCATTGTTAATATTACATGTGAAATTGTGTAACATTTACATCCTTTAAGAATCATTTTTTTCAGTGTGTATAAAACCAATAAAGAATGACTTACCAATCTGTCTGCTCTGTCTGTAGCTAGTAGCTGTTTACTGAACATGTTTCATAACAATCAAATAAGTTTAGTTTGTGTGTTCACACTGAAGGTGAAGCAATGTTTCACCTTTTGTCATTTTCATGAATTTGACCAATTTGTGTTTGCAGTGTTGTGGATGAGTAGTGAAACTAGTAGGTTAACTCAGGTTTGCAGTGACTTGCTGGCAGTTCAGACATGTTTGCATAGTGAATTAAGTACCATAAACACTTGATTACAGAGATGTCAAATGATTTACCTACCTTTCTAGTCAGGATTTATAATCACATAACTTATTTGTTTTATCTTTTAGATTAAACAAACTTTTTATCTATCTTTTATAGCCTATTTTTATGTAGTCTGCTTTTATTTTCTATGTGTTTTTATTTTTATTTTTTCTCTTCTATGTATTATTTCTAATGATTGTTTTTGCGTGTATGACTATATCGGGGTGTGTTGTGGGAGGGGGGGTGGATTGTTTTAAGCACTTTGTGTTACATTTACTTGTATGAAAAGTGTTCTATAAATAACGTTTGATTGATATAGTTATTCACCCCACATATCGCCTTGGGTTACATATTTAACAGTGCTGCATAATCAAGCCAGATTACATGAGCCAAAGATGTGTCACTGGGATATGAAACAACCAAATTTAAAGGGAAATTCAAATCAAATACTGTACTTCATAATTAATCACGAAAATTCAGAAAATGTTTATATTTTTTGGCTCTCGGGCAAGTGAAAATATACAAGGGGCCAGTAAAAAGCTTGTCTACTTGCCAAGTTGGGAAAAAATATTACGTTGAACCCTGCTGGGACATGGGCAATTTGGAGAAGTTTAAATTTAAATGACACCACGTTTGACATTTGGTTTCATATTTAACTCATGCTGCGTAGGCAATAAAGTTTATATAAAAGGAGCCACAGATGTGCAGTGTGGCAGCCGGAGGGAGCAGTGTGTGAGGACCGTAGGTTACCCCAGCTTGTGGTAAGTGTGTGTTTCATCTCCTCTGGAGATTTTAGAAGTAATCACTATTTGATGAATTTGTTTAAATGTGAAGTAATTACTATATTTCTTAAGCACATCTTGCCAAACTTTAACCAATATCTGAATATATGGATTATGTTTTCAACAGGATTGAGGAATATAAAAGATTTTTCACAGAGAGAGGCTCAGGTATGAAGCTCTTTTATCATAAATGTGTAAATGTGTATATACTTTGTGTGAAACATTTAATTTACTTGTCATTTACCTGGTTATTGTTCATCTTATTACTATCAACTCAAGAAAATATTTGGAATGGGCAAATGTTAAGTCTTTGTAGATAGATATAGATAGATAGATAGATAGATAGATAGATAGATAGATAGAATAGATAGATGATAGATAGATAGATAGATAGATAGATAGATAGATAGATAGATAGATAGATATGATAGATAGATAGATAGATAGATAGAATAGATAGATAGATAGATAGATATTGTTTGTTAATTTAGTCTATTATTCAGTTTAACTTATTATTTTAGTTTGTCATGTGACTTGAAGTTATTAGTTTAAAAAAAGATGAATAAGAATACTGAAATTTACAATTACCTTACAGAAGTAACCAGCAACCATGAGTACTGACGCTGAGATGGAGGTTTACGGCAAAGCTGCCATTTACCTCCGTAAGACAGAGAGGGAGAGGATTGAGGCTCAAGCCTCGCCCTTTGACGCCAAGACTGCCTGCTATGTGGAAGATAAGGCGGAGTTGTACTTGAAAGGACAAATAATCAAGAGGGATGGTGACAAAGTCACTGTCAAAGTCTTGACCACTCAGGAGGTTAGTATCATAAAGTAAAAGTAATCTAGGAATGTTTTATGATCAGTTCTCATCGTGACAAATGTCTTGTTCCAGGAGGTGGTAGTTAAAGAAGCACAGGTCACTGCAATGAACCCTCCCAAGTACGACAAAATTGAGGACATGGCCATGATGACCCATCTCAATGAAGCCTCTGTGCTGTATAACCTCAAAGAGCGTTATGCAGCATGGATGATCTACGTAAGACAATCTGCCTAATGAGAAAAGAGAAATGCTGAAAATGGCTACACTTGTATGAATCTTAAAGTTAACTGTTGAATCTCTATGGTTACTTTCAGACCTACTCTGGGCTGTTCTGTGCCACTGTGAACCCCTACAAATGGCTCCCAGTGTACGATACTGAGGTTGTAAATGCCTATAGAGGCAAGAAGCGTGTGGAGGCTCCACCCCACATCTTCTCTGTCTCTGACAACGCTTATCAGTTCATGAATACTGGTAAATTATAACAACTCTAATATACAAATTACCATTTTATCAGGTTTCACTTGCAAGAAAAACATAGTAAATTCCGTTGTTTTTATTTCTAACAGATAGGGAGAACCAGTCTGTCTTGATCACGTAAGTTTCATATTTGTTGACTTTGTTTACAATGATTAAATACTTTGAAGAAATTCTTATAAGTCTATGTCTATCCCCAGTGGAGAATCTGGTGCTGGAAAGACTGTGAACACCAAGCGTGTCATCCAGTACTTTGCAACAATCTCAGTATCAGGCGGACAGAAGAGGGACGAGTCAAAGGTGTGATTATGTTATTGTATGAGTATAATTCAGTCTTATTTAAACGTGATATCTTTCAATGGAAAATAATTATAATAATAGTAACTTTCTGGTATCAATTCTCTATTTAAATTACAGGGGTCACTGGAGGATCAGATTATTGCAGCCAATCCCCTGCTGGAGTCCTATGGTAATGCCAAAACTATTAGGAATGACAACTCTTCTCGTTTTGTAAGTACGGAGGGATTTTTATAACATATACTATAGAAATTCCACATGTGCCGGGACATTAAATATTCCTATTTTCCAAACAGGGTAAATTCATCAGAATCCATTTCGGCAAAACTGGCAAACTGGCTAGTGCTGATATTGAGACATGTAAGTAACAATCCTCAGAGAGCATACAAATGTCTTTAATTGCGAGTTGGCCAGGCTGTGACAAATGAACAATGTTTATAGATCTGCTGGAGAAGTCTAGAGTGACATACCAGCTTGAACAAGAAAGAGGCTATCACATCTTCTTCCAGTTGATGACCGGCCACAAACCTGAGATAGTTGGTAAAAGATTGAGTATATGCACAAAGTTTTTTTTTCTTATTTAATTTGCATGCATGACAATGCATTGAATTTTTCACAATTCTTTGATCTCCAGAAATGGCCCTCCTCACAACCAACCCCTACGACTTCCCCATGTGTAGCATGGGTCAAATCACCGTGAAGAGCATTGATGACAAAGAAGAGCTGGATGCCACTGATGTGAGTGAACTTCAATTCAAAATATAGGCATTTATTATGAGCAGTAAATGCAACATCAGAACTGCTCTTTTAAAATAAGATTCTAAATTGATTATTGTGTGGACAACTCCTTTGAAAATAGAACGCTATTGATATCCTGGGCTTCACTCATGAAGAGAAGCTGAGCATCTACAAGATGACTGGTGCTGTGCTTCACCATGGTAACATGAAATTCAAGCAGAAGCAACGTGAGGAGCAGGCTGAGCCTGATGGCACAGAGGGTGAGAATTTCATGTTAGCTCAAAGTGCATAGCTTATAAACAACAGTGGGCCGAATACATGTCCTAGTCACTAAGGTATCTGTCATGATGGACAATCACTGTCACATACTGTATGTATTTACTGTAAATCTCTGAAATATTTTCAGATGCTGACAAGGTTGCTTACTTGCTGGGTCTGAACTCCGCTGACATGCTGAAGGCTTTTTGCTTCCCCAGAGTGAAGGTCGGAAATGAGTATGTCACCAAGGGACAGACTGTACCTCAGGTATTCAAGATATACTGTTTAAAAAAAACTTTTAATTTTAAGAAAAAGAAAACTGAGAAGTGTAATCCCTCTTCGTTTAGTAACATCAGATGCCATGTGTGAATTAGCTCTACTTTTATATTGGTTTATTAACAATAACATTGAGTAAAATATGAAAGTGTTTTCCTTGATTCTTTCGTTTTATCTCACTGGAAGTAGTTCAAAAATACCAGCAATCCATCATTTTACAAAATAGCTGACTGAATCAAATCATATATTTTCTTTGTTTGTTCTTCAGGTGATGAACTCAGTGCCTGCCCTGGCCAAGTCTATCTATGAGAAGATGTTCTTGTGGATGGTCATTCGTATCAACCAGCAGCTGGACACTAAACAAGCAAGACAGTACTACATTGGTGTGCTGGATATTGCTGGCTTTGAGATCTTTGATGTAAGATTCATTTTCAAAAAATCAGCAGCCTTTGATTTCCGAATAATTATTGTGGTGTGGAAGATATATTGATTATTTGTCCCCTTACAGTTCAACACCATGGAGCAGCTGTGCATCAACTTCACCAATGAGAAACTGCAACAGTTTTTCAACCACACCATGTTTGTACTGGAGCAAGAGGAGTACAAGAAGGAGGGTATTATCTGGGATTTCATTGACTTTGGCATGGACTTAGCTGCCTGTATTGAGCTGATTGAAAAGGTAATGATTCCATTTTGAAATTAAATGCATTTGTTTTGTTGGTCTAAATTAGACAACATCTAGCATTTAATGACATACCTCTTCCTGCTTTTTTCAAGCCCATGGGCATCTTCTCCATCCTTGAAGAGGAGTGCATGTTCCCCAAGGCCTCAGACACATCTTTCAAGAACAAGCTGTATGACCAGCATCTTGGAAAGAGCAAAGCATTTGAGAAACCAAAGCCAAAAAAGGGCAAGGCTGAGGCCCACTTCTCCCTGGTGCACTATGCTGGTACCGTGGACTACAATATCGCTGGCTGGCTGGACAAGAACAAGGATCCACTGAACGATTCCGTTATCCAGCTGTACCAGAAGTCACCAGTTAAACTGCTGGCCACTCTGTATCCTCCTGTTGTTGAGGGTATGCTATTGACTTTAGCAAACTAAAACATACTTTCACTTTATATGATTATAAGAGCAGCATGTGTTCATGTAAATTTTATTTGTTGTTTGAACAATACATGTCTACTTAAAATTGTCAACAGAGGTTGGCGGTGCAAAGAAGGGAGGTAAGAAGAAGGGTGGTTCCATGCAGACTGTATCTTCACAGTTTAGGGTAATGTTTAACACTGTACATTATAGTATCAAATCATATCTCAGTTTATAGCAAAACTCACAATTGTTTCACTTTTTGACATGAGTTACCATTTTGGATCTACAGGAGAACTTGGGCAAGCTGATGACTAATTTGAGAAGCACCCATCCTCACTTTGTGCGCTGCCTGATTCCCAATGAGTCAAAGACTCCAGGTACATAGAGAACATAATATATTACAGATTTGTTAGTGTTGTTGATATGTTTTGTTTTATTGTGTGCTGCTCCAACAAGGAGACTTACTAATTATTTCAAAGATGTAATTAAGAAATGTCATTTGTATAGGATTGATGGAGAACTTCCTGGTTATCCACCAGCTCAGGTGTAATGGTGTGCTGGAGGGTATCAGAATCTGCACAAAAGGTTTCCCAAGCAGAATCCTCTATGCTGACTTTAAGCAGAGGTAACAGTGTATCTTAACAGAAGTTTGATGTAGAGTGTTAAAATAAAATACTCCCACTGACCATTTACTCTCATTTAAAAAGGTACAAGGTGCTGAATGCCAGTGTCATCCCTGAGGGCCAGTTCATTGACAACAAGAAGGCTTCAGAGAAGCTGCTTGGGTCTATTGATGTTCCTCATGATGAGTACAAATTCGGACACACCAAGGTAAGAACCTTGCTTTCCGTATGTTACTTACGTGAGTTGGTATGGAATTTGTTTGTTTTAAAGGGTATTCACTATGTACTTCATCCTATATTAATTCAATTGTATTTCATCATTCAGGTGTTCTTCAAGGCCGGACTGCTGGGTCTCCTTGAGGAGATGAGAGATGAAAAGCTATCAACTCTGGTCACAATGACTCAGGCTCTGGCTCGTGGTTATGTCATGAGAAAGGAATTTGTGAAGATGATGGAGAGGAGGCATGTTAAAAACAATCAATTCTGAATAATGGTACGGAAATTACAAACAACACTTCCATAACAGCAACTTCTTCTCAACAGGGAAGCCATCTTTACTATCCAGTACAACATCCGCTCATTCATGAATGTGAAACACTGGCCATGGATGAAGGTGTACTACAAGATCAAGCCTCTGCTGCAGTCTGCTGAAACTGAAAAGGAGCTGGCTAGCATGAAGGAGAATTATGAAAAAATGACAACAGACCTGGCTGCTGCTTTAGCCAAGAAGAAGGAACTGGAGGAGAAGATGGTGTCCCTCTTGCAGGAAAAGAATGATTTGTCGCTGCAAGTAGCATCTGTAAGTAGACATCAACCGACTGTTTTACCTTTTTAAGTTTTTCAGAATTGATTGTTAACCTCTATTTTCATGAAATGAATTAGGAAGGAGAGAATTTGTCAGATGCCGAGGAGAGATGTGAAGGACTTATCAAGAGTAAGATTCAGATGGAGGCCAAACTCAAAGAGACAACCGAGAGACTGGAGGATGAAGAAGAAATCAATGCAGAGCTCACTGCCAAGAAGAGAAAGCTGGAGGATGAATGCTCTGAGCTCAAGAAAGATATTGATGACCTGGAGCTTACCTTGGCTAAAGTGGAAAAGGAGAAACATGCCACTGAGAACAAGGTTTGAAAATATGAATATTATATTGCAGGTCAAGTAACATTAGAGTATTACTATTTAACATCTTTCTGAAAAACATAGGTGAAGAACCTGACCGAAGAGATGGCCTCTCAGGATGAGAGCCTGGCTAAGCTGACTAAAGAAAAGAAAGCCCTTCAGGAGTCTCATCAGCAGACTCTTGATGACCTTCAGGCAGAGGAAGACAAAGTCAACACTCTGACCAAAGCAAAGACCAAGCTTGAACAGCAAGTGGATGATGTAAGTTTACAAATTCACTTTCGAGTGGCAAAGCAAAATTTTTCATGAGCATAACTTATAACTTATATGAATGTTCAGCTTGAGGGTTCTCTGGAGCAAGAGAAGAAGCTGCGTATGGACCTTGAGAGATCCAAGAGGAAGCTTGAGGGGGACCTGAAACTGGCCCAGGAAAGCATCATGGATCTTGAGAATGACAAGCAGCAGTCTGACGAGAAAATTAAAAAGTGAGTTTCAGGTCCCCTGAGTTTCTTTGTGAATTTGAACAAAAACCTGTCTTTTGAATGAAGTGTTCCATTGCTTGAACTCTTACCATGAACTCTATCTATTAATCTCACAGGAAGGACTTTGAAATCAGTCAGTACCTTAGCAAGATTGAGGATGAGCAGTCAATGGGTGCTCAGCTTCAGAAGAAGATCAAGGAGCTTCAGGTGACATATTGTCTTACACAAAACATACCTCATCTATTTTGTGTTTATGAAGCGAAAGTTCACTGAAAGGCAACTCACCTACATTCAACAGGCCCGTATTGAGGAACTGGAGGAAGAGATTGAGGCTGAGCGTGCTGCTCGTGCCAAGGTTGAGAAGCAGAGAGCTGACCTCTCCAGGGAACTTGAAGAGATCAGTGAGAGGCTTGAGGAGGCCGGTGGTGCAACTTCTGCTCAGATTGAGATGAACAAGAAGCGTGAAGCTGAATTCCAGAAGCTCCGTCGTGACCTTGAGGAGTCTACTCTGCAGCATGAATCCACTGCTGCTGCTCTTCGCAAGAAGCAGGCTGACAGCGTTGCCGAGCTGGGAGAACAGATCGACAACCTCCAGCGTGTCAAGCAGAAGCTTGAGAAGGAAAAGAGTGAATACAAGATGGAGATTGATGACCTCTCCAGCAACATGGAGGCTGTTGCAAAAGCAAAGGTAAAATCACATTAATGTTTGAAAAAAATCCAAAGGAAAATAGCAAAATAAGGTAATTGATCTGCTAGATAAAATTTACTTCGTGATCTGATCTCTGTGTTCCTCATTAGGGAAATCTTGAAAAGATGTGCCGTACTCTTGAGGACGGACTTAGCGAACTGAAGACCAAGAATGATGAAAATGTTCGTCAAATGAATGACCTTGGTGGACAGAAAGCACGTCTCCTGACAGAAAATGGTATAGTAATCAGTCGAGGAAGTGTTGTGTATATTTAAGCAAAATAACACAAAATAATGTATCATGACATTTTTTCACAATAGGGGAGTTCAGCCGTCAAATTGAAGAGAAAGAAGCTCTTGTGTCTCAGCTGACCAGAGGCAAACAGGCCTTCACACAGCAGATTGAAGAGCTGAAGAGACAGATTGAAGAGGAGGTTAAGGTAAGAAAAAGCTAGGTGTGTACAAATCAAATTCATGTGTGATATTTAGAAACTGTGCAAACTGAAAATGATTTCTTACACCAGGCCAAGAATGCTCTAGCCCATGGAATGCAATCAGCCCGCCATGACTGTGACCTGCTGAGAGAGCAGTTTGAGGAGGAGCAGGAGGCCAAAGCTGAGCTGCAGCGTGGAATGTCAAAGGCCAACAGTGAGGTGGCTCAGTGGAGATCTAAGTATGAAACTGATGCTATCCAGCGCACTGAGGAGCTTGAGGAGTCCAAGTGAGTACAATTTAAACAAATAAATGGCTAGAACGATTGTAATGTTAATCGTGTATCTAAAAAATATATAATTATATGTAGTTCATTCATGTACTAGTTTTTCACAAAGAGATGAAATGCACCTTTTCAAACAGGAAAAAGCTTGCCCAGCGCCTTCAGGAGGCTGAGGAGCAGATTGAGGCAACAAATTCCAAGTGTGCTTCTCTGGAGAAAACCAAACAGAGGCTCCAAAGTGAGGTGGAGGACCTCATGATTGATGTGGAGAGGGCTAATGCTCTGGCTGCCAACCTGGACAAGAAGCAGAGGAACTTTGACAAGGTACCAACACTCACTTTGTTTGTCCCAGCCATAACAACAATACAATAACATGTACATATGTATATATGTTTTTTATATTACCATTTACTAAATGACCAACCGATCTGTATCAATGGGGTTATTCAGGTCTTGGCAGAGTGGAAACAGAAGTATGAGGAGGCTCAGGCAGAGCTTGAGGGAGCTCAGAAGGAGGCTCGTTCTGTTGGCACTGAGCTCTTCAAAATGAAGAACTCCTATGAAGAATCTCTGGATCATCTGGAGACAATGAAGCGGGAAAACAAGAACCTGCAGCGTGAGTTTTTGCAACATCATATTCTATTCAACACATGGTGGTGGTAGGATGGCCCAGAGGAAAGGTGGCCGACCAGTAACCATGAGGTCGCTGGTTCAATCCCCGGAACCTGGACAGGGGGGTAAAAATAGCAGAGGCTGGTATTATGTCTACGGTGCCCACCATCTCTACCATTGTGTCCTTGAGAAAGACACTTAACCCCAAACTGCTCCAGGGGCGCTGTATTTCAGCTGACCCTGCGCTCTGACCCCTCCGAAGTGTAGTAACTTGAGAAGGGATATGCGAAAGGACAGATTTAAATGTAACCATTGACCAATACAAACTTAACTTAATGGATGTTTTAGAATGAAGCATCCATATTTCATATATAAAGGCTTAACAACATAAAACACATGGATCTTTCTACAGAGGAGATCTCAGATCTGACTGAACAGATTGGTGAGACTGGCAAGAGCATCCATGAGCTGGAGAAGTCCAAAAAGCAAGTGGAGACCGAGAAGTCTGAAATCCAGACAGCTCTTGAAGAGGCTGAGGTACATTTAAGATGAGATCTTAAAAAAAGAATTCCATTAAAAATCAATCATTGACAAACATATTATAAATGCTGTGCAGCCGAGCTGACTCTTTCTTTCTTCTTTTTCTTTCTTTCTTTCTTTCTTTCTTTCTTTCTTTCTTTCTTTCTTTCTTTCTTTCTTTTTTCTTTCTTTCTTTCTTTCTTTCTTTCTTTCTTTCATTAGGGAACTCTGGAACACGAAGAGTCTAAGATCCTGCGTGTCCAGCTTGAGCTCAACCAGATTAAGGGTGAGGTAGACAGGAAGCTGGCAGAAAAAGATGAGGAGATGGAGCAGATCAAGAGGAATAGCCAGAGGGTGATTGACTCAATGCAGAGCACACTGGATTCTGAGGTCAGAAGCAGGAACGATGCCCTGAGGATCAAAAAGAAGATGGAGGGAGACCTGAATGAGATGGAGATTCAGCTTAGCCACGCCAATCGCCAGGCTTCTGAGTCCCAGAAGCAGCTTAGGAATGTCCAGGCACAGCTGAAGGTATTGTAAGACACAGGTGCTGTTACACAGTGCTCAGTATAACTACATGTTGGCATTCATTTTGATATGTTTTCACTAGGATGCACAACTGCACCTTGATGATGCTCTCAGAGCACAGGAAGACTTCAAAGAACAAGCTGCTATGGTGGATCGTAGGAATGGTCTCATGGTAGCTGAGATCGAGGAACTTAGAGCTGCTCTGGAACAGACAGAGAGAAGCCGCAAAATCGCTGAGCAGGAGCTGGTGGACGCCAGTGAGCGTGTTGGACTTCTGCATTCCCAGGTGAACACTTTCTCAACATTTCCCCACTAATTTACAAATCTAAATATTTGTTAGGCAAGTGATAACTTAACTTATTTCTGATCTTTTAGAACACAAGTCTTATTAACACCAAGAAGAAGCTTGAGTCTGACCTGGTCCAGGTCCAGGGTGAAGTGGATGACACTGTTCAGGAAGCAAGGAATGCAGAGGAGAAGGCAAAGAAGGCCATCACTGATGTAGGTTTACATTTCACGTGTTCTTAATTTTAGTTTTAAAAAGGAAGAGAGGTGCTTTTTCCAGACATTTCTCATTAACATTATTTCCTCTAGGCTGCTATGATGGCTGAGGAGCTGAAGAAGGAGCAAGATACTAGCTCCCACTTGGAAAGGATGAAGAAGAACCTGGAGGTCACTGTTAAGGACCTGCAGCACCGCTTGGATGAGGCTGAGAACCTGGCCATGAAGGGTGGCAAGAAACAGCTCCAGAAACTGGAGTCTAGGGTAAGAAATTAATGTTAAGAGTTTGTACAGCTGAAGCAAGACTTTGAAAAAGTGTTGATACTTTATGTCTTTACTGTGTTCTATAGGTGCGTGAGCTGGAGGCAGAGATTGATGCTGAGCAGAGACGTGGAGGAGATGCTATTAAGGGTGTCCGCAAATATGAGAGGAGGGTGAAGGAGCTTAGCTACCAGGTACAACCACATTAAGATTAAAATGTAAACATCTACTACATGTATATCATTGAGAACATTTCACCATGCAAATTTCATTTGTATAACAGACTGAAGAGGACAAGAAAAACGTTGCCAGGCTGCAGGATCTGGTTGACAAGTTGCAGCTTAAAGTTAAGGCCTACAAGAGGCAATCTGAGGAGGCGGTAAGGGACAACATATACATTTTTAACACTTAAAACTTGATGTTGTGTCAGATTTAACATACACATAGAAGGCTTTGGATCTTTTGGATATTCAAAAAAGTCCATTTCTATCTTACTCCAGGAGGAGCAGGCCAATACTCATCTGTCCAAGTGCAGGAAGGTTCAGCATGAGCTAGAGGAGGCTGAGGAGCGCGCTGACATTGCAGAATCCCAGGTCAACAAAATGAGAGCAAAGACCCGTGACTCTAGCAAGGTAAATATACAACTGCGTTTTGGAACAGAAAAATACATTTTAAATTAAAAAGTACTTAAAATGTATTTTGTTACCTAATCAAACCCTTTGTTATTTGTGTGTGTTTTAGGGAAAGGAGGCGGCTGAGTAAACCACTCCAGCTAGTGGGCGGATAGTTTCTAATCATATAATATGATGTGAAATGAATGATTCCGCAATAAAAGCATTTGATCTTAAATTGATATTTGTGTCATTATGATCTTATTGTGTCTTCAAAAATAAGTAAATGTTAGTTTTGTAACTATTTATATGAAGGTCCTGTCTTTAAAGTATTATAAGCATATTCATAAGATGCTATTTATAAGGCTTTATAAAGCGCAATATTAATGGTAATACTTTATAATGTTAATTTATTGGTCACGCATAAGTCATTTATAAATCTTATACAAGTCATTAGATAATGATGAACTAATCATTGAATAAAAACAGTTATATATATTGTAAGTCATCTGTAAAGTGACATCTATTCGACTGTGCCAATCTCACAGTCGAATAGTTGCAAAATATGAGACAAAGATCATTCTGTTCCAGCTATATGGGGGTGCTGAATGTCTGATTTTACATGGAATTGCTTGGATTTTCCTAATTTATCATGATACATCACCTATCATAGTATAACTATCAGCCTATCATACTGGTAATAAAGATTTGAAACTAGCTCAAGCTTTTAACCAAGTGTGAGTCAATGACTAAGGTAGACACAAGTTAGTATGCCAACCCAAGAAGACAAACTATAATTGGTTCTTTTAACCCTTTGTGTGGTTTAGGAAAAAGATGTTCCAATGTAGCAAATGAGAATATGGATCAATAAGTACGAAAAAATTATCTTAATTGGACGATTAGTTGACTATAGGCAAGATTCGACCAATAGGACTCGTACACTTTTTGTTGAGGACAGCCCTACAACACATTGGTACCTGATGCATACACTTTAGATTAGGGGGATGCAGAAAGGTTTGTAAATGACTTATTAATATTATAACAATCATTTGTTAGTCATTTGTGATTTTAACATAACACTTATTAATCATCTACAAATGTATATTACTGTTTTGTAAATCATTAGACTTATGAATCATTTATAATTAACATTATTATAAAGTGTTACCCAATATGTTACTGTTAATTATTTAACTAGATCACAGCACCCGGAAATAAAAGTGATCTCCACAAAACAAGCAAAGATGGACTGTTAAAGAGGACCCATGATACTTTTTGACTTTTATGACCTATAAACGTTGTTATAATGATTTATAGTCATGTTTAACCATACTAGCGTATCAAATAATGACGTACATGCATTAAGACGTATTCCCTGCTGACCGTCTGGGGTTTCTGTGCAGAGCACTAAACACTAGGGCAGCCGGTCGAGAAGTCACGTGTTCAAAGCGGTTCAGAATTTCCGGACATTCTTTTCGTCACACAAGCGGATGTTTCCATCAGGTTTCCATGTATGGTAAGCTGCAACATGCCCCCACATTCCTGCTCAAGTCTGCCTCGCACCTCGCGCCCATGCTCGCGCCACTGAAAGTGATCCGGAAGGAAGGTAACCAATCACAATGGAGTGGGGTTTGCAGGAGGGGGGGGAGGGAGCGGAGAAGCACAGAGCTGAGTGTTGAGAGAGACTGCAGTGCGCGCTCAGATGAGAGGAAGAGTTTCCCAAAAATCTACATGGTTTTTTGTGATGTGATTCGTGTCAGGTTGCTCTATAGCAGTTTTTAACAAGAAATTAAGACCAGAAAAGTAGTATAATAGGAGATCTTTAAGTAAACACTGCCAAGGCCACACATTTGAATCCCATACCAAATGGCACGTAACACATATTTAAACAATATCACAAAAGAGGGAGTTATGTTGTCCCTTTATATCAGCACGGCTGTGATTCGGTCATAGACACGAGACCGAAGACAATCCTTATAGTTCTCTATATTTATGTTTATGTTTATTTTGTGCACCATCTGGCCAAAGCAAATTGTGTGCTGCAGTTTCATGATGTTAACCTGTTGCTTTGCGACCAAAATTGACAATATTGAGCAGTGCAGTCCTGGACCAATATATTAGAGGAAAGGGGTAATTTTAAATTAGCTTGAACTTTGTTTTTGGAAAAAGTGTTATGAATGGCCAGTGTCATAGACCAAGTAAATTAAACCAAGTCCTCGACCTTGCCAATTTCTCTTTCCAAGCATGAAACTAACACTTGGATGTAACTTTAATCATATAAATGTCGTGGGGTTGTGGTTAGGCTCATAAAGAACTAGCACAACTGAATTGTCTGCATGCATCAGTATCTGTTTTGATGAAAATAAAAGCATTTTTGTTCTATTCTGTGCATCAGACAGACAACTGAAAAGTGCAGCTGAAACATTATTTTATGTCAACAGTTTTACAACAAGGGCCACTGGGAGAAGTATAAATATAAATAAAAAATGTTCTACGTATAAATCATGTAAAAAAAAATATCTGTAATATATATAATTGCTTTCATTTAATGGAAAGCAGGAAATGGAACTTCAAGACTGAAATCCAAAATGTAAGAATGGAGTGCTAACAACACTCGATTAAAAAGATGTCAAACGATATTAGTTATCCACACCACACCATATTTGACATTTGGTTCTATATTTAACTCATGCTGCATAAGCAAGCCGGAGTACTAAAGGAGCCAAAAATGTGTCAGCGTGGCACTATATACATGTTAGGTATTTTATTTTTTGGAGATGAGGTTACTGAAACCAATAAAAAAAACAATAAAAAACAATATTACGTTGAACCCTACATGGGCAATTTGGAGAAGTTTAAATATAAATGACACCATGTTTGACATTTGGTTCCATATTTAAATCATGCTGCATAAGCAATTCAGATTATATAAAAAGAGCCAAAGATTTGTCAGCGTGGCACTATGTACATGTTAGGTGTTTTCTCTTTTGGAGATGAGGTTACTGCACTGATAAAAATATCTTGCTTGATCTACTTTAAAAAGTCAAGGGAACTGTTTGCATAAAATTATTATGTAGACCACACAAGAATACTATTAGTAGGAACTACATACATTTTTGAATGCAAGGAATACATTTAGCAAGTAAAGTCAACTTAATAAAATTAAGTTGACTTTACTTGCAAAATGTATTTCTTACATTAACCACCTTACTGGCTGCCTCATTTCATGCTTTTTTCAGCGCGGTTTTATGTCAGATCAGCATGTTATTTAGTCATGAAATAAACTGGCATTAAATGTCATTGTAGGGGAGAACGGGGTAATCTGAGCCACTTTTTACATTTGCTCCCCTCTAAGCGAGCTAAAATGATTTATCACTCAAATTTACACATTTCCCATTAATTCAGGATGTTTCCTAGAAATGGGCATTAGCAGAATTTTTTCAAGACAAAGGGCAGTGAAAATATGATTGTTTTAAAAAAAGTTGTCATGTGGCTCACTTTACCCCAGCTGTGGGGTAAACTGAGACAGACCAGAAAAATCAAGGGGGTAAAGTGAACCAGC
The DNA here is from genome assembly GCA_026122265.1 of Ammodytes dubius. Lineage (NCBI taxonomy): Eukaryota > Metazoa > Chordata > Actinopteri > Uranoscopiformes > Ammodytidae > Ammodytes > Ammodytes dubius. Next base: position 30,248,793 of record CM047507.1, on the reverse strand, counting down.
TAGGGGTAAACTGATCCACTTACTTTTTCCACTCTGAAACTACCATAACAACACATATTGTAACAGTTAGAATCCTGAAAGCTAGTCACACATTCCAGAAATAATGTCGGACTAGTAAAAGAATGATGGGGTTTGGTCAATTAAGCAAAGCAAATTTTCTAAACACTTGAAAGTAACTCTGAACAAAATCAAATACAACATATTATAATTCAAAAGGTTTTAATAAGATTCAAATGAAAGATAGAACCAGTTAGATTAGAACACAGTCTGGGGGTCAGAACACAGGACCCTTAGAGCCAGCTTGTGTCGTCTGGGGGTCAAAGCATTGGAAAATCAGAACCAGCGAGAACAGCCTGGGACCCAGAACACAGAGAAGAATCCCAACTGGATTATAACATCAGCCTATCATACTCTACAACTAGGCCTACTCTACATTCCAGCCCTGAAGGTTACAGGGAAAGATGAGAAGGTGCTCTTTCTGTGTGGTTGCCCCAGGTCGTCTTCCTGGTGTATTTCCTTGGCATGATGGCTTTTCTACAATGTGTATGACATTAAAATAAAACATATGTTATGTAATATTACATCAAAATATGTTTAAGACTAAACTTAACTTGTGCCTCATGGTGGGGGAAAGAGAGACAGTGCCTCACTTTCCCCCACAGCATTTGGCTCACTTTCCCCCACCACCACAATTTGAGAAAAAACTACCTCTCTTAGCATTTCAGGCTAATCTTTATCTAGCGACTTTTTTCACACGTTTACCTGTTCTTTCTGTTAGTAAATGCTCTGCGCAAAAGCTCAATCACTTCCTACTTTATCCAAACCAACTTAAACAGCTTTCTGTGTAACGTATCGCTTATTTAAGCCTGTAAACAAGCCCAGTGCTGCTTCCGCCTCTCTCATGCTGCTGGCACATCAGAGGTGTACTGCTCCTGAACGTTATTGTCCACTAGCTCTGCTGCTCTGCGGCATGCGCTCTCTAAAAGCCTTCTGTTCTATGGGCTCGGGGTGCCTATTGTAAATATGGGTTTTCAGGTTGATGCAAGAAAAAGGGTGACGTTTTTATTCATGAAAAATGTGGAAACTTAACTTGCAAGAATTAAATCTCCCACACAGTAACATTCAAAGTATATTGAATGCATTTCATACTTTTTTATTTATTTTTTTTAATTTATTTTTACTACTTTTGTCTGGAACATTCCTTAACCCTTCCAACCCGGAGCCCGCAGTACTGCGTTCTACTGCGTTCTGTCGGTGATTTCGTTATGTTTTAATAAATTATTTAACATTATTAAATCGCAGCAATATGGTTTAAGTATCTCCGGAAAGCTGGGATTCTGCCCTTTCCGGGATATATTCTCGCGATAGTATACGTGACTCACAGCCAGAGATATGTTGCTGAGAGGCGCGAAAATGTATCAATCCTTTCCCTTGCGCTACTGGCTGAGCCGCTTGTCAATCAACACCCTTTCCCTTGCGTGATTGGTAGAGCTGCTTGCTGTCAGATTTTGTGAAAAACCATCCAATCAACTTAGTGTAATCACTAAGGACCTCCCCATTACTTGTCAAACAACATTCACTGAACAAAGGACAACTATTCATGCTCCTATTTCGGCTTCACCATGGCGCAGATGTTGAGCTACAGCTGAGGCCCGCAACGAAATTCAGAGGAGCAGTGACGAAGAAGACGCCAATTCCGACATTGAGGGCTTTGACGAAGAGGAATATGAAGATGACATGGATCCATTTGAAGACGGGTAAGAGCATTTATTTGACAAAACGTCTGTTTTTGTAATGGAAGCTAAGTGTGAACATGTAAACTAGCTTGAATGTTGCGTCCGTGACATGACCGATTTTTTTTTGGAACTGACGTGACAGAGCTGTATACTCTTGTCGCCAGCCTTCTGTTGTTTGAAAACAAGTAATAGTTTTCAAAAGGTAGAGAATAGAAATATATTTCAATAGTCTTACTTTATTCTCCGCTAGTGTCTGTGCATTATTGATTTAGTGGGTGCAACAATGTAGGCTAGGTTCAAAACAGTACAATCTTCCCCGTGTGTCTCAATTTTGTTTGCTAGCTGTCTCGCATAAATGGACACCCGTGTGTGTGTGTGTGTGTGTGTGTGTGTGTGTGTGTGTGTGTGTGTGTGTGTGTGTGTCAATATTTTTGCGTATGAGTACGAAAATGGTGAATGAACCGGCATAGGCATTAATCGGTGGCTGTTGTGGGAGATGGAAAGTCGTCATTTAGTCTGGCTGAGGGGAGGAGACAGAAGTTACGAGAGAGAGAGAGAAACAAACAAACTGTAGTAGGCTATACAGCTGTTTATAAACGGGTATAATAATTTATTTTAGAAATTGCAAATGAAGCTCTGTGTGTAAATGTAAGCTAGCTTGAATTTTGCATTCTTGACATTACAGGGACTGATTTCTCTATTGATAGCACTACTTTTGTTTGAAAATAATAGTAATAGGTGTGTATTCTGTGTAAAAGTATTTCCCTTTACAATTTACAAATAGTACAGAATGGAAATGTTTTTGCATCGACTTTTATTACACTGTTGTTTGCAAATACAAGTTGTGAAGTTTGAATATTTTTGTTATGAGATAATGAGACTGATTTCTGTGAATCTGTGGTCCAGGTCCAGGAGAAGAGGAGAACCACCCGCAAAGAGGTCCCGTGTCCCAACTCCACCAGCACCCCCTACGCAGCAGCGGGCTTGGAAGACTGAGGAAGACCAGGACACCGCTCCTCCTGTCTCCAGGTTTCAACCTGCACACACCCCTGGCCCAAAGCTAGGCACGCACTTCTACACACCAATTGAGCTCTTCAAATTGTTTTTCACTGCACACACTGTACACACACTCTGTAGCAACACAAACAAACAGGCTGTCAAAAAAATTGCCATGGGTAAAAAGTTTAAATGGACTGATTTGACAGTTGAGGAGTTTTACAAGTACATTGGACTCCTCTTTTACATGGCCCTGGTTAGACTACACCACATTGCTGATTACTGGAGGCAGAACCACAGTTTAACCTGTCCATTTGCCGCAACAGTCATGAGTAGGGACAGATTTGGTGTCATCTCCTGGAACTTACACATAAGTGATCCAGTTGATTTTAGTCATGTTTTTTGCAGTTCCCAACTTTTTTTTGGAAAATGACAGTGCATTATAGAAGCTAATGCTTTGTAAATGGGGATAATGCTTTCGCTCAGCAGGATAGTCTTTTTGTTTTCATGCCTGTTCACTTTTCTTGGCTCATTTGTTGTCTGTCTGTTCTCTTCCAGTTTTCCCTGGTGGAGACGAGACGGTGTGGATCAAGTCCTTCCTCTGGCAGCATCTGAAGTTCTCCTGCATCCACACTATTCATATTTTATTTTAGTATTAGCGTGTTAACATTAGTCAATTATTGTATTCCTTCATGATTTTTTTGTATTGTTTGTACAAGTGACATCTATTGCATGATGTCCATCTTGGGAGAAGGATTTATTCATCTGTCACTCCATGACATTTCTCAATATTTTTCCCATTAAAGGGACTTTTTTTCTCAGTTGAGAAGAAATGTGAAGCCTACTGAGGCAAATGTCTATTTGTGCTATTGGGCGTTAAGAAACTGTTGGCTTGGAATAAAGGTATTATTTCAGATAAATTTCGAATTTCTTTAAAAATCGGACTTCAAATTTCAACATTTATGTCAAAATATTTTTTTTTTTACATTGGACTAGGGCAAAATTGAACCTTCCTCTCTGAGAGCGGAGAGTGTTCTGAACATTTTGATATGAATCACCTGGGTATTATGTTATCTACTTGCCCTCTAAAATGGTAATTTATAAAAGCATGTAAAATCGAGAAAATGCCCTTAGATCTCAACCCAAAAAACGTTTGGACAAAAAGATCATTTTAGTCATGTTTTTTGCTCTTCCCAACCTTTTTATGGAAAAATTCTAGTACATTTTAGAAGCTAATGTTTTGGAGAAGCAATTTCAAGAGTCAAAATAATTTAATCAGATGAATAAAGGTATTATTTCACACAAATTTCGAAATTTTTCAAAAATCGGACTTCAAATTTCAACATTTATGTCAAAATATTTTTTTTTTACATTGGCCTAGGGCAAAATTTAACCTTCCTCACTGAGAGCTGAGAGTGTTCTGAACATTTTGATATGAATCACCTGGGTATTATGTTATCTACTTGCCCTCTAAAATGGTAATTTATAAAAGCATGTAAAATCGAGAACCAAAAAACCAAAAAACGTTTGGACAAAAAGATCATTTTAGTCATGTTTTTTGCTCTTCCCAACCTTTTTATGGAAAAATTCCAGTACATTTTAGAAGCTAATGTTTTGGAGAAGCAATTTCAAGAGCCAAAATAACTTAATCAGATGAATAAAGGTATTATTTCACACAAATTTCGAAATTTTTCAAAAATCGGACTTAAAATTTCAACATATATGTCAAAATATTTTTTTTTTACATTGGACTAGGGCAACATTGAACCTTCCACACTGAGAGCTGAGAGTGTTCTGAACATTTTGATATGAATCACCTGGGTATTATGTTATCTGCCTGCCCTCTAAAATGGTAATTTATAAAAGCATGTAAAATCGAGAAAATGCCCTTAGGGTTCAGAGGGTTAATATCAGTGTTTCTGCCAGCATAAGTGGATTTTCAATTCATAAATACGGTGATATTTCATCAAGTTCTGAGGTGTCTTTGTGAAGGTTGTGAAGGGATTCAACAGGTGTTGTGCAAATTATTCTGTATATTTTATCCATTTATTATTTTCAAAGCAAATTTAAAAATGTGTTATTTTTTGCTTTCCATGGAAGGTGGCAGATGGTTGTTAATACTGATGTGGAAAGCTTCTGGTAGTAGTGCTATCTGGTAACCCCCCACCCCCCTACAGCATTTATGTGTCTAAAAGCTTACATTACAGTAGCTGTGCCAAAAAGCAGGCGCAGAGATCTTGCAAGGGCACTTCCTATATGTGTCCACTCCGATGTTAAACTCGTTCCTACGCCCCTGTGTAGACCACACAAGAATACTATTTGTATGAACTACATACATTTTTAAATGCAAGGAATACATTTAGCAAGTAAAGTCTACTTAGTAAAATTAAGTTGACTTTGCCTGCAAAAGTATTTCTTACATTAAAAAAATGATGTAGTTCTTACGAAGAAAAAATCTAGTTACCTTTACTTGCAAAATGTATTTCTTACGTTAGAAAAATTATGTAGTTCTTACGAAGTCTTGCTCAATCTACATAATCTGATGCAATTTCAAAAAGTATGGCAATTCTGGTGGTACCTTATGTATAAGGCTGACATGTTGGTGATGAAATCAACATTTACAAGGGTCCAGGTATTAAATTAGTAATATGCTCCTCAAATAGCATGGTGTCTGCCCCAGAGATTTTTAACCCTCTTGTTATGTTCATTTGTCAGGAACAGCAATGGTGTTCACGGGTCAATTTGACCCGGTGCATGTTTATTATCCAAAAGATCTCCTAAACCAAAAAAAATCCTAACAAGCAGTGTGAACATGTCATTACCAACTCCATTACTAACTATTCTATCAATATTTAGTGCAATTTAGTGTTCCTTACCTCTAACAGGTAATGGTTCAATAAGGATGATTCACTCGTTTTTCATTTAAAAAATACATGTTCAAACTTTTTTTTTAAATGTTTCATCACTTAATTACTTTTGAAAGACCAACATTACTCTATAACCCAGGCCCTAATATCACAGTGTATGAAATGCTGGTGGCATTCAGAGGTCGCTGCCCATTAAGGCAATACATGCCTTCCAAACCAGCTAAATATGGGATAAAAATCCGGGCAGCATGTGATGCAAACACCAGCTAATGAACATGCAGGTTTACACTGAAAAGCCTGTTGGAGGAGCCCCAGAGAAGAAGAAGAATGCATAATGTGCCTGGGTTATAGAGTAGTGGAAGTTGCTCTACCCACTTGTCCCACACTCTCCCAACAGCTGCCAGCTTGTCTCTCTCCCATATACCAGCCCTTGTCTCTCGATTATCACATCTGATTACTCTGGAGAAAATGTGAGTTTCAAGAGACATTGGGGCTTGAAATATAGCCCTGCCTGTCTCTGCATCCCAAAGACTGGCTGTCAATTCATAATTCGACATATAGACCCGAGCCAGGATAAGGAGCCCCAAATACGCATCAAAATGTGTTTTGTCCAGCTCCTTCCACTTCTCCCATTAAAGCACGCCTCCCTTCTACATTAGGCATTTCCAGAATGATTTTCTGTATTGAATCTGGAATGACCAGCTCAAAAGCTGACTTGATGTCAGTCACACGAGTCACTGCCATCCTAGTGGGCCCTGGCACTGTCTTTATTATGTTTTCTGCAGACAGTTTTGCCTGACGCATATTTGGGGATGAAGACCAATGTATTTCACCATTGTTTGACATGAATGTCTTGCTTGGATGAATAGGAATAGCAATTCCCTCATCTGGTTCAAAATCAGAATCATTAGAATCAGAATTTAGCTCAAGATACATCCTCCTCTATTTCACTCTCATGATCAATGATGACTTCCAGAGCCTCCTGGACTGTCATCCTTTTGCTTCTGCTGCTAATTTTGTAAAGTGTGTTGGTATGACTCCCATGCAGATAATCTTTTATATGTTTTGCTTTGTTTTCTGTTGAGTGTCCACTGAATGTGGGTGGAGTGTTCCCGCGAGAACATAATGGTTCCCGTCAAAAGTCATAAAACTTGCACCTGTGTGTGTGTGTGTGTGTGTGTGTGTGTGTGTGTGTGTGTGTGTGTGTGTGTGTGTGTGTGTGTGTGTGTGTGTGTGTGTGTGTGTGTGTGAGTGATTTGGGTGAAATAGGTCTCACAGTTGTAAAGAAAGAAATAGTCTGACATTTATGACACCCTTTCACCTCCAGTTTTACTGCCGGGTCAAATTGACCCGGTTGGTTGCAAATATGTGAGATGAACTATTTTCATATCATATGTTGATTACCCTAATTACAGTTTTTTCCGATTGCTAAAGCACAGTGGGCACAACTAAAACCATATGTGCAAAACTCTTAACACAGTGTGCACTACAGAAGTCCATGTGTTCTTAACTGTGTTTCATTTTTCATTCATTTCACACAAAATGCATTCAGTAACCACATTTACCAAAACTCAAGAGCTCTTCTACCATTCATAGACAACAACCTGCAAAACACTGTGTATTTCTGGCAAAATTTTCAATTGCTAAGACACTGTTTTCAAAACTCTTAGGAACTCATTCAAAACAAAATATTGGATTCTACATTTACCTTATTGAAGTTGTGGAAGAATATTACCAATAATATGACTAATTATGTAAAATAAATTGCTTATTGAATTTCAGTTAAAAGCACGAAACTTGAAAATAAAATATTATAATTATTTTTTTACGTAATTGTTCCGCCAGGATAGAAATCGAATGGCAAGGAACTCTCCTGTTTTTGTAGTTGTCAGGGATGATGTGGCTTTCCACTGAATCTCAGACTGGTTTGCTGCATACCTCCATACAGAGAAAAAGAAAATACACGTACAATACGATGTTTATCACTGTAAAATTTGAGGCTCAATGCTGAAGATAATGAGGAACCTAACAGTTCTCACCCACTCTGTATGAGAGATTATACTCTATTACATTTATTTAATTTTTTTTCGTATGTATGTATTACAGCCCTGGAAAAAGGAAACTCTTGAAACCAAACCTAACAATCCCTTTTCAAAACATAGCATCAAGATGATACACGCACCATTTGAATTACTCTTTCAAAGCAGCAACAGCACGTGGATGTGCTTTATGCAAAACACAGATGTTTTTAGAATTTCTTAAGGTTTTTGAATTTAAAAATATCATACAGACTTTTTGAAATATTGATATACTAGCCCACTGTAAAGTTCATCTAGACACATACAAATAAAAATAGAAAAGCTTCAAAAAGCACATTGCCTTATCCACATTACATGCAATGCCATCCTCTGACTAGCAAGTGGAAAAATATTGCCTGTTGTCCAGTCCAAATGTCCTAGTTATGGAGCTACTGTGTAGCAAGTCAGGTTGGACTCACTCAGGCCATGAGATACTGAATCAAATTGCTCTGTTTTCATTCATACTTGTTTTACCTAAACAATATGGTTCGGTCAAATTAAAATATGTCACTCTTACAGTATTTTATAATGAAAGTGTTTTACTTTAAATCACTCAGATCATTTATACTTCAAATATTTTAAATATCAAAAGTTCATCTTTTATGTTTTGCTGCTTGTTGTTAGTGTTTTGTAGGTCTGTGTGTTGTGTGTGTCAAAGTGTGTTTTTCATTGTAACATGTTGCCAGTGTTTGCACCAGTGAGCTTGTTTTGAGACATGTATGAAGAGTTTTGTTGCTGTGAGTGACTTTTGGAGGCAAAATGAACTGAATTGCACAGGTGCATTTTAGTGATGCACACTGTGTTAAGAGTTTTGCACATGTGGTTTCAGAAAAAAACTGTAAAAAATATTGTGTGCAAGACAATATTGTGCTTTAAAGAGCCAGAAAAAGATCATAAAGTCACCATGAATTCATAGGATTTATTGTCTAGACAGCACATCATTTCATGAAGTAAACACAATTCAAACATGTTTTAGCATTCGTTTAAACCTCCTAAACATGTAAATGTTACACAAACAAGTGAACCAGACCATCAGAGAAAACACTATTATTATGAAGTTGAAGAAGACGAGAAAGCTGCGCTTTGCAAAACTTCATAAACATAAAAAATGCATGCGAATGACTGACAGTGACAGATTTCTCCAGTATGTTTGATTTTACTGAAGGGTTAATGAGTGGAAATCCATCTTTTCTAAAGGCTTCATTTGCAGTGGTAAGAATCAGAGGTGGAAAGAGTACAAAAATATTCTACTCAAGTAAAAGTATGATTACTTGGATGAAATTTTACTTAAGTAAAAGTAAAAGTACTGGTCTAAAAATCTACTGAAGTAAAAGTAAAAAAGTAGCTGATTTAAAATGTACTTAAAGTACAAGTTACTAGTTACTTTTTAACAGCGGGAGGGGGCAGGGGTCTCTTCAGTGTAGGGCATTATATATATATATAGACAAACTAGTTTTGTTTAATTAATGCAACACTTTTACAAATTAAAGTGCACAAATTAAACAAATCATGTCACCACACATGTATGGATGTGTCATTATACTTTAGATAAGCAAATATGGAGCAAATAGTCTGTTAATGTGGGAATTTAACCTGTCTACAGACCTAAACAGACTGCAGCTGCAGTTCTAATAATGTAATTGTGTATAATTGATCTAAACCATGGACATTGCAAGGTTAGGCTGCTCGATTTTGACAAATCATAATCATGATTGACATTGTGTAATCACAATTATTATAGACAATTATTCATTGATTTAAGAACTGCAAAATGCACTTATTTAACATTTGAAACCATGGCTTTAAACATAGCCTTAGCCTATCCTAATTGAACTGAAAACAAGGAAAATGCAAATAGCCTAAGAAAAACATATTTTTAATAATTAAATTAAATAAGTGTCAAAATCAAAATAAACCGTTGCAAATGTTGTTGATAGGGCACGTCTTTTGCTAGCAGGAATGTGAGGGCATATTTTATTTATATCTCATGGAGCTGACTGGATAAGCAAGTTGCATTGTAGGCTACAGTGTTCTTAATTGATGACTGTTTTGATGGCAAGAGTCAAGGAGCTTTAAACTTCCTGTGTTTTTATTCCTTTATTGCTTGGTCATAGACCACTAGGATTCAACTTAAAGTGAGCAAACTAATTGGTCGTGATGTTTTGAGGTGCAGCTGGGTCGCATATGCCTTTTTTCTCTCTCTCTCACGGTCGCGTATGTCATCTGACTCGCGTGTCCGCGCGTAACATATCTTGCACATTATTTTAGTCTATTAGTTTTACCTTTCTTCTCGACCAAAGGCTGCCTTTCTGCCGTCTTCTGGAAGTTTTTCAAAGCTCCCGGCAACACGCACCGTCTCCATCCTACTCTGCACTGTTAAACTGAAAGCTAAACTATCAGGTGAGGGAGGGGCCAATCGCACGGCTGGATGAAAGGTTTGCTGCATTTAAAAGCCTTCACGTCTTCACGTGCGGTACAATGATAGTTTAACTAGGATTATTTTGTTTTAATGATAAAGGGAAGCAATGTTTGTTGTTATCATGTAGTCGCAATGTGTTCTTTATATGTCCATGGTTCTCTCCTCCTGTCGATCATTCACTGTGTTAGTTTCCGATATTGTGCCGTAAAAATAAAAGCCCCCCGCGATATTTCTTTTCTTTTCTCTCCTTTCCCTATCTATTTTTTACTCAGTAACGCAGGTGATATAAAATGTAGCGAAGTACAATACTTCACAATAAACATACTCAAAGTAAAAGTAAAAGTATAGGTTTTAAAAATCACTTAAAAAATTACAAGTACACGAAAAAACTACTCAATTACAGGAACGCGAGTAAATGTAATTCGCTACTTTACACCCCTGGTAAGAATGAGTATCAAACGAGAAGGCAGGTATTTCAAACCGAACAGGCCAAACCTCAAAACAAAGGGAGGAGATACTTTCTTGGAGTCTGTTACTGGAGTGTGATCATAGACGTCGATTACGGGGGGGGATGGGGGGTACATGTACCCCCCACTTTTCGTCAAGACTCATTTTGTCCCCCCCACTTTTTAAGCCGGACATGGAGTGCGTCCAGCCGTATTAAAACACAGCGTCAAGGTCTCTCTCTCTCTCTCTCTCTCTCTGTGCGCGCTGAACTGATAAGCGTAGAAGCGGCACTAGTAGGCTTAGACCGTAAACTTTTTTTAAATAGCACAATAGACAACGGCGAGTGGCTTTAAGCAGGGTAGCCAAGTATCACTCTTTGGCCGTGAGACACACGCAAATCAACCCGTTCACACTCTCACACGCCACACCTCAAATTTCTCACGCGGAGAAATTAATCCCCAAAATAACATTTGTTTTGCGGACTTTTATTTTCAAATTCTTATTTTGAAAAGCTAACAGACATGAGTGCCGTGACTTCCTCTTTCTGAACGCGCATTAACGTTATGTTTGATGTGCACTGTGCATTCGAAGCGGGACAGGCGAGCCCCCTACCTGCACCTTCTCTTCTGAGGTGTGTGTTGATAGCCTGCCAAGATACCGCTGATAAGAATTGTGTCCCCGCCGGCCGGTGAGCGCGCGTGCATCAAACATATTAACCCTTCCCAAGCTCCTTTTGTTTACGTCATGTTTGGTTGGGCTACGGGGAGCAGCTAGTGGCTCATATGTCCGCTGCTTTTTGAAAATGCTTTTTTCATCAAATGTGTCAGACATCAGTGTTTTGTATACATTTTATTCATTAGTGAGCGGGTATGCCGTCTTTCAGAACCGTTCATTACCTGCACTAAAGAGAAAAAAAGATGTTTCCTCATTGTCCCCCCCACTTTTGAAAATGCACTCCAGAATGCCTGTTTGTCCCCCCCACTTGTTTAGCCAAATCGACGTCCATGCGTGTGATTAGTAGATTTTATATGGACATGGACATGACAATGTCATTGGACGAACCAGATGCATTGTTTACAGTGTATTAGCATACATGCTAGTTTACAACACCTGTCCACAGGAGGCTTTTTTAAAACAACAAAAGGTGTTATCAAGGAATCCTCAAAAATCTAAGTTTTCACTGGTTTAGCCAGAACCATCTTGATGGTGTCCTTGTCCTTTAAGTCTTGGGTTTCAAAAAGTGTAAAAAACTGAAAATCAAGTCCATAAACTGCAAACTACAAGTTGGTTCAATTGTAAATGTTTGTTGAACGATGTTTGGCATGCAGCAAAGAAAAGGTACTGGAGCACACATTGGGGCTGCACCTGATGTGTCAGTTCAGTCAAGCACATAATTAGTTTAGTTAGCAGTTCAGTTTAGTTTCAGCCTATGCCATTTTATGTTTTTTTCCATCAGGTAAGAATAAATGCTATTTTTTTCAGGTAAGTATTTTACTTTTTTGTCCCAGTTTCACAAATACAGTATATCATTCTGCACATTTATTTCCACAGGTAGTGCATGCAGAATCAATTTTAATTTGCCCCTTAGAAAGTGTTATAAGCATATATATATGTATATATAAGCATATACCAGGCTGAAAAGTGAGGGCTGCCTCTGTGTCTGTGTCAGAGGTAGCTCTCACTATTCAGCCTGGTATATGGTAACACTAAGTAGCTACTTCCAGCTTATAACACCGCTAAATGTATGGTTTCCTTTTCTTGAACAGGAGAGTGAGGCAAACATGCTAAAAATGCAAATGTTTAACTAAATCTTATACACAGTTTATGCTCTTTAAATGGAGAGAAAAGGCGAGGTGTAGTCTGTCTGCCTGTCAGTGCTAGCGACATGCCCATTTACAGAGCCAAAGCTGTTTATTAAAGCTAGATTTTGTATTAACCAGCGCACGCACATTAAGGACAGGTAGCAGATTGTGAGGACATAATCGCTGATTCTGACAAGCATTCTCCAGAATCACAGACTCCACCTTTTGATCTGGCCGGTTAACAGTTAATATATACCGTCGGTTTTCGGTCAGTAAAGGGAAAGAGTGGGTTGGGTTGTCCATCTTTTCTGATGCAAAGAAAGTATGAGCAAGCGTCTAAATAGCTTTGTGCTTTTTTGCCAAATAAGGTCTCAATCATTCACAGGAGTTCTGGCATAACTTATATAGGGTCTTCAAATACAGGCATTGGTGTTGCTGCTGGATACAGACACAAACTCTTACTGTGTATAAGGCATATAACCCAGTATATTTTCATGACGTTATTTTAGGAATTTTTGAATATACCGGTTTCTTTTTTTAATTAGCCCAACCTTCAGTTGTGAACTTTCTATATTGGGTGTTTGCTATGTCTCATTAAATGTTTATTACCGTGAAACGGCATATCTTCAGTGCAACTGCACCCACACCCACACATATACACACACACACACACACACACACACACACACACACACACACACACACACACACACACACACACACACATACACACACACACACACACACACAATTCAGTAATATTTCCAATCCTATATCTACTTAGTGGTATTTGTATTTTTGTCATTCTTGTTTAATTATTGAAATTCTTATACAACCTTCTCACCTTGACTGGTCTAGGTGTGACCGATTGTGACAAGGTGACCTGCAGACAGGGGAGTGTAAAATAGTTCATTAAGAAGTAGAAGGAATACTTAGGTGTGTGTGTGTGTGTGTGTGTGTGTTTGTGTGTGTGTGTGTGTGTGTGTGTGTGTGTGTGTGTGTGTGTGTGTGTGTGTTGTGCGTGTGTGTGTGTTACTGTGTGCCTTTTAAGAAGAAAATGTATCATAAATCAACTTCTGAATCACTTACTTATCTAAACTAAACTTTCCATAATCATTCTTAGCTCTATTCTGGAGGGCATTAGAGAAGTATATGTTCATATGTTGTTCATTGTCTGATTTATGATACATTTTACTCTTAAAAACATGATGAAAAGCCTGCACTATTTTTTGATAGTATTTTCGCATTTATAAAAAAAAAAAAAAAGGCTCAGACATCAAAACTTCTTATAGGGATGTAAAAACCCACTGGCTTCAATAAAGTATCAAAACAATACTCTGCTAATTTTCTTCTATTAAACAATAGTCCGCATTACTGAGTGACACAGGTCATACCTCAATTTTCGCAAATCAATTGTTGACGGGTTTCTTGATTATAAACAAAACTGGTTGCACGCGCAGCCAGAGGGCAAAAAGAAGCTTCAGTAGCAGGATTTTAATGCAAGGATATATGATGCTGGGACTTTTTTATAAATGACACCACGTTTGACCTTTGGTTCCATATTTAACTCATGCTGCATAAGCAATAAAGATTATATAAGAGGAGCCAAACATGTGTCAGTTTGGCACCCGGACAGAGCAGTGTGTGAGGACTATAGGTTACCCCAGCTTGTGGTAAGTGTGTGTCTCATCTCTGGAGATTTTCAAAGTATTCACTATTTGTTTAAAATATGAAGTAATTGCTATTTTTCTTAAGCACATCTTGCCAAACTTTAACCAATATCTGAATATATGGATTATGTTTTCAACAGGATTGGGGAATATAAAATATTTTTCTCAGAGAGAGGCTCAGGTATGAAGCTCTTTTAACTGTCTTACATTTGTATATACTTTGTGTGAAACATTTACTTGATATTTGCCTGGTTATTGTTCATCTTATTACTATCAACTCAGTCTAGAAAATATTTAGAATGGGCTAATGTTAAGTCTTTGTAATGAAGCAGGAACATCAGTTAGATGGAAAGATGGATAGAGATATATAGATAGATATATACAGTGCTGCTTACTTTCAAGCAGCACTGTATATCTACAGGTGAAACTCGAAAAATTTGAATATCGTGCAAAAATTCATTTATTTCAGTAATTCAACTTTAAAGAAGATTATTATACAGACTCATTACATGCAAAGTGAGATATGTGAAGCCTTTATTTGTTATAATTGTGATTATTATGGCTTACAGTTTATAGAAACCCCAAATTCAAAATCTCAAAAAATTAGAATATTACATAAAATCAATAAAAAAAGGTTTTGAAATACAGAAATGTCGGCCCTCTAGAAAGTATAATCATGCATATGTACTACATACTTGGTTTGGGCCCCTTTTGCATGAATTCTTGCCTCAATGCAGCGTGGCATGGATGCTATCAGCCTGTGGCACTGCTGAGGTGTTATGGAAGCCCAGGTTGCTTTGATAGAGGCCTTCAGCTCATCTGTAGTGTTGGGTCTGGTGTGTCTCATCTGCCTCTTGACAATAGCCCATAGATTCTCTATGGAGTTCAGGTTAAGAGAGTTGTCTGGCCAATCCAGCCCAGTAATACCATGGTCAGCTAACCAGTTACTAGTGGTTTCTGGCACTGTGGACAGGTGCCAAGTCTTGCTGGAAAAGGAAATTGTCACCTCCATAAAGCTTGTCAACAGACGGAAGCATGAAGTGCTCTAAAATCTTCTGGTAGATGGCTGTGGTGACTTTGGACTTGATAACACAGTGGACCAACACCAGCAGATGACATGATACCTCAAATCATCACTGATCCTAATGAAATGTTGTGTTTCATTTGGAAATCAAGGTCCCACAGTCTAGAGGAAGAGTGGAGAGGCAAAACATCCAAGTTTCAACAGTCAGTGATGATTTTGATAGCATCCATGCCATGCTGCATTGAGGCAGGAATTCATGCAAAAGGGGCCCAAACCAAGTACTGAGTACATTTGTATGATTATAGTTTATAGAGGGCCGACATTTCTGTATTTAAAATCCCTTTTTTGTTGATTTCATGTAATATTAAAATTTTCAGAGATTTTGAATTTGGGGTTCTCATAAGCTGTAAACCATAATCATCAAAATTATAACAAATTAAGGCTTGAAATATCTCACTTTGCATGTAATGAGTCTATATAATACATTAGTTTAAACTTTTAAGTTCAAATACAGAAATAAATGAACTTTTGCACGATATTCAAATTTTTCGAGTTTTCACCTATATCTATGTGAACCCCTTGAGCCTTTTGGAATTGTATTTATTTTAACCATTATTAATTCATTTTTATCAATACCAGTATTTTCTATATGAAATAACAGATGTTTGTTTATCAATTCAAAATTTTCTTTTCCGGAAATCAATTGTTAAAACAGACAAAACAAATGAATTGCCAACTTTTGTATGTGCAAAAGTTTGTGAACCCTGAGCTGCATTGCTTAAATCGAGCAAAACGATCAGGTTGGCCAAATTGAGTGATGAAATGGACCAGTGTAATGAGAGATCTTTAGGGACGGAATTGGGCGGCATTAGATAAAACAAATATAAAACCAGGTCAGTTTAGGCTCACCAAAGTGAACCCATTCAGGTCAGTTATCCAAGAGTAAAGGAAATCTCAGAGGATCCCAGGAATAGAGTTGGGATGTTTCAAATTTGTCTGCGGACAGCTATAAATTGCTTTAAAAAAAGTTTGCGCTCCATCGATCCACCACGAGGCAAATCATCTACAAATGGAGAGCTTTAAGAGTGACTGAACATCTGCCTAGAAGTGGACTTCCTTCAAAAATATCCACAAGCGCCACAAGAAAAGTGATTTATCAGTTAAAAGCCAACCCAAACATTACATGTAGTGATTTGCAGACCTCTCTTGCAGCATCTGGGGCAGATGTGCATGGTTCCACAATAAGAAGAAAACTCAGTCAACATGGCTTTCATGGGAGGGTTGCTGAAGAAGCCTCTGCTCTCAAAAAATAACAAAACTGCTTGTCACAACTTTGCCAGAGAGCACCTAGAGATACCTGAAGTCTTCTGGAAGTCTATTCTGTGGACGAATTAGTCCAACATTGAACTGATTAGTAATAACCAAAACCGCCATGTTTGAGCTAAAATTCAACTCTGCCTGCCACCAAGAGAACCTTCTCCCAAGTGAAGAACGGTGGTGGCAAATGGTCTACAAATCTCCAGATGTAATGTTTGAGTTGGCCTTTACCAGAAAAATCACTTTTCTTGTGGCACTTGTGGATATTTTTGAAGGAAGTCTACTTCTAGGCAGATGTTAAGTCACTCTTTAAGCTCTCCATTTGTAGATGATTTGCCTCAAGGTGGACCGATGGAGCCAAACTTTTTTTAAAGGAATTTATAGCTGTCCCCGGACAAATGTACAACATCACAACTCTATTCGTGAGGTCCTCTGAGATTGTCTTTCCTTTTTAGGTGACCTACAGGTGAAACTCAAAAAATTAGAATATCGTGCAAAAGTTCATTTATTTCAGTAATTCAACTTAAAAGGTGAAATTCATATATTATATAGACTCATTACATGCAAAGTGAGATATTTCAAGCCGTCATTTGTTATAATTTTGATTATTATGGCTTACAGCTTATGAAAACCCTTAATTTAAAATCTCAGAACATTTTAATATCACTTGAAATCAATAAAAAAAGTGATTTTAAATGCAGAAATGTCGGCCCTCTGTAAAATAAAATCATCCATATGTACTCAGTACTTGGTTTGGGCCCCTTTTGCATGAAGTCTTGCCTCAATTCCCATTCATTTTCCATGATATTCTAATAAAATGAGTTTCACCTGTACATGGGTTCACTTTAGTAGGCCTAAACTGACCTGGTTTGATCTCTGTTTTATCTAGTGCCGCCCAATTTCTTCACTAAAGATCTCTCATTACATTGGTCCATTTCATCACTCAATTTTGCCCACCTGATTGTGTTTACCGGCTCGATTTAAGCAATGCAGCTCAGGATTCACCAACTTTTGCACATACAAAAGTTAGCAAATCATTTGTTTTATCTGTTTTAACAATTGATTTCCGTAAAAGAAATGTTTTGAATTGATAAACAAACATCTGTTATTTTCTATAAAAAATACTGTTATTGATAAAAATTAATGATTAATGCTCAAGGGGTTCAAATACTTTCGAGCAGCACTGTAAACAATAGATAGATAGATAGATAGATAGATAGATAGATAGATAGATAGATAGATAGATAGATAGATAGATAGATAGATAGATAGATAGATAGATAGATAGATAGATAGATAGATAGATAGATAGATAGATAGATAGATAGATAGATAGATAGATAGATAGATAGATAGATAGATAGATTTGTTTGTTAATGTCTATTATTTAGTTTAACTTAGTTATTTTAGTTTGTCATGTGACTTGAAGTTATTAGTTTAAAAAAAGATTAATAAGAATACTCAAAATTGCAATTACCCATTAATTAAAAAAAGATGACTCAAATTTTCAATTACCTTACAGAAGTAACCAGCAACCATGAGTACTGACGCTGAGATGGAGGTTTACGGCAAAGCTGCCATTTAC
Organism: Ammodytes dubius; assembly: GCA_026122265.1. Classification (NCBI taxonomy): domain Eukaryota; kingdom Metazoa; phylum Chordata; class Actinopteri; order Uranoscopiformes; family Ammodytidae; genus Ammodytes; species Ammodytes dubius. The sequence goes on along the minus strand of CM047507.1, from coordinate 30,230,852 downwards.
CTCCGTAAGCCAGAGAGGGAGAGACTTGAGGCTCAAGCCTCGCCCTTTGATGCCAAGACTGCCTGCTATGTGGAAGATAAGGCGGAGTTGTACTTGAAAGGACAAATACTCAAGAGGGATGGTGGCAAAGTCACTGTCAAAGTCTTGACCACTCAGGAGGTTAGTATCATAAAGTAAAAGTAATCTAGGAATGTTTTATGATCAGTTCTCATCGTGACAAATGTCTTGTTCCAGGAGGTGACAGTTAAAGAAGAACAGGTCACTCCAATGAACCCTCCCAAGTACGACAAAATTGAGGACATGGCCATGATGACCCATCTCAATGAAGCCTCTGTGCTGTATAACCTCAAAGAGCGTTATGCAGCATGGATGATCTACGTAAGACAATCTGCCTAATGAGAAAAGAGAAATGCTGAAAATGGCTACACTTGTATGAATCATAACTGTTGAATCTCTATGGTTACTTTCAGACCTACTCTGGGCTGTTCTGTGCCACTGTGAACCCCTACAAATGGCTCCCAGTGTACGATACTGAGGTTGTAAATGCCTATAGAGGCAAGAAGCGTGTGGAGGCTCCACCCCACATCTTCTCTGTCTCTGACAACGCTTATCAGTTCATGAATACTGGTAAGTTATAACAACTCTAATATACAAATTACCATATTTATCAGGTTTCACTTGCAAGAAAAACATAGTAAATTCCGTTGTTTTTATTTCTAACAGATAGGGAGAACCAGTCTGTCTTGATCACGTAAGTTTCATATTTGTTGACTTTGTTTACAATGATTAAATACTTTGAAGAAATTCTTATAAGTCTATGTCTATCCCCAGTGGAGAATCTGGTGCTGGAAAGACTGTGAACACCAAGCGTGTCATCCAGTACTTTGCAACAATCTCAGTATCAGGCGGACAGAAGAGGGACGAGTCAAAGGTGTGATTATGTTATTGTATGAGTATAATTCAGTCTTATTTAAACGTGATATCTTTCAATGGAAAATAATTATAATAATAGTAATTTTCTGATATCAATTCTCTATTTAAATTACAGGGGTCACTGGAGGATCAGATTATTGCAGCCAATCCCCTGCTGGAGTCCTATGGTAATGCCAAAACTGTGAGGAATGACAACTCTTCTCGTTTTGTAAGTACGGAGGGATTTTTATAACATATACTATAGAAATTCCACATGTGCCGGGACATTAAATATTCCTATGTTACAAACAGGGTAAATTCATCAGAATCCATTTCGGCAAAACTGGCAAACTGGCTAGTGCTGATATTGAGACATGTAAGTAACAATCCTCAGAGAGCATACAAGTGTCTTAAATTGCGAGTTGGCCAGGCTGTGACGAATGAACAATGTTTGTAGATCTGCTGGAGAAGTCTAGAGTGACATACCAGCTTGAGCAAGAAAGAGGCTATCACATCTTCTTCCAGTTGATGACCGGCCACAAACCTGAGATAGTTGGTAAAAGATTGAGTATATGCACAACGTTTTTTTTCTTATTTAATTTGTATACATGACAATGCATTACATTTTTTACAATTCTTTGATCTCCAGAAATGGCCCTCCTCACAACCAACCCCTACGATTTCCCCATGTGTAGCATGGGTCAAATCACCGTGGCTAGCATTGATGACAAAGAAGAGCTGGATGCCACTGATGTGAGTGAACTTCAATTCAAAATATTGGCATTTATTATGAGCAGTAAATGCAACATCAGAACTGCTCTTTTAAAATAAGTTTCTAAATTGATTATTGTGTGGACAACTTCTTTGAAAATAGAACGCTATTGATATCCTGGGCTTCACTCATGAAGAGAAGCTGAGCATCTACAAGATGACTGGTGCTATTCTTCACCAAGGTAACATGAAGTTCAAGCAGAAGCAACGTGAGGAGCAGGCTGAGCCTGATGGCACAGAGGGTGAGAATTTCATGTTAACTCAAAGTGCATAGCTTAGAAACAACAGTAGGCCGAATACATGTCCTAGTCACTAAGGTATCTGTCATGATGGCCAATCACTGTCACATACTGTATGTATTTACTGTAAATCTCTGAAATATTTTCAGATGCTGACAAGGTTGCTTACTTGCTGGGTCTGAACTCTGCTGACATGCTGAAGGCTCTTTGCTTCCCCAGAGTGAAGGTCGGAAATGAGTATGTCACCAAGGGACAGACTGTACCTCAGGTATTCAAGATATACTGTTTAAAAAAAAACATTTTAACTTTAAGAAAAAGAAAACTGAGAAGTGTAATTCCTCTTTGTTTAGTAACATCAGATGCCATGTGTGAATTAGCTCTACTTTTATATTTGTTTATTAACAAATAACATCAAGTAAAATATGAAAGTATTTTCCTTGATTCTTTCGTCTTATCTCAATGGAAGTAGTTCAAAAATACCAGCAATCCATCATTTTACAAAATAGCTGACTGAATCAAATCATATATTTTCTTTGTTTTTTCTTCAGGTGATGAACTCAGTGCCTGCCCTGGCCAAGTCTATCTATGAGAAGATGTTCTTGTGGATGGTCATTCGTATCAACCAGCAGCTGGACACTAAACAAGCAAGACAGTACTACATTGGTGTGCTGGATATTGCTGGCTTTGAAATCTTTGATGTAAGATTAATTTTCAAAAAGCAGCTTAAACCTTTGATTTCCGAATATTTATTGTGGTGTGGAAGATATTATATTGATTATTTGTCCCCTCACAGTTCAACACACTGGAGCAGCTGTGCATCAACTTCACCAATGAGAAACTGCAACAGTTCTTCAACCACACCATGTTTGTACTGGAGCAAGAGGAGTACAAGAAGGAGGGTATTGTCTGGGATTTCATTGACTTTGGCATGGACTTAGCTGCCTGTATTGAGCTGATTGAAAAGGTAATGATTCCATTTTGAAATTAAATGTATTTGTTCTGTTGGTCTAAATTAGACAACATCTAGCATTTAATGACATACCTCTTCCTGCTTTTTTCAAGCCCATGGGCATCTTCTCCATCCTTGAAGAGGAGTGCATGTTCCCCAAGGCCTCAGACACTTCCTTCAAGAACAAACTGTATGACCAGCATCTTGGAAAGAGCAAAGCATTTGAGAAACCAAAGCCAAAAAAGGGTGTAAAGGTTGAGGGCCACTTCTCCCTGGTGCACTATGCTGGTACCGTGGACTACAATATCACTGGCTGGCTGGACAAGAACAAGGATCCACTGAACGATTCCGTTATTCAGCTGTACCAGAAGTCCCCAGTTAAACTGCTGGCCAGTCTGTATCCTCCTGTTGTTGAGGGTATGACATTGACTTTAGCAAACTCAAACATACTTTCACTGTATATGTTTATAAGAGCAGCATGTGTTCGTGTAAATTGTATTTATTGTTCTAACAATCCATGTCTACTTAAAATCGTCAACAGAGGTTGGCGGTGCAAAGAAGGGAGGCAAGAAGAAGGGAGGTTCCATGCAGACTGTGTCTTCGCAGTTTAGGGTAATGTTTAACACTGTACATTATAGTATCAAATCATATCTCAGTTTATACCAAAACTCACAATTGTTGCACTTTTTGACATGAGTTACCATTTTGGATCTACAGGAGAACTTGGGCAAGCTGATGACTAATTTGAGGGCAACCCATCCTCACTTTGTGCGCTGCCTGATTCCCAATGAGTCAAAGACTCCAGGTACATAGAGAACATAATATATTACAGATTTGTTAGTGTTGTTGATATGTTTTATTTTACTGTGTGCCGCTCCAAAAAGGAAACTTACTAATTATTTCATAGATGTAATTAAGAAATGTCATTTGTATAGGATTGATGGAGAACTTCCTGGTTATCCACCAGCTCAGGTGTAATGGTGTGCTGGAGGGTATCAGAATCTGTACAAAAGGTTTCCCAAGCAGAATCCTTTATGCTGACTTTAAGCAGAGGTAACAGTGTATCTTTTAACAGAAGTTTGATGTAGAGTATTAAAAGAAAATACTCACACTGACCATTTACTCTCATTAAAAAGGTACAAGGTGCTGAATGCCAGTGTCATCCCTGAGGGCCAGTTCATTGACAACAAGAAGGCTTCAGAGAAGCTGCTTGGGTCTATTGATGTTCCTCAAGATGAGTACAAATTCGGACACACCAAGGTAAGAACCTTGCTTTCCGTATGTCACTTACGTGAGTTGGTATGGAATTTGTTTGTTTTTAAGGGTATTCACTATGTACTTCATCCTATATTAATTCAATTGTATTTCATCATTCAGGTGTTCTTCAAGGCCGGACTGCTGGGTCTCCTTGAGGAGATGAGAGATGAAAAGCTAGCAACTCTGGTCACAATGACTCAGGCTCTGGCTCGTGGTTATCTCATGAGAACGGAATTTGTGAAGATGATGGAGAGGAGGCATGTTAAAAACAATCAATTCTGAATAATGGTATGGAAATTACAAACAACATTTCCATAACAGCAACTTCTTCTCCACAGGGAAGCTGTCTTTACAATCCAGTACAACATCCGCTCATTCATGAATGTGAAACACTGGCCATGGATGAAGGTGTACTACAAGATCAAGCCTCTGCTGCAGTCTGCTGAAACTGAAAAGGAGCTTGCTAGCATGAAGGAGAACTATGAAAAAATGACAAAAGACCTGGCTACTGCTTTAGCCAAGAAGAAGGAACTGGAGGAGAAGATGGTGTCCCTCTTGCAGGAAAAGAATGATTTGTCGCTGCAAGTAGCATCTGTAAGTAGACATCAACCGACTGTTTTACTTTTTTAAGTTTTGCAGAATTGATTGTTAACCTCTATTTTTATGAAATGAATTAGGAAGGAGAGAATCTGTCAGATGCTGAGGAGAGATGTGAAGGACTTATCAAGAGTAAGATTCAGCTTGAGGCCAAACTCAAAGAGACAACCGAGAGACTGGAGGATGAAGAAGAAATCAATGCAGAGCTCACTGCCAAGAAGAGAAAGCTGGAGGATGAATGCTCTGAGCTCAAGAAAGATATTGATGACCTGGAGCTTACCTTGGCTAAAGTGGAAAAGGAGAAGCATGCAACTGAGAACAAGGTTAGAAAATATCAATATTATCTTGCAGGTCAAGTAACACTAGAGTATTACTATTTCACATCTTTCTGAAAAACATAGGTGAAGAACCTGACTGAGGAGATGGCCTCTCAGGATGAGAGCCTGGCTAAGCTGACTAAAGAAAAGAAAGCCCTTCAGGAGGCTCATCAGCAGACTCTTGATGACCTGCAGGCAGAGGAAGACAAAGTCAACACTCTGACCAAAGCAAAGACCAAGCTTGAACAGCAAGTGGATGATGTAAGTTTACAAATTCACTTTCGAGTGGCAAAGCAAAATTCTTCATGAGGATAACTTATAACTTATATGAATGTTCAGCTTGAGGGTTCTCTGGAGCAAGAGAAGAAGCTGCGTATGGACCTTGAGAGATCCAAGAGGAAGCTTGAGGGGGACCTGAAACTGGCCCAGGAAAGCATCATGGATCTTGAGAATGACAAGCAGCAGTCTGACGAGAAAATCAAAAAGTGAGTTTCTTTGTGAATTTGAACAAAAACCTGTCTTTTGAATGAGGAGTTCCACTGCTTGAACTCTTACCATGAACTCTATCTATTAATCTCACAGGAAGGACTTTGAAATCAGTCAGTACCTTAGCAAGATTGAGGATGAGCAGTCAATGGGTGCTCAGCTTCAGAAGAAGATCAAGGAGCTTCAGGTGACATATTGTCTTACATAAAACATACCTCATCTATTTTGTGTTTATGAAGCGAAAGTTCACTGAAAGGCAACTCACCTACATTCAACAGGCCCGTATTGAGGAACTGGAGGAAGAGATTGAGGCTGAGCGTGCTGCTCGTGCCAAGGTTGAGAAGCAGAGAGCTGACCTCTCCAGGGAACTTGAAGAGATCAGTGAGAGGCTTGAAGAGGCCGGTGGTGCCACTGCTGCTCAGATTGAGATGAACAAGAAGCGTGAAGCTGAGTTCCAGAAGCTCCGTCGTGACCTTGAGGAGTCCACTCTGCAGCATGAAGCCACTGCTGCTGCTCTTCGCAAGAAGCAGGCTGACAGCGTTGCCGAGCTGGGAGAACAGATCGACAACCTCCAGCGTGTCAAGCAGAAGCTTGAGAAGGAAAAGAGTGAATACAAGATGGAGATTGATGACCTCTCCAGCAACATGGAGGCTGTTGCAAAAGCAAAGGTACAAATCACATTAATTTTTTAAAAAAAATCCAAAGGAGAATAGCAAAATAAGGTAATTCATCTTCTAGATAAAAATGACTTCATGATCTGATCTCTGTGTTCCTCATTAGGGAAATCTTGAAAAAATGTGCCGTACTTTTGAGGACGGACTTAGCGAACTGAAGACCAAGAATGATGAAAATGTTCGTCAAATGAATGACATTGGTGGACAGAAAGCACGTCTCCTGACAGAAAATGGTATGTATAAGAAATCAGTCGATGAAGTGTTGTGTATATTTAAGCAAAATAACACAAAATAATGTATCATGACATTTTTTTCACAATAGGGGAGTTCAGCCGTCAAATTGAAGAGAAAGAAGCTCTTGTGTCCCAGCTGACCAGAGGCAAACAGGCCTTCACACAGCAGATTGAAGAGCTGAAGAGACAGATTGAAGAGGAGGTTAAGGTAAGAAAAAGCTAGGTGTGTACAAATCAAATTCATGTGTGATATTTAAAAAACTTTGCAAACTGAAAATGATTTCTTACGCCAGGCCAAGAATGCTCTTGCCCATGGACTGCAATCAGCCCGCCATGACTGTGACCTGCTGAGAGAGCAGTTTGAGGAGGAGCAGGAGGCCAAAGCTGAGCTGCAGCGTGGAATGTCAAAGGCCAACAGTGAGGTGGCTCAGTGGAGATCTAAGTATGAAACTGATGCTATCCAGCGCACTGAGGAGCTTGAGGAGTCCAAGTGAGTACAATTCAAACAATTAAATGGCTAGAACGATTGTAATGTTAATCTTGTATCTAAAAAATAATAATTATATGTAGTTCATTCATGTACTAGTTTTTCACAAAGAGATGAAATGCACCTTTTCAAACAGGAAAAAGCTTGCCCAGCGCCTTCAGGAGGCTGAGGAGCAGATTGAGGCAACAAATTCCAAGTGTGCTTCTCTGGAGAAAACCAAACAGAGGCTCCAAAGTGAGGTGGAGGACCTCATGATTGATGTGGAGAGGGCTAATGCTCTGGCTGCCAACCTGGACAAGAAGCAGAGGAACTTTGACAAGGTACCAACACTCACTTTGTTTGTCCCAGCCATAGCAACAATACAATAACATGTACATATTTATATAGGTTTTTTATATTACCATTTACTAAATGACCAACTGATCTGTATCAATGGGGTTATTCAGGTCTTGGCAGAGTGGAAACAGAAGTTTGAGGAGGGTCAGGCAGAGCTTGAGGGAGCTCAGAAGGAGGCTCGTTCTGTTGGCACTGAGCTCTTCAAAATGAAGAACTCCTATGAAGAATCTCTGGATCAACTGGAGACCATGAAGCGCGAAAACAAGAACCTGCAGCGTGAGTTTTTGCGACATTATATTATATTCAACACATGGTGGTGGTAGGATGGCCTAGAGGAAAGGTGGCCAACCAGTTACCATGAGGTCGCTGGTTCAATCCCCGGAACCAGACAGGGGGGTGTTAGTTGTAAAACTAGAAGAGGCTGGTATTACGTCTACGGTGCCCACCATCTCTACCATTGTGTCCTTGAGCAAGACACTTAACCCCAAACTGCTTCAGGGGATCTGTACTTTAGCTGACCCTGCACTCTGACCCCCTCCGAAGTGTGGTAACTTGAGAGGGGATATGCGAAAAGACAAATTTCATTGTAACAATTGACTAATAAAAGTAACTTAACTTAACTTAACAGATGTTTTAGAATGAAGCATCCATATTTCACATATAAAGGCGTAATAACATAAAACACATGCATCTTTCTACAGAGGAGATCTCAGATCTGACTGAACAGATTGGTGAGACTGGCAAGAGCATCCATGAGCTGGAGAAGTCCAAAAAGCAAGTGGAGACCGAGAAGTCTGAAATCCAGACAGCTCTTGAAGAGGCTGAGGTACATTTAAGAGGAGATCTTAAAAAAAGAATTCCATTAAAAATCAATCATTGACAAACATATTATAAACGCTGTGCAGCCGAGCTGACTCTTTCTTTCTTTCTTTCTTTCTTTCTTTCTTTCTTTCTTTCTTTCTTTCTTTCTTTCTTTCTTTCTTATCATTAGGGAACTCTGGAACACGAAGAGTCTAAGATCCTGCGTGTCCAGCTTGAGCTCAACCAGATTAAGGGTGAGGTAGACAGGAAGCTGGCAGAAAAAGATGAGGAGATGGAGCAGATCAAGAGGAATAGCCAGAGGGTGATTGACTCAATGCAGAGCACACTGGATTCTGAGGTCAGAAGCAGGAACGATGCCCTGAGGATCAAAAAGAAGATGGAGGGAGACCTGAATGAGATGGAGATTCAGCTTAGCCACGCCAATCGCCAGGCTGCTGAGTCCCAGAAGCAGCTTAGGAATGTCCAGGCACAGCTGAAGGTATTGTACACAGAGTTGTTACACAGTGGTCATTATAACTAAATGTTGGCATTCATTTTGATATGTTTTCACTAGGATGCACAACTGCACCTTGATGATGCTCTCAGAGCACAGGAGGACTTCAAAGAACAAGCTGCTATGGTGGATCGTAGGAATGGTCTCATGGTAGCTGAGATCGAGGAACTTAGAGCTGCTCTGGAACAGACAGAGAGAAGCCGCAAAATCGCTGAGCAGGAGCTGGTGGACGCCAGTGAGCGTGTTGGACTTCTGCACTCCCAGGTGAACACTTTTTCAACATTTCTCCACTAATTTACAAATCTAAATATCTGTCAGGCAAGTGATAACTTATTTCTGATCTTTTAGAACACAAGTCTTATTAACACCAAGAAGAAGCTTGAGACTGACCTGGTCCAGGTCCAGGGTGAAGTGGATGACACTGTTCAGGAAGCAAGGAATGCAGAGGAGAAGGCCAAGAAGGCCATCACTGATGTAGGTTTACATTTCACGTGCTCTTAATTATAGTTTTAAAAAGAAAGAGAGGTTCTTTTTCCAGACATTTCACATTAACATTATTTCCTCTAGGCTGCTATGATGGCTGAGGAGCTGAAGAAGGAGCAAGATACTAGCTCCCACTTGGAAAGGATGAAGAAGAACCTGGAGGTTGCTGTTAAGGACCTGCAGCACCGCTTGGATGAGGCTGAGAACCTGGCCATGAAGGGTGGCAAGAAGCAGCTCCAGAAACTGGAGTCTAGGGTAAGAAATTAATGTTAAGAGTTTGTACAGCTGAAGCAAGACTTTGAAAAAGTTTCGATACTTTATGTCTTTACTGTGTTCTATAGGTGCGTGAGCTGGAGGCAGAGATTGAGGCTGAGCAGAGACGTGGAGGAGATGCTATTAAGGGTGTCCGCAAATATGAGAGGAGGGTGAAGGAGCTTACCTACCAGGTACAACCACATTAAGATTAAACATGTAAACATCTACTACATGTATATCATTGAGAACATTTTACCATGCAAATTTTATTTGTATAACAGACTGAAGAGGACAAGAAAAACGTTGCCAGGCTGCAGGATCTGGTTGACAAGTTGCAGCTTAAGGTTAAGGCCTACAAGAGGCAATCTGAGGAGGCGGTAAGGGACAACATATACATTTTTAACACTAAAAACTTGATGTTGTGTCAGATTTAACATACACATATAAGGCTTTGGATGTTTTGGATATTCAAAAAAGTCCATTTCTATCTTACTCCAGGAGGAGCAGGCCAATACTCATCTGTCCAAGTGCAGGAAGGTTCAGCATGAGCTAGAGGAGGCTGAGGAGCGCGCTGACATTGCAGAATCCCAGGTCAACAAAATGAGAGCAAAGTCCCGGGACTCTGGCAAGGTAAATATACAACTGCGTTTTGGCAAAGAACAATACATTTTAAATTAAAAAGTACTTAACATGTATTTTGTTACCTAATCAAACCCTTGGTTATTTGTGTGTGTTTTAGGGAAAGGAGGCGGCTGAGTAAACCACTCCAGCTAGTGGGCTGATAGTTTCTGATCATATAATATGATGTGAAATGAATGATACCGCAATAAAAGCATTTGATCATAAATCGCTATTTGTGTCATTTTGATCTTATTGTGTCTTCAAAAATTAGCAAATGTTAGTTTTGTAACAATCTGTAAAGTATTATTCATAAGATGTTATTTATAAGGCTTTATAAAGCGCAATATAAATGGTAACACTTTATAATAATGTTAATTTATTAGTCACGCATAAGTCATTTATAAATCTTATACAAGTCATTGGATAATGATGAACTATTCATTTAATAAAAGCTGTAATATCTATTTGTGTTATGTTTACATATCACAAATGTATTTTAAGTTCGACTGTGCCAATCTCACAGTCAAATAGTTGCAAAATATGAAACAAAGATCATTCTGTTCCAGCTATATGGGGGTGCTGAATGTCTGATTTTACATGGAATTGCTTGGTTTCTACTAATTTATCACGATACATCACCTATCATAGTATAACTATCAGCCTATTATACTGGTAATAAAGATTTCAAACCAACTCAAGCTTTTAACCAATCTCCTAAGTGTGAGTCAATGACTAAGGTAGACACAAGTTATTATGCCAACCCAAGAAGACAAACTATAATTGGGTCTTTTAACCCCTTTGTGTGGTTTAGGAAAAAGATGTGTCAATGTAGCAAATGAGAATATGGATCAATAAGCAGGAAAAATTATCTTAATTGGACGATTAGTTGACTATAGGCAAGATTCGACCAATAGGACTTGTATACTTTTTGTTGAGGACAGCCCTACAACACATTGGTATCTGAAGCATACACTTTAGATTAGGGGGATGCAGAAAGGTTTGTAAATGACTTAAAGGCCCTGGCAACCCAAATCCACTAAATCCTTGTAACTATGTTATTTGGGGGGCAAAATCAGTGCTAATATGTATATGAAAGGTTTTAGGAATATCTGTTAGCCCCCCGCAAACATACTGTCATGTCAGTTGGTCGAGCATTTGAAAAATCCTGATTCGAATGTTGCCTCAGCTTAGAGCGAGCTATATCTTGTGATGTCACGCGAAGGATCTCTGTTCTAAAATGCATTGAGACGGCCATTTGAAAATTTCTGATTCGAACTTTGGCTTACGTCTCTATCTTGGGACGTCACACGTTCTAAAAAAACAAAAATATACAATATCTCTGGAGCCGCACAAGAGATACAGACTGTCTCTTTGCGCCTGAGCCTACACTCACAGCCCCGTCTGAGCGAAGCAGCGCACACCCCGGTGAAACACTGTGATGGTAACGTTCACAGTGACACCTCGCCGAGCCGCCATGCAGAAAAACTATGTGGTTTAAGACTAAATGATCACCGGGATTCCTGAACGTTAATGTTGTAGAGGGGACAGGCTTTCACGATCCGATTGTGTCCCGAGACCTGAGAGACAAGTCTCCAAATTGCGCAGAAAAGCCACTGTCGATCGCTGCGCCGATTCATGCCTCTGACACGTCGACTCGCAACAAAAAAAAAGTCAAGGCTTTGAATTCAGTGCTGGGGATGTGGAGCTATTTAGCTATTTGGCTATTTCTCGTGCCTCTTTTTTCCGCTCGACTCATCGTTCTCTATCCAAGCGCACACACCTCTGTCCGGCCGCATCTGAGTGCGCAGCTCGTGCTCCACCCGAAAATAAATAAATAAACACAAGTTGGACACAAGCCCTGAAGCTGAATGATCGCTCTGGTAACGGTCAGTCCATAACTGGACGCTGAATATTAGACCCCGAATATAAAACGACACGACTTTTTACGACATATTCCCAGGGGGAAACCCTGTCTCATTGGTGATGCATTTTTTTTTATCAATGTAGCGAGTTTTTATTGAAGTGCAGGCAGAGTTTTTTTTTGTCAGCTCCCTTCTGATAATATGTTTCTGCGGCTGCCTGTAGCGTAGGCTACTTCAACAGCGGGTCTCCACACTGTTGATCGTCTGGACAACGTTAGCCTGCATGCTTAGGATCCAACTGGCCGGCTGGTTTGAACTCATTTGATTGTCTTTTTTTATATTTTACTCCTTGGGCTCTTAATTCAAACCGCATATCGCATCAGCTCACGTGATGAGAAACATAATCAGACTCCGTTTTCTCTCTTTCTCTCTCTCTCTCTCTCTCTCATTCCCACTCCTATCCTCAAAAACATTTAAAAATGCATATGTCTAAAATAGATAGCAGATTTTTTTGCAAGTTATATGGGAAATAAACTAAGAAGATATAACAATAAATATGAGACAGAGATATTTTTTAAATATTTTCATTGTGACACTGACACCTGTTTCAATTAAACAGGTTGCGGTTGTAGTGGGAAAAAATATCCTACAACTAATTGCAAACCTATATAGGCCTAATAATAATAAGTTACTTTCTGCAAGTGATGTTGAGCTTGCGCTCTCAGCTGTGCCAAAGCATTCACCGTTGCTAGGGAAACCAGCTACCGTCGCAGCCCGTGCAGCAGTGTGAACTGCCAGTCAGGCTCGTTGTGAGCATGTGCAGCATTTTCAAGTTTGCGTCTCGTTGTGTGGTGAATCTTTTGTCTGAACTGGGTTTAACTTGCTCAGCACCGTGAATGAGAGAACGTTCCCTTACAGAACGTTGTTGGCCACGCCCACACCACCCTGCAAAATGTTCTAGACAGCAAAAAAGCTGTTTTTTAGACTAAATTTTATAATATTTATGAAAATAAATTTTTAATTGGATGACTGTAAACAGCTTATAGAGAAACCCAACATTAATGTCATATATTTATGTCTGTGGGTTGCCAGAGCCTTTAATAATATTATAACAATGATTTGTTACTGAGTGTGTCCTGATTTACTAAAAGCTTTATAGATGACTTTCACCACATTTGTGATCTTAACATAACACTTATTAATCATCTACACATGTATATTACTGTTTTGTAAATCATTAGACTTATGAATCATTTATAATTAACATTATTATAAAGTGTTACTAATATGTTACTGTAAATCTACTCTTTATATTATTTGGGTAATACCGGACGAGCCCCCATAATTGTTATATCCCATAAAATGTCTAAATTGGGATTATCAAATAACTAAATAAATAAACACGGGGGGGGGACGATGGACTTACGGAAACAGTTCAAGATACAATCAAGTCATTAAATATTTAACTAGATCACAGCACCCGGAAATAAAAGTGATCTCCACAAGACAAGCAAAGATGGACTGTTAAAGAGGACCTATGATACTTTTTGACTTTTATGACCTATAAACATTGTTATAATGATTTATAGTCATGTTTAACCATACTAGCGTATCAAATAATGACGTACATGCATTAAGACGTATTCCCTGCTGACCGTCTGTGCAGAGCACTAAACACTAGGGCAGCCGGTCGGTTCAGAATTTCCGGAGATTCTTTTCGTCACACAAGCGGATGTTTCCATCAGGTTTCCATGTATGGTAATGCTGCAACATGCCCCCACATTCCTGCTCAAGTCTGCCTCGCACCTCGCGCCCATGCTCGCGCCACTGAAAGTGTTCCGGAAGGAAGGTAACCAATCACAATGGAGTGGGGTTTGCAGGAGGGGGGGAGGGAGCGGAGAAGCACATAGCTGAGTGTTGAGAGAGACTGCAGTGCGCGCTCAGATGAGAGGAAGAGTTTCCCGAAAATCTACATGGTTTTTTGTGATGTGATTCGTGTCAGGTTGCTCTATAGCAGTTTTTAACAAGAAATTAAGACCAGAAAAGTAGTATAATAGGAGATCTTTAAGTAAACAATCCCATACCAAATGGCACGTAACACATATTTAAACAATATCACACAAGAGGGAGTTATGTTGTCCCTCTATATCAGCACGGCTGTGATTTGGTCATAGACAAGAGACAGTAGACAATCCTTATAGTTCTCTATATTTATGTTATTTTTGTTTAAGTTTATTTTGTGCACCATCTGGTCAAAGCAAATTCCTTGTATATGTGAACCTACCTGCCAATTAAACCAATTCTGATTCAGCAGGGTTTAAGATTGTTTTATTATTGTTAAATAGGGCTGTCCCTTTTTATTTGAAATTCGAATATTCGTTCGAAGGTGGGGTGAAAAGTTCAAATTCGAACTGTAATTTCCCATTCGATACTGTATGTGTGCCGCAGTTTCATGATGTTAACCTGTTGCTTTGCGACCAAAATTGACAATAGTGAGCAGTGCAGTCCTGGACCAATATATTAGAGGAAAGGGGTGATTTTAAATTAGCTTGAACTTTGTTTTTGGAAGTGATGTGAAGGGCCAGATATGAAGGGACATAGACATGGATTAAGCCAAGTCCTTGACCTTGCCAATTTCTCTTGCCAAGCATGAAACTAACACTTGGATGTAAATTAAGTCATATACATTTCCTGGGGTTGTAGTTAGGCTCATAAAGAACTAGCACAACTGAATTGTCTGCATGCTACAGTATCTGTTTTGATGAAAATAAAAGCATTTTTGTTCTATTCTGTGCATCAGACAGACAACTGAAAAGTACAGCTGAAACATTATTTTATGTTAACAGTTTTACAACCAGGGCCACTGGGAAATGGGCAATTTGGAGAAGTGTAAATATAAATTAAATATGTTGTATAGTATAAATCATGTAAAAAAAAATGTGTAATATATATAATTGCTTTCATTTAATGGAAAGCAGGAAATGGAACTTCAAGACTGAAATCCAAAATGTCAGAATGAAGTGCTAACAACACTCGATTAAACAGATGTCAAACGATATTAGTTATCCACACCACATTTGGTTCCATATTTAAATCATGCTGCATAAGCAATTCAGATTATATAAAAGGAGCCAAAAATGTGTCAGCGTGGCACTATGTCCATGTCAGGTGTTTTCTCTTTTGGAGATGAGGTTACTGCACTGATAAAAATATCTTGCTCGATCTACTTAAATAAATCAAGGCAACTTTCTGCATAAAATTATTATGTAGACCACACAACAATACTATTTGTATGAACTACATACATTTTGAAAACAAGGAATACATTTATCAAGTAAAGTCTACTAAGTAAAATTAAGTTGACACTCTTAATGTGCATATAACTCAATATATTTTCATGACGTTATTGTAGGAATTTTTGAATATACCAGTTCCTTTTTTTTAAATAGCCCAACCTTACCAGAAGTATTTTTTTCAGTTGTGAACTTTTTACATTGAGTGTTTGCTATGTTGTCTCATTAAATGTTTATTACCGTGATCTCACAAATGAACAGTGAGGTCAGCATCTTGTTGTCAAACCGTTTTGTCTTTGTTGTTTCGTGTAGATCCTCTCTGCTTCAGAGAACCGGCAGATCTTCAGTGCAACTGCACCCCACACACACACACACGCGCACACACACACACACACACACACACACACACACACACACACACACACACACACACACACACACACACACACACACACACACACACACACACACACACACACACACACACACACACACACAATTCAGTAACATTTCCAATCCTATATCTACTTAGTGTTATTTATATTTTTGTCATTCTTGTTTAATTATTGAAATTCTTATAAAACCTTCTCACCTTGACTGGTCTAGTTGTGACCGATTGTGACAAGAGAGTGTAAAATAGTTCATTAAGAAAACAAATCACAATCTCTCGATTCGGCTCCCTACACCGTCCTTGGCGCGGTGCTATCTCTTCTCTCTCCGGGACGTCTATGTAAACAGACGCTCTACCCCCACCCTCCCATCACCTACTCTCCTGTGAACTCTATCTGTGACCGGGCCTCGAGGTCCTCTCCACGGCTGTCTCATAACACCTGGCGCCTGCAGACTCCCACTACGTCTGGACAGAGATAGCTTCATGGAACACACACACACACACACACACACACGTAAACACATAGCACACACTACCCTTGACTACTCAAGCCCTCTTGACTGCCCACCCCCTCTCCCTCCCTCGTTGCGGACTGGAAGCTGCGGGCGGGTCGCGCCTGCCGGCTGCGTACGCCCCCTGGTGCCTGGGCTGTGACAACTACCTTCCCATAAACCCCTAACCCGTTCCTTTAATGTGCAATGTCTACGAGTCTTATTGTTTGTGGTGTTTATCATGTTGCTTATTTGTGCTAAGGAGTTTTTTCACTGATCACGCACTACGCTCCCATAAGGAACGTAGTTCGAGATTTGCATTTTTTTGACCTATCTTCCCCTGTTGTTCTCCTTTTCCTTCTAAGAAATAGGGGCGCGAAACTTTGCGACCCTACAGTTACACTCTCTCCTGTCCACCCATGTTATTGTCATTGTCCTTGTATGTTTCTTGGTGGAGTGTGAACTGGATTAATTTCGTTGCTCGGTAACGGTGCAATGACAATAAATTTTGATTTGATTTTGATTTGATTTGATTTGATTTGAAGAAGCAGAAGTTATACTTTGGTGTGTGTGTGTGTGTGTGTGTGTGTGTGTGTGTGTGTGTTGCCTTTTCAACATGTTTTTAAGAAGAAAATGTATCATAAATCAACTTCTGAATCACTTACATCTACACTAAACTTTCCATAATCATTCTTAGCTCTATTCTGAAGGCATTAGAGAAGTATATGTTCATACGACAATAACTCTCCCTGTATTGGCTATACAACGGAAAAACTGCGTCTTTAGATGCATTGTAAATGTTTTATTAATTATGTGGCCTTCGATGTGGTCATATCATATGAAAGTGTTATGAAACGAGTTCAACGTTTAGCGTTTTGAGTCCTGTCTAGCCAGAGACAAAGAACACAGATTAAATAAAAAATGCCTCAGTTTACAGTCTATGCTTTACCTGTATTGCGATCTCCACAGCTAGTCCTTACGGTTAATAACAGCAGAAACTCCCCCTTTCCTGCTTCCTGCACCGTAGTCGCGCGCAAATACCAGTGATGACGTCCCTTTACATTTGCCGCCTAACGTTTTAACGGTTTTTAGCATTGCCGTTTGAATGCTTAGATAGATAATAAAACACCATTCATCGTGTGTATGTGGGTTTAATCCGCAGTGCGGGTCTGGTGTATTGTAAACATAGCTGCCAAGTCTCACTCTTTGGCCGTGAGACACACGCAAATCAACCAGTTCACACTCTCACACGCCACACCTCAAATTTCTCACGCAGAGAAATTAATCCCCAAAATAACATTTGTTTTGCGGGACTTTTATTTTCAAATTCTTATTTTGAAAAGCTAACAGACATGAGTGCCGTGACTTCCTCTTTCTGAACGCGTATTAACGTTATGCTTTGATGTGCACTGTGCATTCGAAGCGGGAGGCGAGCCCGCAAGCCCCCAACCTGCACCTTCTCTTCCGAGGTGTGTGTTCATGGCGTGCCAAGTTACCGCTGATAAGAATTGTGTCCCCGCCGGCCGGTGAGCGCGCATGCAACATATTAACCCTTCAATTTCACTCAAGTAAACTCAGAAGATCTTTGGATCGTTTGTATATTGTTTTTGCCAGCCACTCAACCCTCAATAGTAGACATTATATAGAATAATGACCTTTATTACAGTTTAACCAAATGTTTTAACAATAGGCTACAAGAGATATTTGAAAGCACTACATTTTGATTTGTAGGCTATTCAATTAAATTTGTGTCAGCGGAACCGTGAATGTTCTCTTTACTTTACATACAAATTAATGCAGAAAAGGCCCCAGACCCCCCACTTATAATGTGTCCACACCCAATGTTTAATTAAAACCTGTCCTACGACTTTGAAATTCATGAATTCGTTTATTTTAATAAGATTTTTGATGTTTTATCACATTTTCCAATTGTCTTTATTTCTGATTTATTATGAACAATATGTAAACTTGCAGGACACTAGCAAAAATGATTGGGTGGGAGAGAGGACACGGTTTTGGGTGCCTCGGCCAAAAAATCTCACTCCAAACTTTTGGTGAAACTTGGCAGCCCTGATTGTAAACGCATAAGCAACCACAAAAACAATGAGCAAATTCAAGCAGAAATGCAAACTGAAATCATAAAATGTCAAACGCAGCTAAGCTAACGGCGTAAAGCTAGGGGTGCTAACCTAACGAGGCAGAAAAAATATTGAGCCACGGGCAAAATTTGCGCCGCTAAGATATCACAGCAGGCTAAACTGACCCCACTCAGATAACACGGCAGGCTAAACCAACTCCATTCAGATAACATGACTGGCTAAAATAAAGCTAAAGGCTAAAAAATAGTGGCAAAGGCTAAACTGGCTTAAAATGCAGGCAATACTGGAATTTTTACCCTCATAGTTTTCATTTATCCAATTTAAAAAAATAAATGTAACCAGCCAAAACAATACTAGAAATACATATGATATACATATTAACATTGCTCTGCAGACTTTATTCTTACCTTAAACTTCAGTCGAGTCCACGTTCAGCCAACTGACAAAATGTCCAAACAAGAGCTCTTGACCAATTGAGAGAAGATTTGAATCCTCCAACTTCACAGTTCAAAAAGTGTAAACACAACAAGGTCATTGCTCGTTGTGGGGGTTTACATAAAAACAATAGCTGGGATTACGTACATTTATGTTGTTGTGGAGGAAATGCACAATGTCTTATAATAGGCCTACTAACACATGCAGATTAAGTCCAGGACTAGATTTGTTTTTGTAGAGATACAAACATATATTTTCATTGTTAATATTACAGGTGAAAGTGTGTAACATTTACATCCTTTCAGAATCATTTTTTTCAGTGTGTATAAACACAAATACAGAATGACTGACCAATCTGTCTGCTCTGTCTGTAGCTAGTAGCTGTTTACTGAACATTTTTCATAACAATCAAATAAGTTTAGTTTGTGTGTTCACACTGAAGGTGAAGCAATGTTTCACTTTTTGTCATTTTCATGAATTTGACCAATTTGTGTTTGCAGTGTTGTGGATGACTAGTGAAACTAGTAGGTTAACTAAATTTTGCAGTGACTTGCTGGCAGTTCAGTACTGTACAGACATGTTTTCATAGTGAATTAAGTACCATAAACACTTGATTACACAGATGTCAAATGATTTAACTACCTTTTTAGTCAGGCCTTTTAATCCCTGAACGTATTTGTTTTATCTTTTAGATTAAACAAACTACTGTTTTTATCTATCTTTTATAGACTATTTTATTTATATGTAGTCTGCTTTTATTTTCTATGTATTTTTATTTTTATTTTTTCTCTTCTATGTATTATTTCTAATGACTGTTTTTGAGTCAATGAATATATCCGGGTGTGTCGTGGGATGGATTGTTTTAAGCACTTTGTGTTATATTTACTTGTATGAAAAGTGTTCTATAAATAAAGTTTGATTGATTGATTGATTGATTTAGTTATCCACACCACATATCGCCTTGGGTTACATATTTAACTGTGCTGCATAATCAAGCCAGATTAAATAAAAGGAGCCAAAGATGTGTCACTGGGATTTGAAACAACCAAAATTAAAGGAAAATTCAAATACTGTACTTAACAATTAATCACGGAAATTCAGAAAGTGTTTATATTCTTTGGCTCTCGGGCCAGTGAAAATATACAAGGGGCCAGTAATGTACGGACAAGTTTGGCAGTAAAAAGCTTGTCTACTTGCCAAGTTGGGAAAAAAATATTACTTTGAACCCTACTGGGACATGGCAATTTGAAGAAGTTTAAATATAAATGACACCACGTTTGACATTTGGTTTCATATTTAACTCATGCTGCATAGGCAATAAAGTTTATATAAAAGGAGCCAAAGATGTGCAGTGTGGCAGCCGGACAGAGCAGTGTGTGAGGACCGTAGGTTACCCCAGCTTGTGGTAAGTGTGTGTTTCATCTCGTCTGGAAATGTTCAAAGTAATCACTATTTGATGGATTTTTTAAAAATAAGAAGTAATTACTATATTTCTTAAGCACATCTTGCCAAACTTTAACCAATGTCTGAATATATGGATTATGTTTTCAACAGGATTGAGGAATATAAAAGATTTTTCACAGAGAGAGGTCTCAGGTATGAAGCTCTTCGAACTGTCTTAAATGTGTATATACTTTGTGTGAAACATTTCATTTACTTGTTATTTAACTGGTTATTGTTCATCTTATTACTATCAACTCAAGAAAATATTTAGAATGGGCAAATGTTAAGTCTTTGTAGATAGATAGATAGATGGATAGATGGATAGATGGATAGATAGATAGATAGATAGATAGATAGATAGATAGATAGATAGATAGATAGATAGATAGATAGATAGATAGATAGATAGATAGATAGATAGATAGATAGATAGATAGATAGATAGATAGATAGATAGATAGATAGATAGATAGATAGATAGATAGATAGATAGATAGATAGATATGATTTAATTCAGGACACATGAAGATCCATAGTACAATGTATAAAAAATAGACTCAATACAAAAATAACATAAATAACAACAAAAAGCACACCAATTCATGCAGATTAAAAAAAATTAAAATAAAATAAGAGATCAGCATACAACACTTGCAGTATACAAAGATGCCCTCCAATGTCTCCAGAGTGTGGATGAGAACCTGATAGATAGATAGATAGATAGATAGATAGATAGATAGATAGATAGATAGATAGATAGATAGATAGATAGATAGATAGATAGATAGATAGATAGATAGATAGATAGATAGATAGATAGATAGATAGATAGATAGATAGATAGATAGATAGATAGATAGATAGATAGATAGATAGATAGATTTGTTTGTTCATGTCTATTATTCAGTTTAACTTAGTTATTTTAGTTTGTCTTGTGACTTGAAGTCATTAGTTTAAAAAAAGATGAATAAGAATACTCAAATTTGCAATTACCTTACAGAAGTAACCAGCAACCATGAGTACCGACGCTGAGATGGAGGTTTATGGCAAAGCTGCCATTTACCTCCGTAAGACAGAGAGGGAGAGGATTGAGGCTCAAGCCTCGCCCTTTGACGCCAAGACTGCCTGCTATGTGGAAGATAAGGCGGAGTTGTACTTGAAAGGACAAATAATCAAGAGGGATGGTGGCAAAGTCACTGTCAAAGTCTTGACCACTCAGGAGGTTAGTATCAAAGTAAAAGTAATCTAGGAATGTTTTATGATCAGTTCTCATCGTGACAAATGTCTTGTTCCAGGAGGTGGTAGTTAAAGAAGAACAGGTCACTCCAATGAACCCTCCCAAGTACGACAAAATTGAGGACATGGCCATGATGACCCATCTCAATGAAGCCTCTGTGCTGTATAACCTCAAAGAGCGTTATGCAGCATGGATGATCTACGTAAGACAATCTGCCTAATGAGAAAAGAGAAATGCTGAAAACGTCTACACTTGTATAAATCTTAAAGTTAACTGTTGAATCTCTATGGTTACTTTCAGACCTACTCTGGGCTGTTCTGTGCCACTGTGAACCCCTACAAATGGCTCCCAGTGTACGATACTGAGGTTGTAAATGCCTATAGAGGCAAGAAGCGTGTGGAGGCTCCACCCCACATCTTCTCTGTCTCTGACAACGCTTATCAGTTCATGAATACTGGTAAATTATAACAACTCTAATATACAAATTACCATTTTATCAGGTTTCACTTGCAAGAAAAACATAGTAAATTCCATTGTTTTTATTCCTAACAGATAGGGAGAACCAGTCTGTCTTGATCACGTAAGTTTCATATTTGTTGACTTTGTTTACAATGATTAAATACTTTGAAGAAATTCTTATAAGTCTATGTCTATCCCCAGTGGAGAATCTGGTGCTGGAAAGACTGTGAACACCAAGCGTGTCATCCAGTACTTTGCAACAATCTCAGTATCAGGCGGACAGAAGAGGGACGAGTCAAAGGTGTGATTATGTTATTGTATGAGTATAATTCAGTCTTATTTAAACGTGATATCTTTCAATGGAAAATAATTATAATAATACTAATTTTCTGGTATCAATTCTCTATTTAAATGACAGGGGTCACTGGAGGATCAGATTATTGCAGCCAATCCCCTGCTGGAGTCCTATGGTAATGCCAAAACTGTGAGGAATGACAACTCTTCTCGTTTTGTAAGTACGGAGGGATTTTTAAAACATATACTATAGAAATTCCACATGTGCCGGGACATTAAATATTCCTATGTTACAAACAGGGTAAATTCATCAGAATCCATTTCGGCAAAACTGGCAAACTGGCTAGTGCTGATATTGAGACATGTAAGTAACAATCCTCAGAGAGCATACAAGTGTCTTAAATTGCGAGTTGGCCAGGCTGTGACAAATGAAAAATGTTTATAGATCTGCTGGAGAAGTCTAGAGTGACATACCAGCTTGAGCAAGAAAGAGGCTATCACATCTTCTTCCAGTTGATGACCGGCCACAAACCTGAGATAGTTGGTAAAAGATTGAGTATATGCACAACGTTTTTTTTCTTATTTAATTTGTATACATGACAATGCATTGAATTTTTCACAATTCTTTGATCTTCAGAAATGGCCCTCCTCACAACCAACCCCTACGACTTCCCCATGTGTAGCATGGGTCAAATCACTGTGGCGAGCATTGATGACAAAGAAGAGCTGGATGCCACTGATGTGAGTGAACTTCAATTCAAAATATTGGCATTTTTTATGAGCAGTAAATGCAACATCAGAACTGCTCTTTTAAAATAAGTTTCTAAATTGATTATTGTGTGGACAACTCCTTTGAAAATAGAACGCTATTGATATCCTGGGCTTCACTCACGAAGAGAAGCTGAGCATCTACAAGATGACTGGTGCTATTCTTCACCATGGTAACATGAAGTTCAAGCAGAAGCAACGTGAGGAGCAGGCTGAGCCTGATGGCACAGAGGGTGAGAATTTCATGTTAGCTCCAAGTGCATAGCTTATAAACAACAGTAGGCCTAATACATGTCCTAGTCACTAAGGTATCTGTCATGATGGCCAATCACTGTCACATACTGTATGTATTTACTGTAAATCTCTGAAAATTTTCAGATGCTGACAAGGTTGCTTACTTGCTGGGTTTGAACTCCGCTGACATGCTGAAGGCTCTTTGCTTCCCCAGAGTGAAGGTCGGAAATGAGTATGTCACCAAGGGACAGACTGTACCTCAGGTACTGTTTAAAAAAAGAATTACTTTAAGAAAAAGAAAACTGAGAAGTGTAATCCCTCTTCGTGTAGTATCATCAGATGCCGTGTGTGAATTAACTCTACTTTTATATTTGTTTATTAACAAATAACAT
Organism: Ammodytes dubius; assembly: GCA_026122265.1. Lineage (NCBI taxonomy): Eukaryota > Metazoa > Chordata > Actinopteri > Uranoscopiformes > Ammodytidae > Ammodytes > Ammodytes dubius. The sequence goes on along the minus strand of CM047507.1, from coordinate 30,207,522 downwards.
CAAGTAAAATATGAAAGTATTTTCCTTGATTCTTTCGTCTTATCTCACTGGAAGTAGTTCAAAAATACCAGCAATCCATCATTTTACAAAATAGCTGACTGAATCAAATCATATATTTTCTTTGTTTGTTCTTCAGGTGATGAACTCAGTGCCTGCCCTCGCCAAGTCTATCTATGAGAAGATGTTCTTGTGGATGGTCATTCGTATCAACCAGCAGCTCGACACTAAAAAAGCAAGACAGTACTACATTGGTGTGCTGGATATTGCTGGCTTTGAAATCTTTGATGTAAGATTAATTTTCAAAAAAAACATTGATTTCCCGAATAATTACTGTGGTGTGGAAGATATATTGATTATTTGTCCCCTCACAGTTCAACACCCTGGAGCAGCTGTGCATCAACTTCACCAATGAGAAACTGCAACAGTTCTTCAACCACACCATGTTTGTACTGGAGCAAGAGGAGTACAAGAAGGAGGGTATTGTCTGGGATTTCATTGACTTTGGCATGGACTTAGCTGCCTGTATTGAGCTGATTGAAAAGGTAATGATTCCATTTTGAAATTAAATGTATTTGTTCTGTTGGTCTAAATTAGACAACATCTAGCATTTAATGACATACCTCTTCCTGCTTTTTTCAAGCCCATGGGCATCTTCTCCATCCTTGAAGAGGAGTGCATGTTCCCCAAGGCCTCAGACACATCCTTCAAGAACAAGCTGTATGACCAGCATCTTGGAAAGAGCAAAGCATTTGAGAAACCAAAGCCAAAAAAGGGAAAAGCTGAGGCCCACTTTTCCCTGGTGCACTATGCTGGTACCGTGGACTACAATATCACTGGCTGGCTGGACAAGAACAAGGATCCACTGAACGATTCCGTTATCCAGCTGTACCAGAAGTCCCCAGTTAAACTGCTGGCTGCTCTGTATCCTCCTGTTGTTGAGGGTATGATATTGACTTTAGCAAACTCAAACATACTTTCACTGTATATGTTTATAAGAGGAGCATGTGTTCATGTGAATTGTATTTATTGTTCAAACAATACATGTCTACTTAAAATTGTCAACAGAGGTTGGCGGTCCAAAGAAGGGAGGCAAGAAGAAGGGTGGTTCCATGCAGACTGTGTCTTCGCAGTTTAGGGTAATGTTTAACACTGTACATTATAGTATCAAATCATATCTCAGTTTATACCAAAACTCACAATTGTTGCACGTTTTGACATGAGTTACCATTTTGGATCTACAGGAGAACTTGGGCAAGCTGATGACTAATTTGAGGGCAACCCATCCTCACTTTGTGCGCTGCCTGATTCCCAATGAGTCAAAGACTCCAGGTACATTGAGAACATAATATATTACACATTTGTTAGTGTTGTTGATATTTTTTATTTTACTGTGTGCTGCTCCAACAAGGAGACTTACTAATTATTTCAAAGATGTAATTAAGAAATGTAATTTGTATAGGATTGATGGAGAACTTCCTGGTTATCCACCAGCTCAGGTGCAATGGTGTGCTGGAGGGTATCAGAATCTGCACAAAAGGTTTCCCAAGCAGAATCCTCTATGCTGACTTTAAGCAGAGGTAACAGTGCATCTTTTAACAGAAGTTTGATGTAGAGTATTAAAAGAAAATACTCTCACTGACCATTTACTCTGATTAAAAAGGTACAAGGTGCTGAATGCCAGTGTCATCCCTGAGGGCCAGTTCATTGACAACAAGAAGGCTTCAGAGAAGCTGCTTGGGTCTATTGATGTTCCTCATGATGAGTACAAATTCGGACACACCAAGGTAAGAACCTTGCTTTCCGTATGTTACTTACGTGAGTTGGTATGGAATTTGTTTGTTTTAAAGGGTATTCACTATGTACTTCATCCTATATTAATTCAATTGTATTTCATCATTCAGGTGTTCTTCAAGGCCGGACTGCTGGGTCTCCTTGAGGAGATGAGAGATGAAAAGCTATCAACTTTGGTCACAATGACTCAGGCTCTGGCTCGTGGTTATGTCATGAGAAAGGAATTTGTGAAGATGATGGAGAGGAGGCATGTTAAAAACAATCAATTCTGAATAATGGTACGAAAATTACAAACAACACTTCCATAACAGCAACTTCTTCTCAACAGGGAAGCCATCTTTACAATCCAGTACAACATCCGCTCATTCATGAATGTGAAACACTGGCCATGGATGAAGGTGTACTACAAGATCAAGCCTCTGCTGCAGTCTGCTGAAACTGAAAAGGAGCTGGCTAGCATGAAGGAGAACTATGAAAAAATGAAAACAGACCTGGCTACTGCCTTAGCCAAGAAGAAGGAACTGGAGGAGAAGATGGTGTCCCTCTTGCAGGAAAAGAATGATTTGTCGCTGCAAGTAGCATCTGTAAGTAGACATCAACCGACTGTTTTACTTTTTTAAGTTTTTCAGAATTGATTGTTAACCTCTATTTTCATGAAATGAATTAGGAAGGAGAGAATCTGTCAGATGCCGAGGAGAGATGTGAAGGACTAATCAAGAGTAAGATTCAGATGGAGGCCAAACTCAAAGAGACAACCGAGAGACTGGAGGATGAAGAAGAAATCAATGCAGAGCTCACTGCCAAGAAGAGAAAGCTGGAGGATGAATGCTCTGAGCTCAAGAAAGATATTGATGACCTGGAGCTTACCTTGGCTAAAGTGGAAAAGGAGAAACATGCCACTGAGAACAAGGTTTGAAAATATGAATATTATATTGCAGGTCAAGTAACATTAGAGTATTACTATTTAACATCTTTCTGAAAAACATAGGTGAAGAACCTGACCGAGGAGATGGCCTCTCAGGATGAGAGCCTGGCTAAGCTGACTAAAGAAAAGAAAGCCCTTCAGGAGTCACACCAGCAGACTCTTGATGACCTTCAGGCAGAGGAAGACAAAGTCAACACTCTGACCAAAGCAAAGACCAAGCTTGAACAGCAAGTGGATGATGTAAGTTTACAAATTCACTTTCGAGTGGCAAAGCAAAATTCTTCATGAGCATAATTTATAATTTATATGAATGTTCAGCTTGAGGGTTCTCTGGAGCAAGAGAAGAAGCTGCGTATGGACCTTGAGAGATCCAAGAGGAAGCTTGAGGGGGACCTGAAACTGGCCCAGGAAAGCATCATGGATCTTGAGAATGACAAGCAGCAATCTGACGAGAAAATTAAAAAGTAAGTTTCTTTGTGAATTTGAACAAAAATCTGTCTTTTGAATGAGGTGTTCCACTGCTTGAACTCTTACCATGAACTCTATCTATTAATCTCACAGGAAGGACTTTGACATCAGTCAGTACCTTAGCAAGATTGAGGATGAGCAGTCAATGGGTGCTCAGCTTCAGAAGAAGATCAAGGAGCTTCAGGTGACATATTGTCTTACATAAAACATACCTCATCTATTTTGTGTTTATGAAGCAAAAGTTCACTGAAAGGCAACTCACCTACATTCAACAGGCCCGTATTGAGGAACTGGAGGAAGAGATTGAGGCTGAGCGTGCTGCTCGTGCCAAGGTTGAGAAGCAGAGAGCTGACCTCTCCAGGGAACTTGAAGAGATCAGTGAGAGGCTTGAGGAGGCCGGTGGTGCAACTTCTGCTCAGATTGAGATGAACAAGAAGCGTGAAGCTGAATTCCAGAAGCTCCGTCGTGACCTTGAGGAGTCCACTCTGCAGCATGAAGCCACTGCTGCTGCTCTTCGCAAGAAGCAGGCTGACAGCGTTGCCGAGCTGGGAGAACAGATCGACAACCTCCAGCGTGTCAAGCAGAAGCTTGAGAAGGAAAAGAGTGAATACAAGATGGAGATTGATGACCTCTCCAGCAACATGGAGGCTGTTGCAAAAGCAAAGGTACAAATCACATTAATGTTTAAAAAAAAATCCAAAGGAGAATAGCAAAATAAGGTAATTCATCTTCTAGATAAAAATGACTTCATGATCTGATCTCTGTTTTCCTCATTAGGGAAATCTTGAAAAGATGTGCCGTACTCTTGAGGACCAATTTAGCGAACTGAAGACCAAGAATGATGAAAATGTTCGTCAAATGAATGACATTGGTGGACAGAAAGCACGTCTCCTGACAGAAAATGGTATGTATAAGTAATCAGTCGAGGAAGTGTTGTGTATATTTAAGCAAAATAACACAAAATAATGTATCATGACTTTTTTTCACAACAGGGGAGTTCAGCCGTCAAATTGAAGAGAAAGAAGCTCTTGTGTCCCAGCTGACCAGAGGCAAACAGGCCTTCACACAGCAGATTGAAGAGCTGAAGAGACAGATTGAAGAGGAGGTCAAGGTAAGAAAAAGCTAGGTGTGTACAAATCAAATTCATGTGTGATATTTAGAAACTGTGCAAACTGAAAATGATTTCTTACACCAGGCCAAGAATGCTCTTGCCCATGGAATGCAATCAGCCCGCCATGACTGTGATCTGCTGAGAGAGCAGTTTGAGGAGGAGCAGGAGGCCAAAGCTGAGCTGCAGCGTGGGATGTCAAAGGCCAACAGTGAGGTGGCTCAGTGGAGATCTAAGTATGAAACTGATGCTATCCAGCGCACTGAGGAGCTTGAGGAGTCCAAGTGAGTACAATTCAAACAATTAAATGGCTAGAACGATTGTAATGTTAATCTTGTATCTAAAAAAGATATAATTATATGTAGTTCATTCATGTACTAGTTTTTCACAAAGAGATCAAATGCACCTTTTCAAACAGGAAAAAGCTTGCCCAGCGCCTTCAGGAGGCTGAGGAGCAGATTGAGGCAACAAATTCCAAGTGTGCTTCTCTGGAGAAAACCAAACAGAGGCTCCAAAGTGAGGTGGAGGACCTCATGATTGATGTGGAGAGGGCTAATGCTCTGGCTGCCAACCTGGACAAGAAGCAGAGGAACTTTGACAAGGTACCAACACTTACTTTGTTTGTCCCAGCCATAGCAACAATACAATAACATGTACATATTTATATATGTCTTTTATATTACCATTTACTAAATGACCAACTGATCTGTATCAATGGTGTTATTCAGGTCTTGGCAGAGTGGAAACAGAAGTATGAGGAGGCTCAGGCAGAGCTTGAGGGAGCTCAGAAGGAGGCTCGTTCTGTTGGCACTGAGCTCTTCAAAATGAAGAACTCCTATGAAGAATCTCTGGATCATCTGGAGACAATGAAGCGGGAAAACAAGAACCTGCAGCGTGAGTTTTCGCAACATTATATTCTATTCAACACATGGTGGTGGTAGGATGGCCCAGAGGAAAGGTGGCCGACCAGTAACCATGAGGTCGCTGGTTCAATCCCCGGAACCCGGACAGGGGGGTAAAAATAGCAGAGGCTGGTATTATGTCTAGGGTGCCCACCATCTCTACCATTGTGTCCTTGAGCAAGACACTTAACCCCAAACTGCTCCAGGGGCACTGTACTTCAGCTGACCCTGCGCTCTGACCCCTCCGAAGTGTCGTAACTTGAGAAGGGATATGCGAAAGGACAGATTTAAATGTAACCATTGACTAATAAAAACTTAACTTAACTTAATGGATGTTTTAGAATGAAGCATCCATATTTCACAAAGGCTTAACAACATAAAACACATGCATCTTTCTACAGAGGAGATCTCAGATCTGACTGAACAGATTGGTGAGACTGGCAAGAGCATCCATGAGCTGGAGAAGTCCAAAAAGCAAGTGGAGACCGAGAAGTCTGAAATCCAGACAGCTCTTGAAGAGGCTGAGGTACATTTAAGAGGAGATCTTAAAAAAAGAATTCCATTATAAATCCATCATTGACAAACATATTATAAATGCTGTGCAGCAGAGCTGACTCTTTCTTTCTTTCTTTCTTTCTTTCTTTCTTCTTTCTTTCTTTCTTTCTTTCTTCTTTTCCTTAGGGAACTCTGGAACACGAAGAGTCTAAGATCCTGCGTGTCCAGCTTGAGCTCAACCAGATTAAGGGTGAGGTAGACAGGAAGCTGGCAGAAAAAGATGAGGAGATGGAGCAGATCAAGAGGAATAGCCAGAGGGTGATTGACTCAATGCAGAGCACACTGGATTCTGAGGTCAGAAGCAGGAACGATGCCCTGAGGATCAAAAAGAAGATGGAGGGAGACCTGAATGAGATGGAGATTCAGCTTAGCCACGCCAATCGCCAGGCTTCTGAGTCCCAGAAGCAGCTTAGGAATGTCCAGGCACAGCTGAAGGTATTGTACACAGAGTTGTTACACAGTGGTCATTATAACTAAATGTTGGCATTCATTTTGATATGTTTTCACAAGGATGCACAACTGCACCTTGATGATGCTCTCAGAGCACAGGAGGACTTCAAAGAACAAGCTGCTATGGTGGACCGTAGGAATGGTCTCATGGTAGCTGAGATCGAGGAACTTAGAGCTGCTCTTGAACAGACAGAGAGAAGCCGCAAAATCGCTGAGCAGGAGCTGGTGGACGCCAGTGAGCGTGTTGGACTTCTGCACTCCCAGGTGAACACTTTTTCAACATTTCTCCACTAATTTACAAATCTAAATATTTGTCAGGCAAGTGATAACTTATTTCTGATCTTTTAGAACACAAGTCTTATTAACACCAAGAAGAAGCTTGAGTCTGACCTGGTCCAGGTCCAGGGTGAAGTGGATGACACTGTTCAGGAAGCAAGGAATGCAGAGGAGAAGGCCAAGAAGGCCATCACTGATGTAGGTTTACATTTCACGTATTCTTAATTTTAGTTTTAAAAAGGAAGAGAGGTGCTTTTTCCAGACATTTCTCATTAACATTATTTCCTCTAGGCTGCTATGATGGCTGAGGAGCTGAAGAAGGAGCAAGATACTAGCTCCCACTTGGAAAGGATGAAGAAGAACCTGGAGGTCACTGTTAAGGACCTGCAGCACCGCTTGGATGAGGCTGAGAACCTGGCCATGAAGGGTGGCAAGAAGCAGCTCCAGAAACTGGAGTCTAGGGTAAGAAATTAATGTTAAGAGTTTGTACAGCTGAAGCAAGACTTTGAAAAAGTATTGATAGTTTATGTCTTTACTGTGTTCTATAGGTGCGTGAGCTGGAGGCAGAGATTGAGGCTGAGCAGAGACGTGGAGGAGATGCTATTAAGGGTGTCCGCAAATATGAGAGGAGGGTGAAGGAGCTTACCTACCAGGTACAACCACATTAAGATTAAAATGTAAACATCTACTACATGTATATCATTGAGAACATTTTACCATGCAAATTTTATTTGTATAACAGACTGAAGAGGACAAGAAAAACGTTGCCAGGCTGCAGGATCTGGTTGACAAGTTGCAGCTTAAAGTTAAGGCCTACAAGAGGCAATCTGAGGAGGCGGTAAGGGACAACATATACATTTTTAACACTAAAATCTTGATGTTGTGTCAGATTTAACATACACATAGAAGACCTTGGATCTTTTGGATATTCAAAAAAGTCCATTTCTATCTTACTCCAGGAGGAGCAGGCCAATACTCATCTGTCCAAGTGCAGGAAGGTTCAGCATGAGCTAGAGGAGGCTGAGGAGCGCGCTGACATTGCAGAATCCCAGGTCAACAAAATGAGAGCAAAGTCCCGGGACTCTGGCAAGGTAAATATACAACTGCGTTTTGGAACAGAAAAATACATTTTAAACTAAAAAGTACTTAAAATGTATGTTGTTACCTAATCAAACCCTTTGTTATTTGTGTGTGTTTTAGGGAAAGGAGGCGGCTGAGTAAACCACTCCAGCTAGACGGCGGATAGTGTCTAGTCATATAATATGATGTGAAATGAATGATACCGCAATAAAAGCATTTGATCTTAAATTGCTATTTGTGTCATTATGATCTTATTGTGTCTTCAAAAATAAGTAAATGTTAGTTTTGTAACTATTTATATGAAGGTCCTGTCTTTAAAGTATTATAAGCATATTCATAAGATGCTATTTATAAGGCTTTATAAAGCGCAATATTAATGGTGATACTTTATAATGTTAATTTATTGGTCACGCATAAGTCATTTATAAATCTTATACAAGTCATTAGATAATGATGAACTAATCATTGAATAAAAACAGTTATATATATTGTAAGTCATCTGTAAAGTGACATCTATTCGACTGTGCCAATCTCACAGTCGAATAGTTGCAAAATATGAAACAAAGATCATTCTGTTCCAGCTATATGGGCGTGCTGAATGTCTGATTTTACATGGAATTGCTTGGATTTTCCTAATTTATCATGATACATCCCCTATCATAGTATAACTATCAGCCTATCATACTGGTAATAAAGATTTGAAACTAGCTCAAGCTTTTAACCAATCTCCTAAGTGTGAGTCAATGACTAAGGTAGACACAAGTTAGTATGCCAACCCAAGAAGACAAACTATAATTGGCTCTTTTAAACCCTTTGTGTGGTTTAGGAAAAAGATGTTCCAATGTAGCAAATGAGAATATGGATCAATAAGCAGGAAAAAATTATCTTGATTGGATGCGACCAATAGGACTCGCACACTTTAGATTAGGTTGAAAGGTTTGTAAATTAATTATTAATATTATTACAATGATTTGTTACCGAGTGTGTCCTGATTTACCAAAAACTTTATAGATGACTTACAACACATTTGTGATGTTAACATAACACTTATTAATCATCCACAAATGTATATTACTTTTTTGTAATTATGTTTTGTAAATCATTAGACTTATGAATGAATATTATTATAAAGTGTTACCCAATATGTCTACTCTTTATATTATTTGGGTAATAGCCCCCATAATTGTTATATCCCATAACATGTCTAAATTGGGATTATCAAATAACTAAATAAATAAGCGAGGGGGTGGGGGGCAAGAATTAACGGAAACAGTTCAAGATACAATCAAGTAATTTATTATTTAACTAGATCACAGCAACTGTAAATAAAAGTGATCTCCACAAGACAAGCAAAGATGGACTGTTAAGTAAACACTGCCAAGGCCACACATTTGAATCCCATACCAAACGGCACGTAACACATATTTAAGAAATATCACACAAGAGGGAGTTATGTTGTCCCTCTATATCAGCACAGCTGTGATTCGGTCATAGACACGAAGACCGAAGACTATCCTTATAGATCTCTAAATTTATGTTTATGTTTATTTTGTGCACCATCTGGCCAAAGCTACTTTCTTGTATACGTGAACATACCTGCCAATTAAACCAATTATGATTCAGCAGGGTTCAAGATTTAGTTTTAGTAGTTTTATTATCGTTAAATGGTGCTGTCAAGTTTTATTCAAAATTTGAATCTCGTTCGAAGGTGGGGTGAAAAGTTAAAATTCAAACTGTTATTTCCTGTTCGATACTGTATGTGTGCTGCAGTTCCATGATGTTAATCTGTTGCTTTGCGACCAAAATTGACAATATATTAGACGAAAAACGGGTAATTTTGAATTAGCTTGAACTTTGTTTTTGGAAAAAGTGATATTAAGGGCCAGTTTCATAGACATGGATTAAGCCAAATCCTTGACTAAATTGTACTTTCAATGGCCAATCTCCATTCAAAATTCCATTTAGTCCAGGACTCGGCTTAATCCATGTCTGTGAAACTGGCCCTAAGTGTTTCAACATTAACTTTAGACGTGTTCTGTGCTTTAAAGTTTCAGCTGTAAAGATTAGAAAACATTTCATCAGGCATCATCTTTATATTTTGGATTGTTGGATCAAATTTCTCTAACTCCAATCGTGGAGAATTCCTGCCATGGATGACCTTATTACATTGGACTTTTACTGGAAGTACCTGATGCACAAACACTTCACTACATCCAAATCTGTGTCGTGTTTTCTCATGTGTATGGCAATGTCTCTTTATAGTCAGGACGCTTAGAGTAATCTGCTGATTCTTAATAATAATAATTATAATAATGGATTGGATTTATATAGCGCTTTTATAGGCACTCAAAGCGCTTTACCATTTACGCCAGGTTCCATTTATTCACACACAGTCATACCGGTGGTGGAAGCATGGCTGCCATTCAGCGCCTACGGCCCCTCCAACCACCACCTCAAACATACAGCAGTCATACACATTCACACGAGGCAAGTCGGGTGAAGTGTCTTGCCCAAGGACACAACAACATTCATTGGCCGACCCGCTCTACCACCTGAGCCACAGTCGACCAAATGATTGATTTTTGGCTAAAAGCAGGGGGGATTTACTGTAGCTGAATCTTTTGTCAAAATATATAAGGTGATGAGGGGATGAGTATATGAGGTGATGAGTATATGAGGTGATGAGGGAATGAAACCTTGCCAATTTCCACAAGGTGCCTATTTGCAGACCCATGGGGGAGCGGAGCTCCACCGGAAACACGTTACCTCTTTTTCGTTTTGTTTTAATGGCGGCGATCACTTAGCGGTGAATAACCTTCCCTTACTGAATAAAGTTGTAAACAACGTCAAACAATAACAAGACACAGTTTACTTCGGCTATGGTGCTAGTAGACAGTAAAATAAGTCAGTTTGTTACCGGTCCCAAGTGGCCAGGACGGTGGTAAAAAGTGTTGAGGTACAAGATGAATGAAGCTTTTGTAAAATCCGTCTCTTTAATTCACAATTATCACAAGTAGGCCTATCACATAAACATAAACTCTAATAAATAAAACACAAAAAATGCAAACACATTAAAATACACAACTAATTTTATCAAAATTCACATTAACTTTTTTTGTTTCATTTATAAGAGTATTTTTATGTGGTAGGCCTACTTGTAAAAATACTAAACTCATTTATTCAAAAGATTGTACAGTGATCCTCTGAATGAGTGTATAAAAGTGATAAAACAAGGTAAAACTTGCAACTGATATGTAAATAATGTTCCCTTGAGGTTGCTGTTTCTCGCATCAACAGTCATTCAAAGCAGCGGCAGTAATCACAACCGAACGGTGTAGAAAGTCCCGCCGTGAGTTAAAAATAGTGATCCAGTTTTTAAATCCATGTTAAAATCGGAAGGATATAGAGCTAGTTAGCTTAAAAAAAGTAGCAAACATGTCAACTGTGATGTGTTCAGGCCGGCTCAGTAATAAGATTGATGTGTTCAAATGCAACACAAAAAAAATAGATTTAGGTGAAAACTTGTTTTGCCAGCAATATAAAATAGATAGTAAAGATGGAATTATGACCTGTTTAATGTCCTATCTTGAGCTATGATCATATCAGCAATTAAAGCAATAATACAAGTTCTATTTCAACAAAATCATAGAAAAGTATCAATAGTGATATCAATAAAGACTTGGATCGTTAAGGAGTCTCGAAAATGGTATCAATATCAATAAAAATTAACGATCTCCTGTCATCTGAGAGAAATTAAGATGATTTAATTTTTTTAGTTAGTATTTACCGGTTAAACATCTTATCGGTTGACTGGTTTCCCATGGACATCCCTTATACTGTATGTATATCATACATTGTATGTGTTTTTTTTGTTGTTATCCCAGTTAGGTTTATTATAATTTTTTTATCATGTAATATTACTTTTAATAGTTCCGGGACGTTGGAGCAATAACCTGGTGTTTTGACACTTCAGTCTGCACTGTGAATTTGAAGTAATGTTCAGTTTTTGAATAAAGTTGCGGCATTTACAAATGTTTCTTTTTTTTTATCCGATTCATCGATTAATCGAAAAAATAATCGACCGATTAATCGATTATTAAAATAATCGTTAGTTGCAGCCCTAACTAGCACAACTGAATTGTCTGCATGCATCAGTATCTGTTTTGATGAAAATAAAAGCATTTTTGTTCTATTCTTTGCCTCAGACAGACAACTGAAAAGTGCAGCTAAAACATTATTTTATGTGAAAAGTTTTACAACCAGGGCCACTGGGAAATGGGCTATTTGGAGAAGTATAAATATAATTAAATATGTTCTACAAGTATAAATCATGTAAATAAATATGTGTAATATAAATAATTGCTTTCATTTAATGGAAAGCAGGACATGGAACTTCAAGACTGAAATCCAAAATGTAAGAATGAAATGCTAACAACACTCGATTAAACAGATCTCAAATGATATTAGTTATCCACACCACATTTGACATTTGGTTCTATATTTAACTCATGCTGCATAAGCAAGCCACATTACTAAAGGAGCCAAAAATGTGTCAGCGTGGCACTATGTACATCAGGGCTATTCAATTACAAATTCAGTTGGGCCAGACATTTTCAGCAGCAAGTAATGAAACATTGTGGTAATACTGGCCAAGTTGGGAAAAAATATTACGTTGAACCCTGCTGGGACATGGGCAATTTGGAGAAGTTTAAATATTTATGATTTCTGTTCTACAAGTATAAATCACGTAAAAAAATATGTGTAATATATATAATTGCTTTCATTTAAACCTGCAGTGTGTAGAATTGTGGGTTTTATTTCCTAGCAGATTTTGTAGAAAGTAATTATAATATCCATAAGTACATTTAATTTAGTGCATAATAGCTGAAAAAAATATTTTGAATTATTTATTTTTCCCTTAGAAAGGGTCTCATATATGTCCATATTTCTGCATATTTTGGACCAAGGCCTAGTGCCGCCATCTTGAAAATGTCATAGTTGGAATGTCATCAGGTGCATTGTTTAAAATTTAGAATTGTTCTTGTCCTTGAAGGCCACTGTAGCTTCTGTTATTATTCAAAAGGGTTGGGGTTACCCAGGGAGTGTTGCATTCTAGAACTTTGTAGAACTTTCTTGATGATGTCATATTACACACTGCACCTTTAATGGAAAGCAGGAAATGGAACTTCAAGACTGAAATCCAAAATCTCAGAATGAAGTGCTAACAACACTCGATTAAACAGATGTTAAATTGTTTTAGTTATCCACACCACATTTGACTTTTGGTTCCATATTTAACTCATGCTGCATAAGCAAGACGGATTACTAAAGGAGCCAAAGATGTGTCAGCGTTGCACTATGTACATGTTATGTGTTTTCTCTTTTGGAGATCAGGTTACTGTATAAACAAAGAATGACTGACCAATCTGTCTGCTCTGTCTGTAGCTAGTAGCTGTTTACTGAACATTTTTCGTAACAATCAAATAAGTTTAGTTTGTGTGTTCACACTGAAGGTGAAGCAATGTTACACCTTTTGTCATTTTCATGAATTTGACCAATTTGTGTTTGCAGTGTTGTGGATGAGTAGTGAAACTAGTAGGTTTGCAGTGACTTGCTGGCAGTTCGGTACTGTACAGACATGTTTGCATAGTGAATTAAGTACCAACAAAACTTGATTACACAGATGTCAAATTATTTCGTTATCCACACCACATATCGCCTTGGGTTATATATTTAACTGTGCTGCATAAGCAAGCTGGATTAAATAAAAGGAGCCAAAGATGTGTCACTCGATTAAACAGATGTCAAATGATATTAGTTATCCACACCACGTTTGACGTTTGGTTCCATATTTAAATCATGCTGAATAAGAAATAAAGATTATATAAAAGGAACCAAAGATGTGCAGTGTGGCAGCCGGACAGAGCAGTGTGTGAGGACCGTCGGTTACCCCAGCTTGTGGTAAGTGTGTGTTTCATCTCCTCTGGAGATTTTCAAAGTAATCACTATTTGAGGAATTTGTTTAAAATATGAAGTAATTACTATATTTCTTAAGCACATCTTGCCAAACTTTAACCAATATCTGAATATATGGATTATGTTTTCAACAGGATTGAGGAAAATAAAAGATTTTTCACAGAGAGAGGCTCAGGTATGAAGCTCTTTTAACTTTCTTAAATGTGTATTTTGTGTGAAAAATTTAATTTACTTGTTATTTGTCTGGCTAATGTTCATCTTATTACTATCAACTCAGCCTAGAAAATATTTAGAATGGGCTAATGTTAAGTATGTGTAATGAAGCAGGAACATCATTTGATAAATAGATAGATAGACAGATAGACAGATAGATAGATAGATAGATAGATAGATAGATAGATAGATAGATAGATAGATAGATAGATAGATAGATAGATAGATAGATAGATAGATAGATAGATAGATAGATAGATAGATAGATAGATAGATAGATAGATAGATAGATAGATAGATAGATAGATAGATAGATAGATGGATAGATTTGTTTGTTTATGTCTATTATTAAGTTTAACTTAGTTATTTAAATTTGTCATGTGACTTGAAGTTATTAGTTTAAAAAATTGCAATTACCTTACAGCAGTAACCAGCAACCATGAGTACTGACGCTGAGATGGAGGTTTACGGCAAAGCTGCCATTTACCTCCGTAAGCCAGAGAGGGAGAGGATTGAGGCTCAAGCCTCGCCCTTTGACGCCAAGACTGCCTGCTATGTGGAAGATAAGGCGGAGTTGTACTTGAAAGGACAAATAATCAAGAGGGATGGTGACAAAGTCACTGTCAAAGTCTTGACCACTCAGATGGTTAGTATCATAAAGTAAAAGTAATCTATGAACGTTTTATGATCAGTTCTCATCGTGAAAAATGTCTTGTTCCAGGAGGTGGTAGTTAAAGAAGAACAGGTCAGTGCAATGAACCCTCCCAAGTACGACAAAATTGAGGACATGGCCATGATGACCCATCTCAATGAAGCCTCTGTGCTGTATAACCTCAAAGAGCGTTATGCAGCATGGATGATCTACGTAAGACAATCTGCCTAATGAGAAAAGAGAAATGCTGAAAATGGCTACACTTTTATGAATCTTAAAGTTAACTGTTGAATCTCTATGGTTACTTTCAGACCTACTCTGGGCTGTTCTGTGCCACTGTGAACCCCTACAAATGGCTCCCAGTGTACGATACTGAGGTTGTAAATGCCTATAGAGGCAAGAAGCGTGTGGAGGCTCCACCCCACATCTTCTCTGTCTCTGACAACGCTTATCAGTTCATGAATACTGGTAAATTATAACAACTCTAATATACAAATTACCATTTTATCAGGTTTCACTTGCAAGAAAAACATAGTAAATTCCGTTGTTTTTATTTCTAACAGATAGGGAGAACCAGTCTGTCTTGATCACGTAAGTTTCATATTTGTTGACTTTGTTTACAATGATTAAATACTTTGAAGAAATTCTTATAAGTCTATGTCTATCCCCAGTGGAGAAT
The DNA here is from genome assembly GCA_026122265.1 of Ammodytes dubius. Classification (NCBI taxonomy): domain Eukaryota; kingdom Metazoa; phylum Chordata; class Actinopteri; order Uranoscopiformes; family Ammodytidae; genus Ammodytes; species Ammodytes dubius. Next base: position 30,192,447 of record CM047507.1, on the reverse strand, counting down.
CTGGTGCTGGAAAGACTGTGAACACCAAGCGTGTCATCCAGTACTTTGCAACAATCTCAGTATCAGGCGGACAGAAGAGGGACGAGTCAAAGGTGTGATTATGTTATTGTATGAGTATAATTCAGTCTTATTTAAACGTGATATCTTTCAATGGAAAATAATTATAATAATAGTAACTTTCTGGTATCAATTCTCTATTTAAATTACAGGGGTCACTGGAGGATCAGATTATTGCAGCCAATCCCCTGCTGGAGTCCTATGGTAATGCCAAAACTATTAGGAATGACAACTCTTCTCGTTTTGTAAGTACGGAGGGATTTTTATAACAAATACTATAGAAATTCCACATGTGCCGGGACATTAAATATGCCTATGTTCCAAACAGGGTAAATTCATCAGAATCCATTTCGGCAAAACTGGCAAACTGGCTAGTGCTGATATTGAGACATGTAAGTAACAATCCTCAGAGAGCATACAAATGTCTTTAATTGCGAGTTGGCCAGGCTGTGACAAATGAACAATGTTTGTAGATCTGCTGGAGAAGTCTAGAGTGACATACCAGCTTCTGATGAAAGAGGCTATCACATCTTCTTCCAGTTGATGACCGGCCACAAACCTGAGATAGTTGGTAAAAGATTGAATATATGCACAAAGTTTTTTTTCTTATTTAATTTGCATGCATGACAATGCATTGAATTTTTCACAATTCTTTGATCTCCAGAAATGGCCCTCCTCACAACCAACCCCTACGACTTCCCCATGTGTAGCATGGGTCAAATCACCGTGAAGAGCATTGATGACAAAGAAGAGCTGGATGCCACTGATGTGAGTGAACTTCAATTCAAAATATTGGCATTTATTATGAGCAGTAAATGCAACATCAGAACTGCTCTTTTAAAATAAGTTTCTAAATTGATTATTGTGTGGACAACTCCTTTGAAAATAGAACGCTATTGATATCCTGGGCTTCACTCATGAAGAGAAGCTGAGCATCTACAAGATGACTGGTGCTGTGCTTCACCATGGTAACATGAAATTCAAGCAGAAGCAACGTGAGGAGCAGGCTGAGCCTGATGGCACAGAGGGTGAGAATTTAATGTTAGCTCAAAGTGCATAGCTTATAAACAACAGTAGGCCGAATACATGTCCTAGTCACTAAGGTATCTGTCATGATGGACAATCACTGTCACATACTGTATGTATTTACTGTAAATCTCTGAAATATTTTCAGATGCTGACAAGGTTGCTTACTTGCTGGGTCTGAACTCCGCTGACATGCTGAAGGCTTATTGCTTCCCCAGAGTGAAGGTCGGAAATGAGTATGTCACCAAGGGACAGACTGTACCTCAGGTATTCAAGATATACTGTTTAAAAAAAACATTTTAACTTTAAGAAAAAGAAAACTGAGAAGTGTAATCCCTCTTCGTTTAGTAACATCAGATGCCATGTGTGAATTAGCTCTACTTTTATATTGGTTTATTAACAATAACATTGAGTAAAATATGAAAGTGTTTTCCTTGATTCTTTCGTTTTATCTCACTGGAAGTAGTTCAAAAATACCAGCAATCCATAATTTTACAAAAAAGCTGACTGAATCAAATCATATATTTTCTTTGTTTGTTCTTCAGGTGATGAACTCAGTGCCTGCCCTGGCCAAGTCTATCTATGAGAAGATGTTCTTGTGGATGGTCGTTCGTATCAACCAGCAGCTGGACACTAAACAAGCAAGACAGTACTACATTGGTGTGCTGGATATTGCTGGCTTTGAGATCTTTGATGTAAGATTCATTTTCAAAAAATCAGCAGCTTAAACCTTTGATTTCCGAATAATTATTGTGGTGTGGAAGATATATTGATTATTTTTCCCCTCACAGTTCAACACCATGGAGCAGCTGTGCATCAACTTCACCAATGAGAAACTGCAACAGTTCTTCAACCACACCATGTTTGTACTGGAGCAAGAGGAGTACAAGAAGGAGGGTATTGTCTGGGATTTCATTGACTTTGGCATGGACTTAGCTGCCTGTATTGAGCTGATTGAAAAGGTAATGATTCCATTTTAAAATTAAATGTATTTGTTCTGTTGGTCTAAATTAGACAACATCTAGCATTTGATGACATACCTCATCCTGCTTTTTTCAAGCCCATGGGCATCTTCTCCATCCTTGAAGAGGAGTGCATGTTCCCCAAGGCCTCAGACACTTCCTTCAAGAACAAGCTGTATGACCAGCATCTTGGAAAGAGCAAAGCATTTGAGAAACCAAAGCCAAAAAAGGGCAAGGCTGAGGCCCACTTCTCCCTGGTGCACTATGCTGGTACCGTGGACTACAATATCGCTGGCTGGCTGGACAAGAACAAGGATCCACTGAACGATTCCGTTATCCAGCTGTTCCAGAAGTCACCAGTTAAACTGCTGGCCAGTCTGTATCCTCCTGTTGTTGAGGGTATGATATTGACTTTAGCAAACTAAAACTACTTTCACTGTATATGTTTATAATAGCAGCATGTGTTCATGTAAATTGTATTTTTGTTCTAACAATCCATGTCTACTTAAAATCGTCAACAGAGGTTGGCGGTGCAAAGAAGGGAGGCAAGAAGAAGGGTGGTTCCATGCAGACTGTGTCTTCGCAATTTAGGGTAATGTTTAACACTGTACATTATAGTATCAAATTTATATCTCAGTTTATACCAAAACTCACAATTGTTGCACTTCTTAAATGAGTTACCATTTTGGATCTACAGGAGAACTTGGGCAAGCTGATGACTAATTTGAGGAGCACCCATCCTCACTTTGTGCGCTGCCTGATTCCCAACGAGTCAAAGACTCCAGGTACATAGAGAACATAATATATTACACATTTGTTAGTGTTGTTGATATGTTTTATTTTACTGTGTGCTGCTCCAACAAGGAGACTTACTAATTATTTCAAAGATGTAATTAACAAATGTCATTTGTATAGGATTGATGGAGAACTTCCTGGTTATCCACCAGCTCAGGTGTAATGGTGTGCTGGAGGGTATCAGAATCTGCACAAAAGGTTTCCCAAGCAGAATCCTCTATGCTGACTTTAAGCAGAGGTAACAGTGTATCTTTAACAGAAGTTTGTTGTAGAGTATTAAAAGAAAATACTCTCACTGACCATTTACTCTCATTAAAAAGGTACAAGGTGCTGAATGCCAGTGTCATCCCTGAGGGCCAGTTCATTGACAACAAGAAGGCTTCAGAGAAGCTGCTTGGGTCTATTGATGTTCCTCATGATGAGTACAAATTCGGACACACCAAGGTAAGAACCTTGCTTTCCGTATGTCACTTACGTGAGTTGGTATGGAATTTGTTTGTTTTTAAGGGTATTCACTATGTACTTCATCCTATATTAATTCAATTGTATTTCATCATTCAGGTGTTCTTCAAGGCCGGACTGCTGGGTCTCCTTGAGGAGATGAGAGATGAAAAGCTAGCAGCTCTGGTCACAATGACTCAGGCTCTGGCTCGTGGTTATGTCATGAGAAAGGAATTTGTGAAGATGATGGAGAGGAGGCATGTTAAAAACAATCAATTCTGAATAATGGTACGGAAATTACAAACAACACTTCCATAACAGCAACTTCTTCTCAACAGGGAAGCCATCTATACAATCCAGTACAACATCCGCTCATTCATGAATGTGAAACACTGGCCATGGATGAAGGTGTACTACAAGATCAAGCCTCTGCTGCAGTCTGCTGAAACTGAAAAGGAGCTGGCTAGCATGAAGGAGAACTATGAAAAAATGAAACAGACCTGGCTGCTGCCTTAGCCAAGAAGAAGGAACTGGAGGAGAAGATGGTGTCCCTCTTGCAGGAAAAGAATGATTTGTCGCTGCAAGTAGCATCTGTAAGTAGACATCAACCGACTCTTTTACTTTTTTAAGTTTTTCAGAATTGATTGTTAACCTCTATTTTCCTGAAATGAATTAGGAAGGAGAGAATCTGTCAGATGCCGAGGAGAGATGTGAAGGTCTTATCAAGAGTAAGATTCAGATGGAGGCCAAACTCAAAGAGACAACCGAGAGACTGGAGGATGAAGAAGAAATCAATGCAGAGCTCACTGCCAAGAAGAGAAAGCTGGAGGATGAATGCTCTGAGCTCAAGAAAGATATTGATGACCTGGAGCTTACCTTGGCTAAAGTGGAAAAGGAGAAACATGCCACTGAGAACAAGGTTTGAAAATATGAATATTATATTGCAGGTCAAGTAACATTAGAGTATTACTATTTAACATCTTTCTGAAAAACATAGGTGAAGAACCTGACCGAGGAGATGGCCTCTCAGGATGAGAGCCTGGCTAAGCTGACTAAAGAAAAGAAAGCCCTTCAGGAGTCTCATCAGCAGACTCTTGATGACCTTCAGGCAGAGGAAGACAAAGTCAACACTCTGACCAAAGCAAAGACCAAGCTTGAACAGCAAGTGGATGATGTAAGTTTACAAATTCACTTTCGAGTGGCAAAGCAACATTCTTCATGAGCATAATTTATAACGTATATGAATGTTCAGCTTGAGGGTTCTCTGGAGCAAGAGAAGAAGCTGCGTATGGACCTTGAGAGATCCAAGAGAAAGCTTGAGGGGGACCTGAAACTGGCCCAGGAAAGCATCATGGATCTTGAGAATGACAAGCAGCAGTCTGACGAGAAAATTAAAAAGTAAGTTTCTTTGTGAATTTGAAACAAAACCTGTCTTTTGAATGAGGTGTTCCACTGCTTGAACTCTTACCATGAACTCTATCTATTAATCTCACAGGAAGGACTTTGAAATCAGTCAGTACCTTAGCAAGATTGAGGATGAGCAGTCAATGGGTGCTCAGCTTCAGAAGAAGATCAAGGAGCTTCAGGTGACATATTGTCTTACATAAAACATACCTCATCTATTTTGTGTTTATGAAGCGAAAGTTCACTGAAAGGCAACTCACCTACATTCAACAGGCCCGTATTGAGGAACTGGAGGAAGAGATTGAGGCTGAGCGTGCTGCTCGTGCCAAGGTTGAGAAGCAGAGAGCTGACCTCTCCAGGGAACTTGAAGAGATCAGTGAGAGGCTTGAGGAGGCCGGTGGTGCCACTGCTGCTCAGATTGAGATGAACAAGAAGCGTGAAGCTGAATTCCAGAAGCTCCGTCGTGACCTTGAGGAGTCCACTCTGCAGCATGAAGCCACTGCTGCTGCTCTTCGCAAGAAGCAGGCTGACAGCGTTGCTGAGCTGGGAGAACAGATCGACAACCTCCAGCGTGTCAAGCAGAAGCTTGAGAAGGAAAAGAGTGAATACAAGATGGAGATTGATGACCTCTCCAGCAACATGGAGGCTGTTGCAAAAGCAAAGGTACAAATCACATTAACATAAAAAATAAAATCCAAATAGAATAGCAAAATAAGGTAATTCATCTTCTAGATAAAAATGACTTCATGATCTGATCTCTGTTTTCCTCATTAGGGAAATCTTGAAAAGATGTGCCGTACTCTTGAGGACGGACTTAGCGAACTGAAGACCAAGAATGATGAAAATGTTCGTCAAATGAATGACATTGGTGGACAGAAAGCACGTCTCCTGACAGAAAATGGTATGTATAAGTAATCAGTCGATGAAGTGGTGTGTATTTTAAGCAAATTAACACAAAATAATGTATCATGACATTTTTTCACAATAGGGGAGTTCAGCCGTCAAATTGAAGAGAAAGAAGCTCTTGTGTCTCAGCTGACCAGAGGCAAACAGGCCTTCACACAGCAGATTGAAGAGCTGAAGAGACAGATTGAAGAGGAGGTTAAGGTAAGAAAAAGCTAGGTGTGTACAAATCAAATTATGTGTGATATTTAGAAACTTTGCAAACTGAAAATGATTTCTTACGCCAGGCCAAGAATGCTCTTGCCCATGGAATGCAATCAGCCCGCCATGACTGTGACCTGCTGAGAGAGCAGTTTGAGGAGGAGCAGGAGGCCAAAGCTGAGCTGCAGCGTGGATGTCAAAGGCCAACAGTGAGGTGGCTCAGTGGAGATCTAAGTATGAAACTGATGCTATCCAGCGCACTGAGGAGCTTGAGGAGTCCAAGTGAGTACAATTCAAACAATAAATGGCTAGAACGATTGTAATGTTAATCTTGTATCTAAAAAATATATAATTATATGTAGTTCATTCATGTACTAGTTTTTCACAAAGAGATGAAATGCACCTTTTCAAACAGGAAAAAGCTTGCCCAGCGCCTTCAGGAGGCTGAGGAGCAGATTGAGGCAACAAATTCCAAGTGTGCTTCGCTGGAGAAAACCAAACAGAGGCTCCAAAGTGAGGTGGAGGACCTCATGATTGATGTGGAGAGGGCTAATGCTCTGGCTGCCAACCTGGACAAGAAGCAGAGGAACTTTGACAAGGTACCAACACTTACTTTGTTTGTCCCAGCCATAGCAACAATACAATAACATGTAATATTTATATAGTTTTTTATATTACCATTTACTAAATGACCAACTGATCTGTATCAATTGTGTTATTCAGGTCTTGGCAGAGTGGAAACAGAAGTATGAGGAGGCTCAGGCAGAGCTTGAGGGAGCTCAGAAGGAGGCTCGTTCTGTTGGCACTGAGCTCTTCAAAATGAAGAACTCCTATGAAGAATCTCTGGATCATCTGGAGACAATGAAGCGGGGAAAACAAGAACCTGCAGCGTGAGTTTTTGCGACATTATATTCTATTCAACACATGGTGGTGGTAGGATGGCCCAGAGGAAAGGTGGCGACCAGTAACCATGAGGTCGCTGGTTTGATCACCGGCACCGGACAGGGGGGTGTTAGTTGTAAAATTAGCAGAGGCTGGTATATGTCTACGGTGCCCACCATCTCTACCATTGTGTCCTTGAGCAAGACAGTTAACCCCAAACTGCTCCAGGGGCGCTGTACTTCAGCTGACCCTGCACTCTGACCCCTCCGAAATGTGTTAACTTGAGAGGGGATATGCGAAAAGACAAATTTAAATGCAACCATTGACTAATAAAATAACTTCACTTACTTAATGGATGTTTTTAGAATGAAGCATCCATATTTCACATATAAAGGCTTAACAACCTAAAACACATGCATCTTTCTACAGAGGAGATCTCAGATCTGACTGAACAGATTGGTGAGACTGGCAAGAGCATCCATGAGCTGGAGAAGTCCAAAAAGCAAGTGGAGACCGAGAAGTCTGAAATCCAGACAGCTCTTGAAGAGGCTGAGGTACATTTAAGAGGAGATCTTGAAAAAATAATTCCATTATAAATCCATCATTGACAAACATTATAAACGCTGTGAGCCGAGCTGACTCTTTCTTTCTTTCTTCTTCTTTCTTTCTTTCTTTCTTTCTTTCTTTTCTTTCTTTCTTTCTTTCTTTCTTTTCTTTTTCATTAGGGAACTCTGGAACACGAAGAGTCTAAGATCCTGCGTGTCCAGCTTGAGCTCAACCAGATTAAGGGTGAGGTAGACAGGAAGCTGGCAGAAAAAGATGAGGAGATGGAGCAGATCAAGAGGAATAGCCAGAGGGTGATTGACTCAATGCAGAGCACACTGGATTCTGAGGTCAGAAGCAGGAACGATGCCCTGAGGATCAAAAAGAAGATGGAGGGAGACCTGAATGAGATGGAGATTCAGCTTAGCCACGCCAATCGCCAGGCTTCTGAGTCCCAGAAGCAGCTTAGGAATGTCCAGGCACAGCTGAAGGTATTGTAAGACACATACTGTTACACAGTGCTCAGTATAACTACATGTTGGCATTCATTTTGATATGTTTTCACTAGGATGCACAACTGCACCTTGATGATGCTCTCAGAGCACAGGAAGGACTTCAAAGAACAAGCTGCTATGGTGGATCGTAGGAATGGTCTCATGGTAGCTGAGATCGAGGAACTTAGAGCTGCTCTGGAACAGACAGAGAGAAGCCGCAAAATCGCTGAGCAGGAGCTGGTGGACGCCAGTGAGCGTGTTGGACTTCTGCACTCCCAGGTGAACACTTTTTCAACATTTCTCCACTAATTTACAAATCTAAATATTTGTCAGGCAAGTGATAACTCAACTTATTTCTGATCTTTTAGAACACAAGTCTTATTAACACCAAGAAGAAGCTTGAGACTGACTTGGTCCAGGTCCAGGGTGAAGTGGATGACACTGTTCAGGAAGCAAGGAATGCAGAGGAGAAGGCCAAGAAGGCCATCACTGATGTAGGTTTACATTTCACGTGTTCTTAATTTTAGTTTTACAAAGAAAGAGAGTGCTTTTTCGAGACATTTCTCATTAACATTATTTCCTCTAGGCTGCTATGATGGCTGAGGAGCTGAAGAAGGAGCAAGATACTAGCTCCCACTTGGAAAGGATGAAGAAGAACCTGGAGGTCACTGTTAAGGACCTGCAGCACCGCTTGGATGAGGCTGAGAACCTGGCCATGAAGGGTGGCAAGAAACAGCTCCAGAAACTGGAGTCTAGGGTAAGAAATTAATGTAAAGAGTTTGTACAGCTGAAGCAAGACTTTGAAAAAGTTTCGATACTTTATGTCTTTACTGTGTTCTATAGGTGCGTGAGCTGGAGGCAGAGATTGAGGCTGAGCAGAGACGTGGAGGAGATGCTATTAAGGGTGTCCGCAAATATGAGAGGAGGGTGAAGGAGCTTACCTACCAGGTACAACCACATTTAGATAACATGTAAACATGTAAACATCTACTACATGTCATTGAAAAATTTTACCATGCAACATTTTATTTGTATAACAGACTGAAGAGGACAAGAAAAACGTTGCCAGGCTGCAGGATCTGGTTGACAAGTTGCAGCTTAAGGTTAAGGCCTACAAGAGGCAATCTGAGGAGGCGGTAAGGGACCATACATTTTTAACACTTAAAAACTTGATGTTGTGTCAGATTTAACAACACATAGAAGACCTTGGATCTTTTGGATATTCAAAAAAGTCCATTCTATCTACTCCAGGAGGAGCTGGCCAATACTCATCTGTCCAAGTGCAGGAAGGTTCAGCATGAGCTAGAGGAGGCTGAGGAGCGCGCTGACATTGCAGAATCCCAGGTCAACAAAATGAGAGCAAAGACCCGTGACTCTAGCAAGGTAAATATACAGCTGCGTTTTGGCACAGAAAAATACATTTCAAATAAAGTACTTAACGTGTATTTTGTTACCTAATCAAACCCTTTGTTATTTGTGTATGTTTTAGGGAAAGGAGGCGGCTGAGTAAACCACTCCAGCTAGTGGGCGGATAGTTTCTAATCATATAATATGATGTGAAATGAATGATTCCGCAATAAAAGCATTTGATCTTAAATTGCTATTTGTGTCATTATGATCTTATTGTGTCTTCAAAAATAAGCAAATGTTAGTTTTGTTACAATTTATATGAAGGTCCTTTCTCTAAAGTATTATAAGCATATTCATAAGATGTTATTTATAAGGCTTTATAAAACGCAATATAAATGGTAACACTTTATAATAATGTTAATTTATTAGTCACGCATAAGTCATTTATAAATCTTATACAAGTCATTAGATAATGATGAACTAATCATTTAATAAAAGCAGTAATATTTGTGTTATTTTTACATCACAAATCTGTTGTAAGTCATCTATAAAGTGACAACTGTTCTCAGTCGAAAAGTTGCAAAATATGAAACAAATCATCTGTCAGTATATGGGGTGCTGAATGTCTGATTTTACATAGAATTGCTTGGATTCTCATAATTCATCATGATACATCACCTATCATAGTATAACTATCAGCCTATTATACTGGTAATAAAGATTTGAAACCAGCTCAAGCTTTTAACCAATCTCCTAAGTGTGAGTCAATGACTAAGGTAGACACAAGTTATTATGCCAACCCAAGAAGACAAACTATAATTGGGTCTTTTAACCCCTTTGTGTGGTTTAGGAAAAAGATGTTCCAATGTAGAAAATGAGAATATGTATCAATAAGCAGAAAAAATATATCTTGATTGGACAATTAGTTGACTATAGGCAAGATTCGACCAATAAAAAACGTACACCGTTGGAACAATTTAGCGCTATATTCAAGCTACATAAGGATACCCTTTTGATTTCAGACTAATTTGGAAATGCCAGAGATTTTCAAAAGGAAACCCAAATCACATTGGCCACTGTTTTACATTTATTCATTTTGGCCTCATGACTTAGCCACCGAGGACCTACTAAGCACACGCCACAGACACCCAAATGAAATGCACACATCAAAACTGCAACCATAAAAAGAAAATCACACTGAAGTGTCTTCAGCCTATTGGCACGCATTTAAGACGGCACACATAATAATCACAAATTCCAAATACATTGCTGTGTCTATAGCACTATCGCCATCATAATCACCTAGGTTACCAATAGAATAATTTAGAAACAATGTATGTATTCTCGTACACTTTTTGTTGAGGACAGCCCTACAACACATTGGTACCTAATGCATACACTAGATTAGGGAGATGCAGAAAGGTTTGTAAATGACATATTAATATTATTACAATGATTTGTTACTGAGTGTGTCCTGATTTACTAAAAACTTTATAGGGGAGAGTGGCCTAAGTTGTGCATTTTGGAAGATGTGCCACCCCTTGTTTCTAGAAAACCATGGAAGAAATTGGAAATGTGACCACATATTTAAGAAGAGCCATCCATTTGCAGTGTTTCCCCCAGAAAATGTCTTAGTCAAGGTGGTCACTGCCGCGGGACATAGGAGGCGCGGTGTGCCGAGGCGAAAATTTTGGGGGGAATGTTGCTCAAAGATGCCAATGCGCAGTAAAGAAATAAACAACTGTTAATTTGAATACAAAAATACAACAGACACTGACCTTACAGTTGTGGAATTTTGTTTGCTATGTGCAGGTACAAATTATGTCCAAACATGCAGACAGTACAAAGCACAATTAAAGAACACTTCTACTGTTTTGGTGCAATACTATACAGACATACTAAATACAAATAATGGACCATACACTTAACATGTGTATGCACATCAAAGTGAGAATTCAACTTTTCAAAGTTCCTTTATGGATGGGCGGCTGTGATTATTATGGACAATAGGCCCACTTTGATGCGATAGCCTATAATTCATTAATGGTTATTTTGAGTCTACTTGCTTGATTTCTTTTTAAATACAGAGGTTATTGGTCGTTTTGGAACATGTATTTCCCAATTTAAAGCATAAAAATAAAGCAGCATTGAAAATTCAGAAAATAAATCTTCTTGGCCTACACTAGCATGCTGTTTGAAAAATAACTCAATGGTTGAAATAATAAATACAATGTGTTTTCCCCTTAAAATGACTAAATGCATTTCAAAGACAGTAACAGTGTGGCACTTCTGTAAACACTTACTGAAACTTGGCTGGGCCATCACTCTCATGCATTGATCAGACTTTTCTCTGCCCTGTCTGAGCTGATAAATAGGTTGTGTTGCCACGGTGATGTGGAGTCTTAAACTGTTCTAGCTTTGCAGAGCACTTCTTTCTGTTCAGCTAAATATCCCCATAGAACTGCACTGCGTTTATTATTGCCACCAGTTAAATTTGCTTCTGCTTGTTTAACTCTCCCGCGTGCATGCCGTAGTCGCTCGCGGTGCGCAAAGCCGCAGACACAAATTGCGCTTGGAGACGCATGCTTTTTACCGCAAATTGCGGCCTTTCGCGCAGTTATGACCATGCACAAGCACACATCGCGCTTGTTAGTACATTAATTGTGCAGCACAAAAAATAAAAAATTTGGGTCGGTGGGTAGTCAAGGCGGGGGGCTGGCGTTGCTAAGGCAGCCGCCTTAGCTATAAAGCGCTGGGGGAAACACTGGTTTGTAAATGACATATTAATATTATTACAATGATTTGTTACTGAGTGTGTCCTGATTTACTAAAAACTTTATAGATGATTTACAACACATTTGTGATGTTGACCTAACACTTATTAATAATCTACAAATGTTTATTACTACTATATTTCATTAGATTTATGAATCACTTATAATGAACATTATTTTAAAGTGTTACCCAATATGTTACTGTAAATCTACTCTTTATATTATTTGGGTAATACCGGACAAGCCCCCATAATTGTTATATCCCATAAAATGTCTAAATTGGGATTATCAAATGACTAAATAAATAAACGCGGGGGAGGGACCGATGGATTTACGGAAACAGTTCAAGATACAATCAAGTCGGAAGTTCCGGTGACGTCACCTCACTGAATGGCAGCCTAAACTAACTTCTCCCCGACAAAACGTTAATTCTGCCTCGTTAAACTGCCAAATAACAAATTCTTCGACTACACAATATCTGAATAACGGGGCGAAGATGGGAAAGAAGAATGGACAAAAAAAATACTGCTACGGAGTCCATTAACGAAGAAGAAATCTAGAACAGCTCTTCAGCACAGGTACACAATGAGGAAGCTAACGCCGAACCACACGTGGCTAGCTTAACAAAGGTCTTAGAGGAGATATGGGACTTTTGTAAAGACACAAAACAACAGCTAAACGATATCAAAGCTCACCAATGTCAATGCTAAACTAGCAGAGGCAGAGAATTGAAAATGTGGAGGACCGTGATCAAAATGTCGAACAGGTGCTAAGCAAGATGATAAAGGTGGTGACTCAGCAGGAGAATAAACTGCTTGAACAAGAAGGAAGATCCCGACGGGAAAATCTAAGGATATATAATGTTCCCAAGGGAGCGGAGGGGCCTTCTATGGTGGAGTTCGTACAGAAGTTACTACGGGAAATTTTGGAGGTCCCCCCCCACCATGGAGCTTGGCATGTGTCAGTGTCCCCCCAGCTGCTCCAAGACGGAGACAACTGCCCTTACGCAGTCCCATGCAGCGCTCCTAAGTGGCCGGTGTGCGCACTATTGAATCAGCTCTCCTACTCAGTTGCACACCATAAGCTGCACATTTTGAAGTGATTAATATCTTTATTTTGGTCTCAGCAAACACTGCATTTGTATTATCTTGTAATAATTGCCCAACAAAGTCATCGGCTACCGGCA
>CM047507.1:30162186-30179329 GCA_026122265.1 Ammodytes dubius | reverse complement strand
GAAATTGTACATATATTCCCACTTGTAAGATGTGAAAAACACCCGGCCATCAAAAAGGCATTTTTTGAATCTTCTGTTGTACAAAAGCAGAAAATACCCAAGTGAGTGAGTGAGTGAGTGAGTGAGTGTGGAGTGAGTGAGTGAGTGAGTGAGTGAGTGTGAGTGAGTGATTAGGAGTGAAGTATAGGCCTATTTTAATAATGCTCGTAAAAAATGCTTGTAGAATGTCATGCTCCAGGTGCTCCAAGGAACTTTTCAGCTTGTGTTTATTCTAGCACCCCTTTGGACAAAAGCCAGCTGTTGTTCCTGGGTGGGCGTATACCCATGATGACAAAGGGCAAGAAAAACTATTTAAAAATAGCATTCTTTGCACTGATGGTCTCGTTGGTTTAAGAAATATTTCAAAAGTTCCTCATAGCACTTAAACTGATAAATTAAGTGTATTTATCATAAGCGTCAAATCATGTGCAAATGAAGCCAGTGTAAAGCAAAGGTTACAAGATGGTGGTTTGTGCTGACACCATATGTCCCATAAATATGGCTTTTATTCAAATACTAAATAGAGCTATATGCTTCTTATAATTTGACTTATTCATTTATATCTCTAAAGGGTTCGGGGTTTACGAGACACTTCAGTGGGAGGGCTGGGTATCAAACTGATACTTGTAATTATACCAATTCAGTAAAAAAAACGAATTTAATTGTATTTTTATTTTTACTTTAGTTGCTTTAAAACCTTTTCTGCTTGAATTAAAAGGAGCATGTTAGACCCACAAACGTGTTAACTTCCCAAAACGTAATAAACTGTGAAATGAACCAAAATAGGCAAGTTTTAATATGTTGTGAAGAACAAAAAGGGTAAAAAAAATAAAAATTCTTATATATTATGAATATTATTTTGATACCCAGTCCCACCTCTGAAATCATATATCCTGCTCATCCCACATTGATACTTAAGCCTCTTTTTAAAAGCTTAAACCCTCTTAAATTTGTCAATTTAAATTCTCCCAAAGTTGTTCATTTTGGAAAATGGTCAATTTTCTTTCTATCAAAAAATGAACAAAAAGTGGGACTTGTAACGACTACAACAACAATGTTGTGATGTTTGTCAGTACATATATCACCTGTGTGCGCTTTTAAAGGATTTTTCAGAACCATATATAGCTAACTATTTGGTTTTGCGCAAGTATTTTTTCCCGCGTTAAAGAGGTACTGCTGGATGCATAGCATAGCCCTGAGGTACAACTTTACATAAAGGGCTGTAATTCTAATCACAAATATACAATATATTATATATTTTATTATATATAATATACGAGTCCATGGGAATTTCATAGTGTGCCTTTGTGTGGATACATTCAGACCTGAAAATTGAATCTCAAGGAAGTTTTTTGATTGTTTTTTTCTGGCACCAATAAATAAATATTTCTTATCTTGTTGTTATCATGGAGATTTTAAATGATAAGTCACTCAGTCTGGGGAGATTTTCTTTGGCCGGTCAGCTGATTGGAAAAAAAATAGACGAGACTTCTTTTTAAGACCTTATAGGCGATTCTAATGCACGACTTCTAAAGCTATAAGTGTAAAGCTAAACGCGAGATTGTGTTGCAAATATATTTCATGCCTTAAAATATTTATGGTTTTCAAAAGCAAGTCAAAGAGTAAGGGGATGATTTGGTTTAATGCTAGAATAATTTTGGGCTAGATTGATTGTATTATGATTTATTACACTTAAAAACTGTAGGCAGCTTTTTTTCTTCAACATAAGAGTTTTTAGTTTTAGCTTCAAAGGTCAATAATCTAGGGAGAATTTTTTTTTAGTTTTCAAAACTTTTTCAGGCACGATTTTGAAAGCTAAACGTCACTAAAGGGGTATCTTGATACAATGTATTTCAGGTCATAAAATATACTTTTTTTTTTCATGGTAATTCAGAGGAAGGGGGATATTTTGGTTGCAATGCTAAAAAAAAAACATTTGGCTTAAATTGATTGTTTGACTGGGTGAAAAACTTAATTTCTTATTTATTTATTCATATAAATTCTGATTCAAGACGTGAACAGCAGCTCAGTAACATCCATGCAGCACCAAAGGATGGAATAAATCCTATTCACTATATGTCACGACTGTCAATCTGAAATCCTAAAATACTGCTGTGATCTCTGAGGACAGTTTAACACATGTGCCTTTCCTCTAAGAATGTGCTGACAAGGCAGTTGTCTAAACAAAGCAGTTGCCCAAACTATTTGAAGTGACAATGCACCACAAGGTGACTGGACACAATACACCACACCACAATAACCCCTGAGACCTGTTGAACCATCTGTTGGATATTCTATTACAGCATGCCGGAATATAGAATTTCCCCGACATGGTTCAACATTGTTATGGCTGTTAGTGACTAAAAATGCACAAGGCGTATGATTTAATATTTAAGCTCTGTATGTAAAACAAATGTGGTGTTACAATAAAATTACTTTATCTTTAAAACTGCAGGGAATTTAATATAATAATAATTAATAATTTTTGTGTTTGTCAGCCAATCAGAATTGAAAATATATCGACCCGTGTTGACAAACATAACTAAACAAAGTTCTGCAACTTTTCCTAAGTCCTAACTAGTTTGTAGTGTTGCTCCTTTTATAAAAAAAAAAGAAAACCCGTCAGTTTGTTTCGGAGGTTTACATTTTTATAGACTTTGAATTTAACATGATAAAAACATTAATATTACGTCATGTTTTTATTAATTTAAAAAAAATTATTACTTCACAACTGTGTTAAATGACAAAACCCAAACCCAAAATGTGAATGAAAGTAGAATATATCTTTTAAAAATGCTGAAAAGTTGGAAATATAAGTGAATGTTTCTCGTTGTTAAGGGGCAGAATCTACAGCGACATGAACATATCGAAAGGCAAAATATAGTTGACTTTGGGGAGCGGGGGGGGGGGGGGTTACTATCCCATCCCATCCCAAGCCTAACATTTGATTTCAAGCTTTTTTGATTAAAGGGAAAGAAAGAGAAGAAGAAGAAAGAAAGAAGAAAGGAAAAGAAAGAAAGAAGAAAGAAGAAAGAAAGAAAGAAAAAATCAAGCAATAAAAATGCCTTTTGTGCGGGAACATTTACATCATTTAAACTGAGTAGCACAGTTCAGTTCGGTTTGGTAACACTAAATCTGGCTTGCGTTTCCATTGCCCTTATTTGGTAGGCGGGTTTATGCCAGACTAGCTATGTAACTATGGTGACATCATAGCAGTGGGACATGGTGTAGCCTGCTGATTAATTCAATGAGGCAATACTCAACACAATAAGGACTTTTCTCACACTGAATGACTATTCTATCGACCAATCAACGGACAGCTGCAGTGTGTAGCTCCACCCCTTTTGGGATGGCTTGGTACCCCGACTAAAGGGTGACAACAATAGGTTGAAGCTAGGCTTGCTTGATTTTGGGACCAGTTCCAACTTTTGACAAAGTGGAAAACTCAAATGAATGTGTGCCAAACCTAACTGTGCCAAACCCAACGAAAGGGTGACAGAAATCAGTGCAATGTTTACTTGCTTGATTTGGTACCATTCCCAATTTTTTTTGAGTGGAAATGCGAATGTAATGTGTACCGTACCGATTGAACCGCACAACTCAATGAAAATGGCTAAAAAATTGCATCAAACAGGCGAATACTTCACTCCTTGTGGGGGCGGGTTAGTTAGTGTCTCTGGAAGTATTTTAAACATGATGGTTGAACTGTACAGAGTCCTTTATAAACCTGTTGCGTTGTAGCTTGGGCAGTGTTTGTTTGACTGATAGGGGATATAAAATATGCTTTCTTTTTTTTTTGGGGGGGGGCTTTACTACCTGTGTATTGGCATGTTGTGCAGGCCATTGTGTGGGTTGTTGTTGTGTGAGTGTGAGGGTGGGGGTGCAGCTCCAGTTGGGCGAGGAGGGAGAAGTGGTCCGAGGGGATGTGTGGGTGAGGGCAGCCCGTGATGTTGTTTTCCACCAGCCACTGGCTGTCCAACGGCCCCATCAAGCCCAGGACACTCATGTGCGTCTTGGAGAAGAATATGTAGTCGATCACTCCCTAGATACATAGATAGATAGATTAGATGGATAGATAGATAGATAGATAGATAGATAGATAGATAGATAGATGGATAGATAGATAGATAGATAGATAGATAGATAGATAGATAGTGATAGATAGATAGATAGATAGATAGATAGATAGATAGATAGATAGATAGATAGATAGATAGATAGATAGATAGATAGATAGAGAGAGAGAGAAATACACAGAAGTATGACAAGTTAGAAATTGCAATTTTAAAGCTATAGTGCGTAATTTTCATATGAATGAATGTCCGTTACATCAAGCCATCGCCAAATGTGTCGACACAAAGTTGATTAAGCTATTATCAGCTCCACAAACTCTCTCTCTGTATTTCTCAGTATGCAGCGTTTACAAACTGGTGTCGCTCCCCTGACACTGGTGCAGGAGCTCAGAAATGTTTCAGTTGTTGATTCTACTGTTAAGAAAACCTGGACGTACAGCAGAAGGTATACAATCCACCCGTGCACAAAAGCTTAGTCATGTAGATGTGCGCCTGTGTTGTCACAATTACTCAGAAGTCTCATGGGTGCGACAGAGGTTACGCACTTTAGCTTTAATTGTAATTGAGGAATCAATATTATTTGTCTTGAGTTGCCCTAATTTCTTTAAGAAACAAAGCAACTTTTTATGATCAGCTAGGAAGAGAAGAATTCAGCATTTCTGGACTGCAATTAAAGGCTACTCACCTATATTTCTCTTTCTGTGATGTCACGAGAAAGAGAAATATATGGGTTAAAAAAACACTCTTTCTGCCTTTCTCAGCTAGATGAACGATTTTAATTTTTTTTGCACATTATATACATAGGATCTCAATTCAATACACCTTCTATTCAACGGTGAAGTAGCTTTAACAGTATTTTGAAAAAAAAGCTGAATCTTGTGTTTCATTTTCAGTCATGCTGGCAGTTGGCACCGAGCAGAAACCACAAGACGAAAAAGCATTATCAAGTAGTTTCTATTATAAGTGGAATGGGCATATACACGTTACAATAAAAGCGTAGGTAAGTGTTGCTATCTAAAGTGTGAAAGCATAACTGAGAAAATGCAATGTTCAGGGTTTTCCGCGTTTCCGCTTCTTTTTTTTTAAAGATATTTTTGGGCATTTTTATGCTTCATTGATAGTTGCAGAGAGACAAAGGTGAAATGGGGCAGAGAGGGGTAGTGACATGCAGAGAAACGACCGCGGGTGGGAATCGAACCCGGGTCTGCTGCTGGCCCGGCCCGGGAGGGACGCCTTACAATAGAGCTAAAGGCGCCCCCTAACTACAGATTTAAAGCAGTAAAAGATCAGCCTTAGTGAAAAGACTGATTCGAATAATCGATTAGGTTTTAGTGCGAAGCCTCAATCTTATTTTAATAGCTTTTATTTAAGTTTTTAGTTGATAAAGTCACCTGTTGCTTGACATGGTAACAGCACAGTAGTTTCAGTATAATATATGTTTTACACATGGTTTACCTGAGCCCTTTTTTAATTGCCAAAAATTTTACTTTTTTGGTCCTGCAAACTAAGCTTCCCAGTGATGATTACGATTGATCCAACAGGTGTTTGAACAGTTACTACTTGATTATTACTTGACATAAGTTTCACAGTTGAATAGATTTTTGTAGAATCTGAAAATCTGCTGAAACTTGCTACCTAACTTTATAAACTAATTGAGTTTTTAAGAGTATGTTTGTCAGTCTGCAACCTTACAAAACAATAACGAGAGATCTATGGCGACCTCTAAGGATTGGTGCCTTTTATAAAATGTTATTTAGTCTGATTGGGTTTCACAGAGAATTTGCCGATGGGCGTGTACGAAGGAATAGGGCCGGAAATATCAGGAGTTACACACACACACACACACACACACACACACGCACAGTCTTAACCTTGAAGTCATATGTGTAGTTGGTGTAAGGCACCATGCTGCACTCGCACGCACGCACGCACACACCCCCCGCCCCCCACACACAAACACACACGCACAGTCCTAACCTTGAAGTCCTTGAAAAGGTTGGGTGGTCCTCCCTTAAAGAGAGACGTGACGCACATTGGCATATTTTTACTTACAAAGCCTTGACCAGGAAGCTTCCTCGTTATTTAAAGTGTAACTGAACCCTTTTACTTGTTTTTTGAGATAGAAGCTGAATTAAATCACTATGTTGTTTAGGAACACATATATGCTGGTGTTAATATTGAAAAAAATTGCAATATGTTAAATATCGGCAATTTAAGAAATGTTTTATATTGTAAATTATTTTAGAACTTTACTAAGATTTGAAAATAACTTTTTCCTTCGGGTTCGAAAAATGACGTACATGGGACTTTTTTGACCCCATGTACGTCATCACGTCGCCGCAAAGCCGGTCACGCTCCTTACAGGTCCATGGCTGGTCCATGAGCTACTACTGTTATACTGTCCCTCCAAGGATGTTATTTCGGGGGTTAACACCCTCACTTCTACCGGCAGTGTGTCTGCATTATCTCGCTTGTGCGCACGCACGCACACACACACACCCGGACTCGTTTATTGCTTCACTTTATTGACACACGCTACCGCTCGCTCTCCTCGCTCACACACACACACAGCCGCTCGCTCTCTTGCGCTACTCGGTTTCCTAACACTACGATAGACACCCGCCAACAATTTAGAATAAGAAAAGTCCTCCACCTCAGACGACCCATCTGTGTGGCATATGAGCTCACTGCGTAGCGACAGTGCCGTTAGACTTTGTGTCACTCGATTTTTCAAGGAAGTCATGTCATTCAGATCTTCCTGAGTGACAGCTAGCAGCTAGCCCCCTCCTTCACAGACACCGCGCGCCCCCCTCCCTCCCAAAAGTCGACCGGCTGATATGGGAATGTTTAAAAACAATGGTTCTAAAACACACACACACACTCACACACACACACACACACACACACACACACACACACACACACACACACACACACACACACACTCTCCTCCTACCTTGAAGTCGTATGTGTAGTTGGTGTAAGGCATGCTGCTCTCGTAGGCGCTCTTCAGTTGGAAGCTGTGTGTGATGCAGCCTGAGTCTGCGTTGCCGTTCTTTCCGTTGCAGTTGAAGTTGATCAAACATTCGTTGTAGCGCAACTCCCTGAAGTCTTTGTGGTTGTCGGCAACTCCCCCGTTGCTGAGGAACTCTACCACACCTGGATATAGCACAAAAGGAGGATATGTTAGTGGTGAAAGTTGCTCCACATTAATACAGAATATTGATATAATATATGAAACCCTAAAAATTACCCAAAATCCAAGTTTCATCTCAGGGACACTTTTTCCATCTTTTACATTTATTTATTAAACTTAAGGTCTTTGCACACCGAGCAAGTCGTGAATAAACGGCGCAAAAATGCAAAAAAAATAGATACAAAAAATCCAACTCTGCCCAAAAAAATTAAAAGCCGCAGTCTCCCACAGCGGAATAAAGTCGCTGATATGGAAGCAGGGTTTTTCCTGCATAGAGAAATATTTGGCGCCCCCCAAACTGGTTCTATGCCTCCCCCAAAGGAAAATCACCAGAGCCAAAATGACAAAAATTGAGAATATATTTAGCAACTTAAAACCTCTCCTAGTTCAGCCCAATACAGGTCATCCTTCTTGTAGGGCTGGAGGATGCATTGCATTTCAGTTTATATATTACTGCTTCCCTCGATCATGAAAACAAAATAATCGTAATAAAACGATCATTGAAACTCTCCTTTCTCAACCACACCGCTCTTAAAATTCACAAACTTTGCACCTTTTACGTAGTAAAAAAAAGTAAATTTTACTGTTGCATTCGCGACCCCAAAAAAGTTGTTCCGTGTTCTCACCCCCCAAAGGCCCATAATGAGCCAGGAAAAACCCTGTGGAAGCTCGATTTGACTCTATATATAGAAAATCTTGCTGTTCTCTCAAGAAGGCAATATCTTAACTTAAACACTGCCAAGAGCATTTTAAACCAACAAGTGGTGCCATAACTCTGACGCTCAAGCTTTATTGTCCAATCAGAAGCCTGGAAAAATGTATGGCCGAAAGAGAGCCAAGTTAACGTTACCTATTGTTGTGAAACAGATCGTTTACCAGACAAACGTGCAAAAAGTCCAGTCAACAAGGTTCGAACCAAAAAAATAAAAATGCAGTGTTTATACAGTCTTAAAAAGCTGAAAAAATTCCCCAAAAATTGCCTAAAAAATTGAAGAATAAGTTTAAAAAAAATGTCCTGCCGGAGTTAGGCAGGCACTATTACTATACATTCTCCTCTCTGTTTCCCCATTTCATCTCTGGTTCTCCAAACTATCAAATAAAAAGGTGATAAAAATACCACACAAAAAAAAAAAATACTAAAAAATCATAAGAAAATAAAAAGCTCTACCTCGTTTCATCTCCGTCTCTCTCTACACTGTCAAATAAAGCATGAAAAATAACGCAAAAAAAGTATATAAAAAAAAGAAAATAGATAAAATAACAAATTTCACAAAAGTAGATAAATAAATAAAAAATTTAGTGTTAATTAATACACAGCCTAAGCTCTGTAAACTGTCTAATAAAAGTGAAAAATACCAAAACAGTTTCTAAAAAAATTTAATGAAAAAGTTCCTACTCGTTTCTTAGTTTGTATGTATTGTCTGGTGTTTGTTTGTTTGTTTGTTTGTTTGATTATTGTTACAAAAAAAAATAAAATAAAAAGAATTATACAAAAAAAAAAAAAATTAAAAAATTAAATAACACAGTTCCTACCAGAGTCGGGCAGTGAGTTGAGGTCAGCACAGAGAACTATTACTATACATTCCCCTCTCTGTTTCCCCATTTCATCTTTGGCTCTCCAAACTATCAAATAAAAAGGTGATAAAAATACAAAAAAAAAAAAAAAAAAAAAAAAAACTAAAAAAATCATTAAAAAAAAAAAAGCTCTACCTCGTTTCATCTCTGTCTCTCTACACTGTCAAATAAAACATGAAAAATAACGCAAAAAAAAAATAGATAAAATAACAAATTTCACAAAAGTAGATAAATAAAAAATCGAGTGTTAATTAATACACAGCCTAAGCTCTGTAAACTGTCTAATAAAAGTGAAAAATACCAAAACAGTTTCTAAAAAAATTTAATAAAAAAGTTCCTACCAGAGTCGCAAATATGAACAACATACACATTTGTCCTTTTTTTTATTTTAATTTGTTTCTCTCTTTTCTTAGTTTGTATGTATTGTCTGGTGTTTGTTTGCTTGTTTGATTAAAGAATTATACAAAAAAAATAAAATTTAATAACACAGTTCCTACCGGAGTCGGGCAGTGAGTTGAGGTCTGCACAGAGCACTATGGGGATGGAGGAAGGGTCTCTGTCTGGCTCTCCTGTTGCCACGGAGACCAGGGCCCTCTCCGCGATGCTCTTCAGCTCCGACAGGAACATCATGGTCTGGATCAGCTTCACGTCGCTGTACTCAGGGTCCCAGTGCATGTGGGCGTTAGCCACCAGGATCATAGAACGCTCCTGGGGGGGCTTCATGCCTGGGGAAGGAATAATATATTATATTAATATTCATGCCTAATAACACAATATAGAGAAGAAATTAAAGGTTATGCCAACAATCTCTTTTTTTTTTTTTTTTTTTTATTCTTTCAAAAAAAATAAAAAAAAATATGTATTCTTTAATAAATTCTTTTATAAATTTAATTTTTTTCTTAATTTTTTAAAAACTTTTTCTTTTTATATTTAAAACTATTTTCCTTGTTTTATCATTATTATTTTCTCTAACCAGTATTTTTTTCTGGTTATGCCATTTTTTTTTAAACATGTTTTAAAAATTATTTTACATTTATTTAATTTTTTTTAATTATTATTATTATTTTTTTATATATATTTCACAAAGGCAGGTCATTAACAGTGAAGGAGTCAAGAGAGAGTAGAAGTAATAACGTATGTGCCACGGGGTTTGGTTAAATTGTGCGATTCGGATTATAGTGGATATTTACGATTTTCAATTAAAATAATGAGTTCCTTATAGGAGGTATATTTATACAAACATTTAAAAAAAAGCTCCCAAACCACCAAACATAAATCTGATAATTGACTTATTTTAGTGACAGAAAAACCCAGAGCTCTGATGCAACTTGAGAAATTTGCTGAAACGGTAAAAAGATAATAAAGAATAAGGAAGAAAGTTACAGAACAAGGTTGCGTTCCGAATCGCATACTCTTTCTTTTTTCTATTCTACATACTACATCCGACGATAAAAAGAATCTAGTTAGGATGCAGTAGGCATACTATTGGGACATACTTTACTCTCTTATTTCATCATAAAATTGCGCCTTGATCTTGCCTTTTGCTTTTATATCCGTCGCATCCCCGTTTGTTTTCATATGGAGGCTTCGTTGATGTCACGTCACTTCACGTGCGCACTGGATTGTGGGTCAGAATCGCCCAAATAGGATGCACTTTTCAACACTAACAATCTTGGCCGCATGAAGTAGGACATCCGGGTACTTCTAACCATCCTAAATCTGGCCACAAGAATCGGGACATCCTAAATCTTTTTTCTACATACTATTAAAGTAGAAAGTATTCGGAACGCAACCCAAGAGTGGAATATAAAAATAAATCCACCAGAAACAGAGAAGTGTCCTGATGTAATGTTTGGTGACTGTCAACTACATGGGACTAAACTGATCTGCATTTTAATGAATGCACTGATGAATACTGATTATAAAATATGTTCAAACCACAACAGAACAGACTTATAAAACATAACAAACGGACCACTTTTTTCTTTCTATATATATCACTAAATTGAATGATGTCAAGGTGAGGCTATAGTGACATCTTGTGGCAAAAAGATGTCACTGCAGGTAAATGTTACTTACTAAAAACGTCAAGCTTTATTAGATAGTACAGAGTTGAAATGGGGAGACAGAGAGAGAGACAGAGAGAGAGAGAGAGAGAGAGAGGGGGGATGACCTGCAGTAAAGGTCCACGGGTCAGATTTGAACCCGAGAACACTGTAAAGAAAGGCCGGATGCCGATATGGTATGCGAAATATCCACTATGCCACCGGAGCGCCCTGTGAATGTTAACTTGCCCGGATGCTATGTGCTATGAAATGTTACTGACACTAATGATAAATAGCCGGGATTACATGGACACCTGTTTACGATTTAAACACACATGAATGTTTACAGTAAGTGAAGTATCCAGCCCTGTGAGTGAGTGAGTGAGTGAGTGAGTGAGTGAGTGAGTGAGTGAGTGAGTGAGTGAGTGAGTGAGTGAGTGAGTGAGTGAGTGAGTGAGTGAGTTTGTGAGTCTGTCTGTCTGTCTGTCTCTCTGTGTCTGTGTATCTCTGTGTGTGTGTGTGTGTGCTTGTGTCTGTCTGTCTGTCTGTCTGTCTCTCTTTGTGCCTGTTTGTCTGCGTGTCTCTCTCTCTCTGTCTTGTGTCTGTCTCTCTGTGTTGTCTCTCTCTCTCTGTCCTGTGTCTGTCTGTCTGTCTGTCCGTCCGTCCGTCCGTCCGTCCGCCTGTCTGCCTGTCTGTCTGTCTGCCTGCCTGTCCGTCCGTCCGCCCGCCCGCCTGCCTGTCTGTCTGTCTGTCTGCCTGCCTGTCCGTCCGTCCGTCCGTCCGTCCGCCCGTCTGTCTGTCCGTCCGTCCGTCCGCCCGTCTGCCTGTCTCTCTCTCTCTGTCTGTCTCTCTCTCTCTCTCTCTCTCTCTCTGTCTGTCCGTCTGCCTGTCTGTCTGTCCGTCCGTCCGTCCGTCTGTCCGTCCGTCTGTCCGTCCGTCCGTCTGTCTGCCTGTCTGTCTCACCAGCAGAGAACATTTCCTTGTTGACCTCCAGCAACACAGCGACTCCTCTGTCTGTCTGTCTGTCTGTCTGTCTCTCTCTGTCTGCCTGCCTGTCTGTCTGCCTGTGTGTCTCTCTCTCTCTCTCTCTCTCTGTCCTGTGTCTGTCTGTCTGTCCGTCCGCCCGTCCGTCCGTCCGTCTGTCTCTCTCTCTGTCTCTCTCTCTCTCTCTCTCTCTGTCCTGTGTCTGTCTGTCTGTCTGTCTCACCAGCAGAGAACATGTCCTTGTTGACCTCCAGCAGCACAGCGACTCCGATGTTGTCTTTGGTCATGACTCTGTTCAGCATGACCTCGGAACCCTCCGAGTTCGCCATGGCAACCTGGTTAAACTCCACCGTGTGTTTCTGCACCAACGTGAACCTACAGACAGACAGAGAGACAGACACACGTTTTTAATATCTTTTCAGTGTGTAATGTGACATCGTCAAGAAAGTTCTACAAAGTTCTAGAATGCAACACTCCCTGGGTAACCCCAACCCTTTCGAATAATAACAGAAGCTACAGTGGCCTTCAAGGACAAGAACAATTCTACATTTTAAACAATGCACCTGATGACATTCCAACTATGACACTTTCAAGATGGCGGCACTAGGCCTTGGTCCAAAATATGCAGAAATATGGACATATATGAGACCCTTTCTAAGGGAAAAATAAATAATTCAAAACATTTTTTTCAGCTATTATGCACTAAATTAAATGTACTTATGGATATTATAATTACTTTCTACAAAATCTGCTAGGTAAGATAACACTACCCTATAGAAATTAATGCACAAATAAACTCAGTCTGCGTTATATTTAAATGTGTGTCTTGTTCAACGTACTTGTCTGTCTTGAAGAACACAGCACATCCGTCCACGTGTTTCCTCTCCTGCTCCGACACCAGTTTGGCTCGAGACTTTGGGCAGAAGTATCCGTCGTATCCGCGGCCTTTCAGTGTGTCCAGAAACATGGCGTAGTACTGCTCTGTCTCTACCTCCTACACACACAGGAGAGAGAAATGTCAATGTCATTAACTGCTTTTATATTGTGTCTGTCTGTCTGTCTCTCTATGTGTCTGTCTCTCTATATGTCTATATGTCTGTCTGTCTGTCTGTCTGTCTGTCTGTCTGTCTGTCTGTCTGTCTGTCTGTCTGTCTGTCTGTGTGTCCGTCCTTCCGTCCGTCCTTGTGTGTGTGCGTGTGTGTGTGTTCGTCCGTCCGTGTCTGTCTGTCTGTCTGTCTGTCTGTCTGTGTGCGTGCGAGTGTGTGTGTGTCTCTGTGTGTGTGTGTGTGTGTGTGTGAGTGTGTGTGTGTGTGTAGTACTGCTCTGTCTCTACCTCCTGTAAAGAGGGCGCAGGAAATGTCAATATCCCTTAATACATAGGCCTACTACATATAACATTCTGTTTATTATTTTGAATCATATTATAAACTAATCTTTCTTAGTTGTTTGTATGCTTGAGTTATTAATTTATATTTGTTTTCATTGTGTCCAGGAACATGGTGTAGTACTGCTCTGTCTCTACCTCCTACACACAGGAGAGAGAAATGTCAATGTCATTAACTGCTTTTATATTGTGTCTGTCTGTCTGTCTGTCTGTCTGTCTGTCTGTCTGTCTGTCTGTCTGTGTGCTCTGTCTCTACCTCCTGTAAAGAGGGCGCAGGAAATGTCAATATCCCTTAAACCTGCAGTGTGTAGAATTGTGGGTTTTATTTCCTAGCAGATTTTGTAGAAGGTAATCATAACATCCATAAGTACATTTAATTTAGTGCATAATAGCTGAAAAAAATGTTTGGAATTATTATTTTTTCCCTTAGAAAGGGTCTCATATATGTCCATATTTCTGCATATTTTGGACCAAGGCCTAGTGCCGCCATCTTGAAAGTGTCATAGTTGGAATGTCATCAGGTGCATTGTTTAAAATTTAGAATTGTTCTTGTCCTTGAAGGCCACTGTAGCTCCTGTTATTATTCTAAAGGGTTGGGGTTACCCAGGAGTGTTGCATTCTAGAACTTTGTAGAACTTTCTTGATGATGTCATATTACACACTGCACCTTTAATACATAGGCCTACATATAACATTCTGTTTATTATTTTGAATCATATTATAAACTAATCTTTCTTAGTCGTTTGTATGCTTGAGTTATTAATTTATATTTTTTTTATTGTGTCCAGGAACATGGTGTAGTACTGCTCTGTCTCTACCTCCTGCACACACAAACACACACACGCACACCAGAATGTCAATGTCATTAACCACATATGCTTTTGTATTGTGCATTGACCTGGCATTTACTAGTGTATTGACAAAAATAAATAAAATAAGACTTGAAGCGAACAAAAAAAAAAAAAGCATTTTTGAGGTTGCGTCAAGACAAAGTCAAGTGGGCAGGAATGGCAACTCAGATGCAAGAATCACACACAGACACTAGACTTTGGCTACTTTCCAATCCCCATACTTTCCTGCTAATTTCTTTATGGTAGAAAATTATTTTGTTTGTAAGGCAAGGCAAGGCAATTTTATTTATAGAGCACATTTCAGGCACAGGGCCACTCAAGGTGCTTCACAGGGTTAAAATCAAATAAAGAATACAGATACAAAAAAGGAACAAATTTAAAACATGGATAAAAATACAACATTTAAATAAAAGAATTAAAACATTTTACCAAAAAAAAAAAAAAAAAAAAAAATACAGGTTAAAAGGGAAACAAGAACGTTTTGAGACCCGATTTAAAAGAGCTGAGAGTCTCAGCGGACCTCAGACAATACATGTGGCTAGATGCAGAATGCTTAAAAATACGCAGATGTCCTACCGCATCCTGTCGTTTAAGTGTAGAAATCAGCAGCTTTTTTTTTTAGCAATTCTGACCCACTGCAGTGGAAGTTAACTACATAACCTTTCATGATCGGCTGTAGTATGCAGACAATTTAAAAGAAAGAGTAAACGATTTGGAACGCAGCCTTGTCTTGGTTTTTGTCTTTGTTTAGCTGGTCTTGACTAAAACACTACAGTGTGTGTGTGTGTGTGTGTGTGTGTGTGTGTGTGTGTGTGTGTGTGTGTGTGTGTGTGTCTGTCTATCTGTCTATGCGTGCGCCTGTCTGTCTGTCTATCTGTCTGTCTGAGTGAGTGCTGTCTCTATCATACAACAAGACATGTCAATATCACTCAATACAATTCACACACAGTATATACTGTAGGCTCCAGTGTATGGCAATACAAGAGATGAATGATTTTTGTGGGTGTTTTTACGTGGATGTGGACCTTTCATATCAGTTTTGGGATGCATATGGTTAGTTCGACATTTAATCATAAAGTGCTGTCTAGATTGATAGCGTCTCACTCGCATGACAACAGCATTGACGCAACACTGAAGTGACTATTATATCTGTACAGGTTCAATCTTGTCTGTTATATACAGTAGGTATGTCCCAATACACTGTCTGTCTGTCTGTCTGTCTGTCTACTATCTCTTACCTGTGTGTGTGTGTCTGTCTGTCTATCTGTCTGTCTGTGTGTCCGTCTGTCTGTCTGTCTGTCTGTCTGTCTGTCTGTCTGTCTGTCTGTGTGTACAGCCTCCTATCTCTGTGTTTGTGTGTCTATATGTCTGTCCGTCCGTCTGTCTACTATCTCTTACCTGTAGACTGATGATATCGGCGTCACATCCGGTGATCTCCTCCATGATCCCTTTCTTCCTGTAGTCCCAGCTCAGAGCCCAGGACGGACAGTAGCCGTACAGCTGCCGCGTGGCGTATTTATCACACAGCACGTTGTAGCACATCACCGTGAACACAGCTAGGGAGGGGGGACAGAGAGAGAGAGGGGTTGGGATTAATACTGAGATCTCTGGATAGATATAAAATGGATAGAGTCAGATAGATATAGATATTATACTGTACTATACTATACTGATATTCAACTGAAACTGTTATTTCTATGAATGAAACGTGTGGTGTATTTATCACACAGCACGTTGTAGCACATCACCGTGAACACAGCTAGGGAGGGGGGACAGAGACAATTTAATATTGTCAGGGATAGATTGGTGATTTAAGCTGATAAAATAAGATAATAATAAGATCATTCTTGTGTAAAAATCTACAATCTATAAAAAAAACACTCTGCTTCCTGTCCATTCTGTGTGTGCGCTGAAAGAAACTCCAGTGTTAGTAAACAGTCTAGGCCTTATTAGGGAGATATAATCTAATTTTTATCTGACTGATGATTTAAGATGATAAATTAAGTTTATTATTATGTAAAATCTATCCGGATCTTTAATGTTTGTGCGCTGAATTGCCGCGTGGCGTATTTATCACACAGCACGTTGTAGCACATCACCGTGAACACAGCTAGGGAGGGGGGACAGAGAGAGAGACAGCATGGGTATTTGGAAAGCGCTTTATCAATTTAGTCTTTTAAATTATTCGGAGAGGAGAGAGAGTTTTACATTTTTATATCGTAAAAATCCTGCAGAATATTTACTTTTAGAAAGACACTCCACTGAAACCAATTGTACTTTGGATTAAACTCAACACACACCTCTCCATGTCAATACGTCATTTCCTTTTAAACCTACAAACCGGTCTGATATGAAAAAGGGAAGGTTTGACTGACTCTCTATGAAGGTAAATCATCCATTTTCTCAAAAATAATCGGCTGTTCTCTTCATTTTAAAATTTAATTTAAGTGTTTGTCTCTGATTCTAACCAAAACTGTTTTCAGTCAACTTAAAAAAAATAAAAAAAATGTAGGGGAAGGTGGGGTGATTTGTGCAACTTTTTACTCAAAGTGATTTTAAAGTGAGGCCTTGACAGTTATGTCTCCAACTCAAATATGTACATATATTTCAGGATGTTGTGCATCCCTGGCAATAAAAACTTTGGATCTGGAATAAACTGTTTAAGAAATATAGCTTTCGGAAAAAAAGTTGTCTTGTCGCACAAATCACCCCACGTAGTGGGGTGATTTGTGCGTCATTGTGTCACAATGACAAAGTCACCATCATCATCTTTCTGGCCATCTGAACTCTCATAAGTGGTGTCGTTAAGTGGAATTGAGATGTCACTCTCTTCTGAGCTACTGTAGACAATCACTTTCTTTTGGTGACCAGCGTATACAGCCATGCCACTGGCACAACTCTCAGAAATGTGCTTTGCACTAGTTGCTCCGTGCTTGTGGAACCAACGGCCACCTGACAAATGTGATTCCCCCTACATTTCTTAAATCAAGGCTCAA
>CM047507.1:30148187-30162086 GCA_026122265.1 Ammodytes dubius | reverse complement strand
CAAATAAAATAAAATAATAATAATATTGATAAGAGAACAGACTGACCTTTTAGCCCCAGGGTTTGTAACTGGAACAGCCTCCCGAGTTCATACGGCAGAACTCGTAGAAGATTGTTGTTTAAAAGTAACTCCCTGAAAGAAATGAGACAAAAAAAAGTATTAGTATTTCAAATATCAAAATATCACACAGAGCTAGTGGTTACTTAGAGGTCCCTGGTTGTTTTGTATAATGTGGTATTTTTCAGTCAAAACTATTGAAAATTAAACTTTAATTTACATTCAAAACCCAGCTACTGTGATGATGTCAACAGTAGCGGTAGGAGGTTGTAGTGCACAACCCGTTTAAAACGCAATTTCCATATATGTATTTTAATCTTGATGTATTTCATGCCCCTGCAAAGCACTTTGAATGGCCTTGTGTCTGAATTGTGCTATGGAAATAAACTTGTCTTGCCCTTGCCTTACAATATGTGCAATATGCAGTAGACTGAAGAAATTGAAAGTGTACATTGATCAACTTTTTTCCCATTTGTTTTTTCCCCTTGTCCTACCTGACCATGTAAGACCATTTTTCCCAGTTAATAAATAGCCCAGGCTCTGTAAACTGGTATGTAAACAAAGGGAATTCTAGCAAAGGGGTCCACCGTAGCTTGCAACATGCTCATTTACAGAGCCTAGGCTGTGAATTAACTTAACCTATGTTTTACCCATAGACACTTAAAGGTTGTATCTGAGTGAGACCATAAAACACTCTTTCTGCCTTTTCTCAGGCTAGGATGAACCGATTTCTAAACTTTTTGCACATTTATACTACATAGGATCTCAGAGTTCAATACACCTTCATATTCCCACCGGTGAAGTAGGAGAAGTAGGTCTTTAAGGTCTTTATTTACCTGAGTGAGACCATGTTGCCCAGCTCTGCAGGCAGGCTGCGCAGCTTGTTGGAGGACAGGTTCAGGTAGAGCAGGTGAGGCAGCTTGGAGATGTCTGGAGGGATGCGCGACAGGTTGTTGTCGTTGATGTGCAGCGCTGTGAGGTGAGTGAGGGTCCATAGCGACGTGCTTAGGCTACGCACACGCCCTGGGTGGGAGGAATGCAAGAGAAAAAAAATTAAAAAATACTAATTTTATACGTTTTTATGACAAAAGCCAAATTATAATTATTTTCAAGGAGGAAATATACAGGATATAGCATTTAAATTAACATAAGACACTTTATGTATTTGGGTTCTTAATAAAAAACACAAACAATACTAATTTTAAACACTCTCATCCCCTAGACCTGAACTGTTTCAATTTTAATAAAACTTTACGAATAGAGATGTTTTAACATTTTTAACCAGTATAGTGTAGTTATTTACACTTATTATATTCAACTTTATTCTCTAAAAAAAGTTATTTTCTATTGCTCTGAAATGTAGATTATTTCGAAATTTTTCGTAACACAAAATTGTTTAATTTACCTCAGTAAGATTATGGCTATTCTAACCCTTTTAACCAGTAGTATAGTGAGTTATTTAAAGTACATGATGTAGTATATTGTAGTTATTGTACGTACCAGATATCTCGAGCTCGGCCCAGTTACACTTCTTGCCGTTGGCCGCGTCCTCGGCCGACATGATGGTGTAACATCGGCGCGGGTCTGGAGGGTCATACTTTTCCTTTGGCATGTCTGTTAATCTGGACACACAGAAACATACAATAATGATTAAGAAAATAATACAATTAAAAAGATTAAATAAGGGGGCGCCCTTAGCTCAGTTGCTAAGGCGTCCCCCCCCCATGGGCCTCGGCCAGCAGCGGACCCGGGTTTGATTCCAGCCCGTGGTCGTTCTCTGCATGTCACTCCCCTCTCTGCCCCATTTCAACTCTGTCTCTACACTATCAATAAAGCATAACAATGCAAAAAAAAAAAAAATCTATAAAAAAAAAAAGATTAAATAAAACTACAGTATTTTTTTTTTATTAAATTATATTTATTTAAAGTTTAATTTATTCAATTGTTATTTATATACAAAGTATATTTTTTAATTTATTCATTTATTTGTAAGTTTTTTTTAACATTTTATTTTTATTTTTTATAAATAAGCAGAAATTTGTTGCATTGTGGGAAGATGGAGCTGGATTTTTTTTGCTTGATTAATTGTTTTTCATTTTCCGCTTTTTAATTTCAATATGGATATGGATTGAACGGAGGATACACAGATTTTTTAAACTCAACTCAACTCAACTTTATTTATAAAGCCCTTTAAAACAACCACAGCTGAAACAAAGTGCTGTACATAATGCAGGTAAAACAATTTAAAAGCAAAACAACAATTTAAAATTCAGAAAAAACAATTTAAACAAAAAAAAACTAATAAGCACAATGAATAAAATACACCATAGGACACTAAAACAAAATTAAGGTCTCATGCTGGGTTGAAAGCCAAGGAGTAAAAATGGGTTTTAAGACGTGTTTTAAAAATGGGCAGTGAGGGGGCCTGTCTAATATGGAGGGCAACTGAGAAACTTTATTTGTTTGTCAAATGTTTCTCCAAGTCTCCCAAACTCTCCAGTCAACCTGCAAAATATGTTCCCCCTTCACACCTGTTTCAGATATTTCAAATAGACTCATAACAACCGGATAAATGACTGTCTGCCTTTTTGATGTGGCTGTATGTGTGTGTGTGTGTGTGTGTGTGTGTGTGTGTGTGTGTGTGTGTGTGTGTGTGTGTGTGTGTGTGTGTGTGTGTGTGTGTGTGTGTGTGTGTGTGTGTGTGTGTGTGTCCTCAGACCAGACAGAGTTTATCGAGGTGATTTTTTTTTTAGCGTGTGAAGAACATCACAAAACCTTGACCAGAAATCAGAGCCAACACACACACACACACACACACACACACACACACACACACACACACACACACACACACACACACACACACACACACACACACACACACACACACACACACACACACACTCTCTCTCTCTCACACACACACACACACACACAAAGGAAGCACCTGGAGGACAGTTATGACACGCGGGAGTGAAATCTGCCGTCTGTAATAAAAGTCGAGACAGACGTCAGCGTTACAGATAATTGAATTATCAGTTTGACGTTGTTTTGCTTCAAGATTCAAGAAGGAATTCATGTCGACTTCTCCAAGGAATATTAAAGGTGGAGAACTAATGCATTTTCTTGTTGCAAAGGTTAATTTAATTATTTAAGGTGTTCTACAGTTTGAACTTGACAGGGGTATGGTGTGTGTGTGAGTGTGTGTGTGTGTGGTGTGTGTTGTGTGTGTGTGTGTGTGTGTGTGTGTGTGTGTGTGTGTGTGTGTGGGTGTGGGTGTGTGTGTGTCTGTGGGTGTTTTTTTGTGTTATTACATATGTTTAAAAACAATACGCAAAAAAATAATGCACATACTGTAATTCCTTATGCAATAATAATCACATTTGCAGCTTCTTCGTACAAAAACATAAACACATAATAAACCTGTACTATTATTATGTTGGCTATAGCTTACTACCACTATTCCATCGACTCCTAAAACATGTAGAAGTATATGCATACACGATATAATGAATGCAGTCCGTCCTATCAATGCAAACATAAAAAAATAAATGCAAAACAGGTTAAATAAATATGAACAATACTCTGTAGTACACTGTAGAAACATATTCAAAATTCTGTATATCCAGAATATCCGAAAAGATTTTAGTAGGTTTTGGCTGGGGGGGTGAACAACTCTTAGACACTTGCATAAGCTGTTTACACACTCATTCTCTCACACACACACACGCACACACACACACACACACACACACACACACACACACACACACACACACACACACACACACACACACACACGGCCAGCTGGCGTCGGTTCATATCACAACCCAACTAGTGCGCTTTCATCACAGATTACAACATGTGTCACCTGATAGAAGGGAAACTAAATATAATATCAAACCACTAAATGTGCTACAAGTTATTTATATCAAACAAACTTTTAAAGCTAGTAGAACTTTGGAGCTGCTGTACCACTTGATTTAAAATACTTTGCAGAAAATGTGCATGAAAATGAAAATATACTAACATTCCCATAAGTATAAGTTCTGAATTTTGTAGAATATTATATTGTTTGGTCGCAATTATTGATGCAAATATGTTTTTTTTGTCTTACTTAAAAAAATAGGGTGAAATTATTTGTATCTAACTAATTATGCATACATTTTACATCTCTTTAAAAAACAAAAAGCTGGTGCTCCGGTGGCGTAGTGGATAGAGCGCGTACCATATCGGCTCCGGCCTTCGTTGCAGTGGTCAAGGGTTCAAATCCGACCCGTGGACCTTTACTGCAGGTCATCCCCCCTCTCTCTCTCTCTCTCTCTGTCTCCCCATTTCAACTCTGTACTGTCTAATAAAGCTTGAAAATGCCCAAAAAATAACATAGAAAAAAAAAAATAGATGTTGGATACAGCCTTTTTTCATTTTAGAAATACTAAAAAAATTACAAAAATTAAATGTACAGGTCGTAAAGTTATTTTAAAGATATTTTTTGGGCATTTTTATGCTTTATTGACAGTGTAGAGACAGAGTTGAAATGGGGCAGAGAGGGGAGTGACATGCAGAGAACGACCGCGGGCTGGAATCGAACCCGGGTCCGCTGCTGGCCGAGGCCCATGGGGGGGACGCCCTACCAACTGAGCTAAGGGCGCCCCTAAGTTATTTTAAATAAGGCTGCTAGATTTTATTTTAATTTGTTTATGGAAAAAATGTAGCTATAGCAACTGCATACAACATATTAGTGTTAAAATAATTTACTAAACTGATTTTGGACACAGCTTTTTTCTCATTTAATAAATTCAAAAAATAATTATAAAAATACTATGTGGGCTATAGGTCTTAAAAGTATTCTAAAGAAGGCTACACGTTTTATTTATTTTTTTTCTTAGTGGAACAAATTTAGAGATAGCAACATATTAGTGTTAAAGGTTCTTACGAAACAGCTTTTTTCTCATTTAATAAATACAAAAAATAGTAATAAAAATACTATGTGGGCTATAGGCCTTAAACTGATTCTAAACAAGGCTGCACGTTTTATTTTATTTTTTTCTTAGTGGAACAAATTTAGAGATAGCGACTGCATACAACATATTAGTGTTAAAGGTTCTTACGAAACAGATATTGGACACCGCTTTTTTCTCATTTAATAAATGCAAAAAATAATAATAAAAATACTATGTAGGCTACAGGCCTTTAAAGTATTCTAAACAAGGCTGTAAGTTTTATTTTTATTTTTTTTCTTAGTGGAAACAATGTAAAAGTAGCAACTGCTTTAGTAGCAGCTGAGTCCAAACATAGCTTTACACCTAATGTCAAACGTGACAGGCGCGTGCGGTGTATGGAGGGGGGCCACACACCAGCTGTCACCATGGCTGTCGCTCGCACACACACACACACACTCAGACGCAAAACGCTCACACACACACACACACACACACACACACACACGCACACACACACACACACACACACACACACACACACACACACACACACACACACACACACACACACACACACACACACACACACACACACACACACACACACACACACAAACGCTCACAGACAGACACACACACACACACACTCAGACGCAAACGCTCACAGACAGACACTGACAGACACACACACGCACAGAGAGAGAGAGAGAGAGAGAGAGAGAGAGAGAGAGAGAGAGAGAGAGAGAGAGAGAGAGAGAGAGAGAGAGAGAGAGAGACACTCAGACACACTGACACACACATACACACACACACACACACACACACACACACACAGACACACACACCTGTCTGAGGAAGTGAACACACCCCTCTGCATACATGTGCATATTTGAACATTGTTACAACACCTTAAATACGATCGTAGTAACCATAGTAATAGCACAAAGTGAACCCGCACGGAAAACTCAAAGCACTGGACTGGATTAGTTTGGCATGCGGCTCCAGCCAGGGCAGACAGCGGGGTGAGAGAGAGCAGACAGCCCGACTAGGTGACACTAAACATCGGATCAAAGTGTGGGATTCTACCGGTAGACCCTCCGGATAAAAAGTGTTTATGGAGATAGCGTAAATTTACCGGAGATCCTTACCTTCATACGGGCGCGGTAGATGACGGTTTGTGGAGGGAATAGTTAGTAGATACATGCAGACACGGATCCGCGAACCAGTTTAGACACTAGGACGAATCGGAAACACAAGGAAGAACAACAAACGCGACTTCCCCTCGTGCACCCTCGAAAGTCGGCCGCGTGCACATAGAATTTGGGATTTCATGTCAACATGTCATATTATGTGAAAAATTGTTTCTGGATATATTTTTAAACTTATTTAAATATTATTGACGTAGTTTTTGTAATTCTATCGTGACTTTGTATTTTTTTATATGGGAATGTTTATTTTTAATATTTTAATATTTTTATTTATGATTTTGTGTATTTTACAGTAATATGGTGAAAATGTATTTTTTTATTTAAGAATATTTATTTTGTCAAATATCATTTTTTTATACGTGATATTGCTTTTTTTTATATCTGAATATATATTTAATTTATTTAAATGTTTTACATGTGCATATAAATTCCTTATCTGTGTTCTGTATATTTATTTCTACTCTAAAGAATAAAGCGATTAAAGTAAGCTATTCCTTATGCTGATGAGATTCAAGCATTAACAAACTCCTTTCGGCATTAAATGAGTATCTTATATAGAAGGATACAAAGATTACAGAGGTTTAATTCATGATTTAGAATGTTCAGAAACCACTGAAAAATTCGGCTTGCATTTAATCCAGCTATAACAGTATTTTCTTTTTAGTTTTTTCAATGTATCTATAAATAGGCCTACTGAATATTACTAAATGTTCTTATCATAACTCGATTATTTACTAAAACAGATAAAAGTTGGTTTATGGACAATTGAAAGAGGACCCTGCTAATTAAATTGTCTGGCTTTGATTGTTATTAGAATGTTGGAGGTAGTGTAATTTTTGACAATTTCTGAAAATATATAGTTGTTTTTTTTTTCAGGTGGAACTACTCAGCACGAGTCGTTGTTGTTTCCACACGGACCAAAGTTGTTCCCAGTCATGGCAACTTGCACGCGGGGTCTGTGGAAAGGTCAGTTATTTTTGTGTCTTTTAACGTCAGTTGTAAAATATCAAGAAATATATTCTGGACTATAATTATATGACAGTGTTTTAATGCTGCATTTTTTGGGTCTAGTTTCGCTCTGTATAGCCTGTTAGCTTGTCTGTTATGCTATTCGTTGATGACAAGTGAACGCTGCAAATCCCAGCGCAAATATGTGTACATTTAGCTTTCTAACTTTGCTTTTTTAATACTTCCACACTTTCGTCAACATTGTTTAAGACTACATCCGGACCATTTACATTCTCTGTTTGATTCGGCATTAATGGAATTATAAATTAAGCTTTTAATCATATGAAATTAACAGATTGTTGCCATAGTTTCAACAGTTACTTCCTGTGTGTCCTTGAACCAAACACCTTACAGTGGGCGGTGACGAGAAGCGTCAACGAGTTGAAAAATGTCACATTTGGTTCATTTAACGTGTTGCTGCGTTAATACAATGTATGCCGAATTGCAGATGTGACATACATGGTCCCATACATGTCCTGAATTATGTTATTTTAAGTATTTATTTTAAGGGGTAAGAGAGGGCGTATTTAAGTGTTGCATTTCTGAACGTAGTTTTGGTCAAAATGGAAAAATTCGAGACCACTCCAAATGATCGTTGTGAGTGGTTTTAATATTTAAAGGTATGTGTTTGAGTGAGATGAACAGGGTTATTTAATTCGATAGACTAATTACACAATGTTTTCTCTCCAAATGATGCATACAAGTTATAGCATTTCCATTAGTTAGTGTAGAGATTTAGGTAAAATTTGGAGTCTTTTTTTAAACAGTGCTTTAAATGGTTGCATATCTATTTTGCAAGCCTGCACTGTTGAGCATATAAATTATGTACCAAATAAGATTGACTGTATTTCATATCAATTCAACTTTGCACACCCATATCTGCCTCTGCTTGCACAAGCCTGAGCACAGTTATTATTAATTTTCCCTTTAAAATAAATCATGCTTTGCCTTCCCCAGCCACACATCCCTGCAGGCATCACAGAAATGTACAACATATAATTAACAGAAATATTTATACGATCCCACTCAAACTGTGATACTGAGTTATACTGCCGCGCTTTTGATAGTAAAAATGTAAAAGTAGCACTAGGGAAGTGTTAACTGTTGCCAACAATTTTACACAAGATAGATTTCAATTTCTCTCCCAAAACGATGATTTCGCTGTGACCTTGGTGACATAATATTGACTCAGGCAGATTTTATTTTCTCCCACATAAGCAAATAAAAACCAAATGATTCCAGTTCCATGCAAATAACAGACAGTAGGTGCACTGTGCTTCAGTTAGCAGCGATAAGCCAGTGATGTACATCGATCAGTCAGTGTGTGTGTGTGTGTGTGTGTGTGTGTGTGTGTGTGTGTGTGTGTGTGTGTGTGTGTGTGTGTGTGTGTGTGTGTGTGTGTGTGTGTGTTTGTGGGAGACACTTTGCATAGGAGGTGATGATTAGATATGTATCTGTGGTTATGTTTCATGCTATTTATAAACATTATTGCTCTGTGACATTTGATCAAATACACCAAGTTGATCTTATTTTTGTAAGTTAAGTTTAGATTCTTGCCTTCAGTTTTGATCCTCTTATGGAGTCTGAAGACTTTTCTGTTTCCATTTTAACCTGTACTTTTTATTTAATTTAAATGTTTTTACTTCTTTTCATTCGCTTTTAAATGTTTTCTAATGTGTTTTATGTATTTTAATCTTGCCCCTGTAAAGCACTTTGAATGGCCTTGTGTTTGAATTGTGCTATACAAATAAACTTGCCTTGCCTTGCCTTAAACTAAAACTTATCGGTGCATTTGGTGTATGTAAAAAGAAAATAGATTTATTTTCACAACATAAGCTAAGCTGTTTTGTATTGTGGTGTAGTGGTTTGATCCCCCCCAATAGAGTCTCAGTCCTCTTCACAGCAGACCCGGGTTAGAATCCAGCCCGGGTCGTTCTCTGCATGTCATTCCCCTCTCTGACACATTTCATCTTTTTCCCTCCAAATCTGTCTAATAATGAAAAAAATGCCAAAAAATTATCTTGAAAAAAAAAAATACAAAAATAAAACACACAAAGTGATGAATGGATATATGAACTGATATGATTGTTTAAATGGCAACAAACCGTTTTTTATTTTTTTTATTTCTTGCTCTCCTCCCCTAGTGTTCTCAGGATGTCAGCAGCAGCTGTTGAGAGCCGGTGGTCCCGTCTGCACACAGATAGCACCAAGAAATCTACCGGTCAGAACACTGGCTGCTGTCAGGTCAGTTTTACAACACTTTAGTTGAATAAGTACAATCTTCATCAAAAGAGGATTTTTGGAGCTGTTTTCCAACATAATTCTGCTTCATCCTTAGTTCAACAGTTTTGTATATACAGCTCTGGAAAAAATGAAGAGACCACTCCAAATGTTCAGTGTCTCTCGTTTTACTATATAGGCATATGTTTGAGTAGAATGAACATTTTGGTTTTATACTACAAACTACTGACAACATTTCTACCAAATTCCAATACATTTTTTGTCATTAAGAACATATTCAATAAGTAATGTAGAGATGAAGATTTAAGAACAATCCAGACTGGTCTCTTAATATTTTCCGGAGCTGTATAAACTAAATCCATCTAATTCTAACCTCTCCCTTCTTGTTGTTTCCAGGGTTTTAAGGAAAGACAAGAAAGCAGACGCAGAGAAGGAGGTGAAGAAGGAAAAGCGAGTGATAGATGATTCGGACAGACACAAACCGTACGGTAAAACGGCCTGGGCTCCGGTGGATGACGTCTACGTTCAGAGGTTTTACCCCCGGACGCTGTACGATGCAGCGGACACTATAGACATGCTGAAGGGGTTCCAGGCTCTGGACTTCAGCCCAAAGACCAGGCTGTTTACATCGACCTCCGGCTGGACATGAAGCTGGAGAAAAAGGTAACGGTTTCTTTTTCTATTATAACATAAAAATAAAATTAAAATAAAAAAAACGAGAGAGATGGAGATGGAGAGAGAGAGAGAGGGAGGGAGGGAGGGAGAAAGAGAGAGAGAGGGAGGGAGAGAGAGAGAGAGAGATGGAGGTCTTCAGCCCCAAAGACCAGGCTGTTTACATCGACCTCAGGCTGGACATGAAGCTAGAGAAGAAGGTATGTTTTTTTTTCCCACAATATATTTTTTTTCCGTAATTTTTTTTTTTTTTTTTTTTTTTTTTTTTTACAATTTAAAATAAAAATAAACTAAAAACTATTATACAATATAAATTAAAATAAAAAACGGGAGAGATGGGGAGAGGGAGAGAGATGGGGAGATAGGGGTAGAGGGAGGGAGAGAGAGGTGGAGGGAGGGAGAAAGAGAGCGAGAGGGGGAGATGGAGAGAGAGGGAGGGAGGAAGAGAGAGGGGGAGAGATAGGGGGACGCTATAGACATGCTGAAAGGGTTCCAGGCTCTGGACTTCAGCCCCAAAGACCAGGCTGTTTACATCGACCTCAGGCTGGACATGAAGCTGGAGAAAAAGGTAACGTTTTTTTTTCCACAATTTTTTTTTTTTTTTTTTTTTTTTTACAATTTAAGAAAACAAAAACTAAAAACTATTATAAAATATAAATTAAAATAAAGAGAGAGAGAGAGATGGAGGGAGGGAGAAAGAGAGAGAGAGGAAGGGAGAGAGGGAGGGAGGGAGGGAGAAAGAGAGAGCGAGGGAGAGAGGGAGGGGGAGATGGAGAGAGAGAGATGGAGGAAGAGAGAGGGGTAGAGGCAAAGGTAAAAAGAGGTAAAAAGGCATGTTGCTAGCTACGGTTGGTGAGAGAGAGAGAGAGAGACACGTCTGCACCTTTAAAGCTGATGTAAAGTCCTGTGGTAATAAATGTCCCATTAAGCCTGTGGGGAAGCGTTGACATTTACATTCAGACTTCACGGTTTCAGTCTCTGAGCAGAGAATCACCCACTAGACATATCCTCAGATGGGCTCAGATGGAGGGAGGGAGAGGGAGATAGAGAAGGAGAGAGTGAGGGAGAAGGAGAGAGAGACAGAGACAGGGAGAGAGGGGGATAGAAATAAAGGGACTGAGAGAGAGAGAGAGAGACTCCCTTTAGTGTGATGTCCAGACCATCCTCTTGAGACCAGCTTACTTCCAGTCTGTCTGTCTCTGCAGGTCTGATGTTCCTTACACACACACACACACACACACACACACACACACACACACACACACACACACACACACACACACACACACACACACACACACACACACACAGGACCAATGTTCCTTTGCATAATGAATCAAGCCGACACCTCGGGAGAAATGAAAAAGTGAAAGTGTCAGCGGAACATATTTAATGCTTTTATAATAATCTATCTAAGCTTTGGTTAGTGACTGACTGACTTCCCTCTTTCATTTAAAGGAGCACTCATTGAAAGCAGCCAGTAGTTATACCTCATTTGTCAACTTGAAATTAAAGGTTCAGTAAGTGAAATGGTCCTTTTTAGCTAACTTCCTGTCAGTGACTAGCAGTTAGCGGTCCCCTCCCTCGTCCCCACATCACCACCACATGAACACACTGCCGTCTTTATCAGAAGGTATAAGAATCCATGTGCCATCACTGAAGGCTTAACCTCATGTACATGCACCTAAAGTGTTGTTCTCAGAATTCCTCATGGGGCGGGGGGGAACAGAAGTTACGCACAGTTGCTTTAATGCAGAATGTGAATGATTGCCTGCATAACTCACGATATCGGTGCATGAATATGAATAAAGGTTTTAAACTCTTCAGATAACATTGTGGTAAGCTAGGAAAGTCCAGAAGTTACGCACCGTAGCTTTAAACTTTAATCTTGTTTTCTTTCCACAGAGGCGAGTGGACCCCTTCGTCAGCACGGTGCATCTACCACATCCCTTCAAGACGGAGCTCAACAAAGTTTTAGTGTTTACGGAGGTACGCAATGTTGCTTTAGCTTCAATTAATCTTAAAGCTTCACTTAATCTTAATTCCAAGCAAGGGCAAGGCAAGTTTATTTCTATAGCACAATTCAGACACAAGGCCATTAAAAGTGCTTTACAGGGGCATGAAATACATCAAGATAAAAATAAAGTAAGTATAGAATAGACATTGGGAAAGCTAATAAAAAAATATGAATAGAAATAAAACATTTAAATGACAGGTTAAAATGGAAACAGAAAAGTCTTCAGACTTGATTTAAAGGAGCCGAGAGTTGCAGCAGACCTCAAGTTCTCTGGGAGTTTGTTCCAGATATTTGGAGCAAAAAAACTAAAAAGCTGCTTCTCAGTTAATCTTAATTCTAGAGCTGATTGATTCTTTCCTTCTGTTGATGAATTGCTTTAATAACGGTTTGACCGTAAGTCTGATGTGAAGCCGCGCCTTTTACCTGTCACTGTGTGTGTGTGTGTGTGTGTGTGTGTGTGTGTGTGTGTGTGTGTGTGTGTGTGTGTGTGTGTGTGTGTGTGTGTGTGTGTGTGTGTGTGTTAATGACCATAATGAATGACACTAGTGGGGTCTGCCAGTGCCACTTTGACAAGCCCTAAATCAGATTGAAACTGTGTTTGTGTGTGTGTGTGTGTGTGTGTGAGAGAGAGAGAGAGAGAGAGAGAGAGAGAGAGAGTGTGTGTGTGTGTGTCAGATTGAAACAGTAACGCTGTGTGTGTGTATGAGAGAAACTGTGTGTGTGACTTTCTACTTGTGTGTGTGAGACTGTGTGTGAGAGTGTGTTTGTATATGACTGACTGTGTGCGTGTGTGTGTGTGTATATGACTGACTGTGTGTGTGAGAGTGTGTGTGTATGAGACTGTTTGTGTGTGTGTGTGTGTGTGTGTGTGTGTGTGTGTGTGTGCTTGCGTGAGAGACAGAGAGAGAGTGTGTGTGTGTGTGAGACTGTGTGTGAGACTGTGTGTGCATGAGAGAGAGACTGTGTGTGTGTGAGACTGTGTGTGTGAGACTGTGTGTGTGTGATTGAACCAGTAACCCTGCCTGTGTGTCTCCCTGCAGGACGCTGATCAAGCTGAAATCGCGCGACAGAACGGAGCGGTGTTCGTGGGAGGAGCCGAGCTCATTCAGCCGGTGAGTGAATTCAAAATAATTTAAATTTTTTATTTAATTTATTTACAGCTCTTGACCATAGTATAATGGTATGGAGCACAAAACATTCAAATAATAACAGAACAAAACAATGGTGTATGGCATGGACAAAACAGAAAACACTACTAAACAATGGAAGGACATTTTTCAGATAGGCACCTGTTTGTTTTACCAATAACTTTTGGTCCTTCTGACCTCAAAAGCAAAACAAACACAGGAACTACTTTAAAGTTTAGTCATTCTCCCAAGAAAATCATCATTGTCAAAGATAAACACAAACTAAAAAAGCATTCACGTTTTTTTTAGAGATTTTAACACTTTTTTGGATGGCAGTCAAACGCACATGGATTTGGATTTTTCTTGAATCTACATCTCTACATAACTTATTGAAAATGCTCTTATTGACAAAAAAATTATTGGAATTTGGTAGAAATGTTGTCAGTAGTTTATATTATAAAACCAAAATGTTCATTCTACTCAAACATATGCCTATAAATTGTAAAACGAGAGACACTGAACATTTGGAGTGGTCTCTAAATTTTTTCCAAAGCTGTATATAATATTGTAAAAAATATTTTTGGATAATAATAATCGGAAATTTTAGGGTATTAAGAAACATTTGA
>CM047507.1:30130687-30138187 GCA_026122265.1 Ammodytes dubius | reverse complement strand
ATCCTCAATGAATGTAGTGATATGCCATTACAAATACAATACGCTCAAGGAAATGTCCCTATACAAGGTGTGTGTGTGTGTGCATGCCTTTGTGTCTATGTGTGTGTGTGTGTGTGTGTGCGTCGGTGTGTGTGGTTGTGAGTGTCTGTGTGTGTGGTTTAACTGTATGCGGTGTATGGCTACAAGAAAACAAAGAAAAGGGGGCGCCCTTAGCTCAGTTGGTAGGGCGTCCCCCCCCCATGGGCCTCGGCCAGCAGCGGACCCGGGTTCGATTCCAGCCCGCGGTCGTTCTCTGCATGTCACTCCCCTCTCTGCCCCATTTCAACTCTGTCTCTACACTATCAATAAAGCATAAAAATGCAAAAAAAAAAAATATATATATAAAAAAGAAAACAAATAAATATTAATAATGTTGTGAATTATTAATTTAAAGAAGTAACACTTTCTAATAGCCTCACTGGAGAAACTGGAAACCTTCAAGGAGCCTATGGTATAAAAATGTGATATAAAATCACCCTAAAGTGAGTAAAAAGTCACTAAAACGCACCATAAAGAGTGAGTACTGAGTAGAGCAGATTCACTTGAGATCCTTTAAGCTATAAAATATGAATATCATCATAAGACAGT
Organism: Ammodytes dubius; assembly: GCA_026122265.1. Lineage (NCBI taxonomy): Eukaryota > Metazoa > Chordata > Actinopteri > Uranoscopiformes > Ammodytidae > Ammodytes > Ammodytes dubius. The sequence continues at coordinate 30,137,560 of CM047507.1, read as the reverse complement.
AAAGGTGATAAAATTATGTTTAAGGACCAGGAGACAGTGTGGGACAAAATTCATCCTGTTATATCCATTATTGTACTGTTAAAATTCATATTTATACTGTTGTATGTGTTCATTCTCATCTTTATATTGTACTAATATAAGTTTAAGTATTCCAAGTGTGTTTAGGAGAACATTGCGTTTAAAGCTATGGTGCGTTACTTTTTCATATAAATGAGTTATGAAATACGCACACCATATAAGTGATCACTGTATGAATAGGCCTATAGAGCGATTTAACACTTATATTAACATAAATATATCGCTTATTTCACCTTAAAGTCTTGAAAGTAGACCTGATTTATAATATATATTTATTTCCAATAGTGATGAGTCACTCAAATTATGTTACGTCATCCATTTATCAAACGTAATTAATTGAAGCTTTTCTCCCTAATGTATTAAACCCCCCTAAGGAGCGAGATATTATGATATCAGCGCTGTGTGTGTGTGTGTGTGTGTGTGTGTGTGTGTGTGTGTGTGTGTGTGTGTGTGTGTGTGTGTGTGTGTGTGTGTGTGTGTGTGTGTGTGTGTGTGTGTGAGAGAGAGAGAGAGAGAGAGAGAGAGAGAGAGAGAGAGAGAGAATCAGTGCATCAGTAGCAAGGTGGGACGTCCCCCAAGGAAAGCAGCGAGAAGTGGGATACCAAGACGCACACACTCAAGCCTAGAGTGTGTGTATGTGTGTGTACGCCCGTCTAAGTGTGTGTGTGTGTGTGTGTGTGTGTGTGTACGCCCGTGTAACCGTGTGTGTGTGCGCGCGCGTGTGTGTGTGAGAGAGAGGGAGAGAGAGAGAGAGGGGGGAACTGAAGAGGCTCGCGCTGCGCCAACTGCAAGAAGTCACTTCAAACATTCGCTGTTGGATCGTTGGAAGTCCCACACCACTTCTAGGTCTTACTGAACCGCCGACATGCGTGTGTGTGTCGGCTTTTAACCTACACAAGCGACCCGGCTTTTTACGGGGAGAATAATACTCGCCACCTTGCAGATCTAGCGGTGTTTTTTTCTATTGTTTTGTGCCCTGGGAGAAGGTGTTTTTTGGTGGATACTTCTCTGGGATTTTTCTTCCAGGGGGACGGGACTGACTGCGCCGCGTTCCTTACCCCGAACGCAGCGCTCAAGAGTCGGACTCAGTGCGCTGCGAATGTCCGCTGATTTCCTCCAACCTCCAAACATTCCTGGATCTTTTTCTTGGCTTGTTTTCAACCTGAATCGTGTGGATACCTACACCATACCATGCACACTTTGATGCCGGCTTTTATATGAGCTAGATAGACACACTCATACAGAAATAAAGGCTATAGAAAGAGCCTTTTTCTACCCATTTTTAACTGGATTTTTGGATTTATTCGTTTGGACGCGACCATGGGTGGATGGTGGATATTCGCGAGCGCCTTGGCTGCGATCCTTTGCGTCCCCCGTGGGATACAAGGTTGGTATTTTTTTCTTCTTTTTTCCTTCTTTTCCACTAGGACAGGTTGTGTGGGTTGTTTAAACTGGGTCAGGGGTTATCAAGCATGGAGACCACCGTGTACATTCACTTCACAGCCGCTAATTTGACCACACAGAAAATAGATTTCACATTTCATTCGCTACTTTTTCTTCTTCTTCTTTGCAGCACTGATTCATAAATCTGGGACAGGTTGTGTGTGTGTGTGTGTGTGTGTGTGTGTGTGTGTGTGTGTGTGTGTGTGTGTGTGTGTGTGCGCGCGCGCGCGCGCTATAGAATAGAATATAATATCTGTATTGTCATTGTGACAACTAGGCTACAACGAAATTAAGAGTTCTTGTTCAGTGCAAAATAGGCTACATCACATTGAGGTACGTACCGCTATGCATAAATAAATAATTTAAAACTAATATATAACTTTCAAAATAGTCAACTATAGGTAAAGGAATCTTGCAAAGGAGGGAGAGAAAGTTATAGGTAATTTTTTTTTTTTTTTACTATTTGGGGAAATTTCTAGTGATCCTAGTAACATAGCAACCAAGTTATGTATTCACAAAAGTTATACAAAGTCAGCCAACAATGAGAGAGAGAGAGAGAGAGAGAGAGAGAGAGAGAGAGAGAGAGAGAGAGAGAGAGAGAGAGAGAGAGAGAGAGAGAGAGAGAGGAGAGAGAGAGAGAGAGAAGAGAGAGAGAGAGAGAGAAGAGAGAGAGAGAGAGAGAGAGAGAGAGAGAGAGAGAGAGAGAGAGAGAGAGAGAGAGAAAGTGTGTGTGTGTGTGTGTGTGATTTCAAATTCTACACCTGTCATGATTTCGTCAGACAATAGACAAGAATATTTAACTGTTTTATGATGGTGAGAAAGCAATGAAGTAACCGTAGGCTACTCAGCAAACTTAGGTTATTTTGCAGGTGTGAAGATACAGTATATGTTAGGGGTGTGTGTGTGTGTGTGTGTGTGTGTGTGTGTGTGTGTGTGTGTGTGTGTGTGTGTGTGTGTGTGTGTTGTGTGTGTGTGTGTGTGTAAACATTTTTTGTATACCTTGCACACCAATGTAGGGACACTATTAATGATTGAGAGACCTTTGAGCAAGTTAGTGATACTTCATGAAACAGAAAATACATATAGGTCCACAATACCTTAAGAAGCCCCTATAGGCATGTTAAAGCCACTACATATGTACATGAAACTGACCAATATAAGCATATCTATCTATCTATCTATCTATCTATCTATCTATCTATCTATCTATCTATCTATCTATCTATCTATCTATCTATCTATCTATCTATCTATCTATCTATCTATCTATCTATCTATCTATCTATCTATCTATCTATCTATCTATCTAAGCAAAGTACCCAACATACCTAACCTTAAAACTTAAAACTTTTCAACCTATATGATCCAGTTTTTAACATGTTTGAAGATACATGACGGACAGTATTATACCATTATCGGGCTTACTGTGATTTTATCTCAACTAATGACATGTTATCTACAATCATAATAAGCCTAGGGGCGCCCTTAGCTCAGTTGGTAAGGCGTCCCGTACCCCCATGGGCCTCGGCCAGCAGCGGATCCGGGTTCGATTCCAGCCCGCGGTCGTTCTCTGCATGTCACTCCCCTCTCTGCCCCATTTCAACTCTGTCTCTACACTATCAATAAAGCATAAAAATGCCAAAACAAAAAAAATATATATAAAAAGAAGAAAACAAAGAAATATTAATAATGTTGTAAAGCAGTAAAGCATAACAATGTCAAAAAAAATATCTTAAAAAAATAAAATAAAATAAAAAAATCATAATAAGCCTTATTATGTTCTTATCTTACTGTAAAGATAAGGCAGTGCCTCCGAACCAGACAGATTAATGTTCGATAGCGCTAACAAGATTATGAAATCTGATAATTGAGCGAGTTCTTCACACAAAATTAAGCTTTTTCACTCCCTTTTGTGTGTGTTCTCTTTGACAATTTTCTTCTTTTATAGCCTGTGTGTGTGTGTGTGTGTGTGTGTGTGTGTGTGTGTGTCTGTGTGTGTGTGTCTGTCTGTCTCCCTTGTATTGTTAAAGAGGAGACTGACACTCAAGAATTTCATTGCCAACTGCTGCTGCTGTAATTGCTGCACAAAGGACAAATTAAACCAGCTTTTTCTCAGAAGGATATTTGAAAATGTCATTAAAGCTGAGTCTAAACATGATTCATAGGCTATTAAAGACAGACAGACAGACAGACACACACACACACAACACACACACAAATGGACAGACAGACACACAGATGGACAGACAGATAAACAGACAGACAGACAGACAGATAGACAGACAGACAGACAGACAGACATTAAGCCTGATTATATATCCATGCAACTGACCATACTCAGAGGCATTGGTTAGGTGATTTGAAGTCGAGAAGATCTAAGAACATTTGTTAGCGTCCGTGCATATTGCAGACTCACTACAATATGTGACTGCTTTAGTTAGATTTATAACATAAAGTTGAAGTAAAAAAGTTGAATATCTTGGGGCGCTGTGGTGGTGTAGTGGATAGAGCGTGTACCATATTGGCTCCGGCCTTCGTTGCAGTGGTCGTGGGTTCGAATCCGACCTGTGGACCTTTACTGCAGGTCATCACCCCTCTCTCTCTGTCTCCCCATTTCAACTCTGTACTGTCTAATAAAGCTTGAAAATGCCCCAAAAAAAAAAAAAAAAAAAAAAAAGTTGAATCTCACCCTAAAACTAATGCGTTCTGTACTGAACATTACCTTGGTCACATAATGCACACACACTAATAATGATTGAGAGCAAGTTAGTGATACTTTATGAAACAGAAAATACCATAAGGTCACTTCAAAATACCTTATGAAGCCCCTTTAGGCATGTTAAAGTGACTATAGGGTACACACAGTCTCTAGGCTCGGTAAACAGCCCATTGTAGCTATAGCAACATGTATGCGTTTACAGAGCCTAGGCTGTGAACTAACACTGGATTTTTTTTCTCAGTACACACACACACACACACACACACACACACACACACACACACACACACACAACACCACACACACACACACACACACACACACAGTAAGGGCAGGTAGTGGATCATGACGAGATATTGCCTGATTATAACAAAAAGTGATTTTGACAACAAGCGTTCTCTAGAATCACAGACTACACCTTTAAAGGAATCTGAATAGAAGATACGGTAGTTGTTTGCGTTTGTGCCTTTACTTAAATATCTCAACCTCTTATTTGATCTAGTAGGCCTCCTCTCTGCATTTTTTTTTCAATGTTTTTTTATTGGCATTTTCAAGCTTTATTAGATAGCACAGAGTTGAAATGGGGAGACAGAGAGAGAGAGAGAGAGAGAGGGGGGGGGGGTGACCTGCAGTAAAGGTCCACGGGTCGGATTTGAACCCGCGACCACTGCAACGAAGGCCGGAGCTGATATGGTACACGCTCTATCCACTACACCACCGGAGAAATCCTGACTCTGTGCATTTTAAATATTCATAACGCTGCATTGGATCTAAAAGGGTCTGGAACACACACACACACACACACACACACACACACACACACACACACACACACACACACACACACACACACACACACACACACACACACACACACACACACACACACACACACACACACACACACACACACACACACACACACACACAGCGCCCACTCACTGTATTCCCCCCAGAGTTATAATGCATAAGATACGAGACAGGCAGAAGCATAATCTAAGGAAGCTCTAAGTGAAAACGACTGACTCAAAGGTTTGCCTTCGCATCTCATGTCTGTCTGTCTGTCTGTCTTTCTGTCTATCTGTCTATATCTATCTATCTATCTATCTATCTATCTATCTATCTATCTATCTATCTATCTATCTATCTATCTATCTATCTATCTATCTATCTATCTATCTATCTATCTATCTATCTATCTATCTATCTATCTATCTATCTATCTATCTATCTATCTATCTATCTATCTATCTATCTATCTATCTATCTATCTATCTACAGTGCTCAGCATAAATGAGTACACCCCCTTCGAAAAGTAAAATTTTAAACAATATCTCAATGAACACAAAACAATTTCCAAAATGTTGACAAGACCCAGTTTTATATAACATCTGTTTAACTTATAACATGAAAGTAAGGTTAATAATATAAATTAGATTACACATTTTTCAGTTTTAATCAACTAAGGGCGTTGCAAAAATGAGTACACCCCACAACAAAAACTACTACATCTAGTATTTTGTATCGCCTCCATAATTTTTAATGACAGCACCGAGTCTTCTAGGCATGGAATGGACAAGTTGACAACATTTTGCTCCATCAAAGTTTTTCCATTCTTCAAGAATGGCCTCTTTTAGAGACTGGATGCTGGATGGAGAGTGATGCTCAACTTGTTTCTTCAGAATTCCCCATAGGTGTTCATTTGGGTTCATATCAGGAGACACTACTGCTTGGCCACTGAATCACTTTCACCCTGTTCTTCTTCAGATATCCAACAGTGGCCTTAGATGTGTGTTTAGGATCATTGTCATGTTGGAAAAGTGCACGACGACCAAGGGCACGGAGTGATGGTAGCATCTTCTCTTTCAATATAGAGCAATACATCTGTGAATTCATGATGCCATCAATGAAATGCAGCTTCCCAACACCAACAGCACTCATGCAACCCCACAGAAGGACACTGCCCCACCATGTTTCACTGTAGGCACCATGCATTTTTCTTTGTAATCCTTACCTTTGGACGCCATACAGTTTTGAAGCCATCAGTTCCACAAACATTTATCTTGGTCTTGTCACTCCAGAGTATAGAGTCCCTGTAGCCTTCATCTTTGTCAGCATGGGCCCTGGCAAACTCTAGGCGGGCTTTTTAATGCCTGGGTTTTAGGAGAAGCTTATTTTGTGAACGGCACCCATGCATGCCATTCCTCTGCAGTATACGGCGTATTGTGTCACGAGAAATAGTCACCCCAGTTTGGCTTTCTATTTCCTTAGATAAATGCAGTGAACTTGCGTGACGATTTTCTTCGACCTTTCTCATCAGAAGACGCTGCTGTCGAGGTGTTAACTTCCGTAGACGGCCTGGACGTCTCTGTGAGATGGTTGCAGTTCCATCTTTTTTTTTTTTGTACCACTTTTGCCATATTATTCTGACTGATATTTTAAGCTTTGCTGATCTTCATGTAGCCTTCACCTTTGTGGTGTAAATAAATTATTTTCCTTCTCAGGTTTTGTGACATTTCTCTTCCATGTGGTGCCATTGCTAACAACATAAAATGGAAAGGGGTTTCATAAAATTAACACCCTTTTATAGTCAATTGTCTGCTGGACACCTTTATGATGAATAATTAGACTCA
>CM047507.1:30118187-30123187 GCA_026122265.1 Ammodytes dubius | reverse complement strand
ACACATCCTGCCTGTAAGTTGTTCCTGTGTAACTTTTTCCCTCTCTGCCTTTGAAGGTGGGATAATTGTGTGTGTGTGTGTGTGTGTGTGTGTGTGTGTGTGTGTGTGTGTGTGTGTGTGTGTGTGTGTGTGTGTGTGTGTGTGTGTGTGTGTGTGTGTGTGTGTGTGTGTGTGTGTGTGTGTGTGTGTGTGTGTGTGTGTGTGTGTGTGTGTGTGTGTGTGTGTGTGTGTGTGTGTGTGTGTGTGTGTGTGGAGGAGGGTGGAGGAGGGGGGGGTAGCCTACACTGTAAAAAAAAAATTAAAAAGCTGTCTGAAAATGTCTGTGTGAACATTTTATATTATATAACTGGTTTCCAAGATTTTTTGAGATGTTGAGATGTTTATTTGCCGATTACATGCAGAGCAGCTGACTGAGAGATCGGCTTTATGAAACACGCACATTATGTAAGTGATCACTGTATGAATAAAGAGCGATTTAACACTTATATTAACATAAATAAACCGCTTACTTCACCTTTAACATTTTGACCGACTTTTTTTTGTTTCTTAACTGTATGACAGAGAAGTAGTTGTCAAAACTGTTATTGTTTGAAATTCTCAATATGAAGATTTTTAAGAAGAAAGTTGCCTTGAAATTTGGAGTTGTCCTAACGTCTACATGTTTTACAGTGTAAAAGCAGAAACGGTTCAGTCAGTGATTTTAGGAGGGAAATGGTGGGAGTAGAGGGTGTGTGTGTGTGTGTGTGTGTGTGTGTGTGTGTGTGTGTGTGTGTGTGTGTGTGTGTGTGTGTGTGTGTGTGTGTGTGTGGGGGGGGGGGGGAAAGCAAAGACCAAGGAGACAGGTGGGACGTCCCAGCATGTTGCAACACATGTCGGGGGAAAAAAGGTCTTTCTGGAGTTCAAAGTGAAGAACTCCCCCCTACACACACACACACACACACACACACACACACACACACACACACACACACACACACACACACACACACACACACACACACCCAACACCTGGAGTGAATGGTGGTGGAAAAATAAAGATCCCCACTGATTAAAGTGCAGGTCTCAATAAAACCCCCCAAGGCTCAGGTGTGTGTGAGTGTGTGTGTGAGTGAGAGAGTGTGTGTGCGTGTGTGTGTGTGTGTGTGTGTGTGTGTGTGTGTTCAGTTCTGCGGTGGAAATTTCATCAAGATCATAAGAACAAAACAATCTTCTCACACACCATCAGCTTCCTAACCACTTTTTTCTGTGTGTGTGTGTGTGTGTGTGTGTGTGTGAGTGTGTGTGTGTGTGTGTGTGTGTGTGTCTGTGTATGTGTGTGTGTGTGCGCGCTTCCTAACCACTTTTTTCCACTGTTTTAATTTTTAACTTTAATAGATTGGCATTTGATATATAGTTTGATTTATTATATTATAATAAATCATCAGCTAATTAAAAAAGATATAAAAAGGCATAATTAAAAATGAGGTGACTGGCATTTAAAACCATGAGTTATAGGCATATGTTAGTCCAATTATGTGTGGGTGGTTCATTCTTTGATTATTTTGTTTCAAAATCAAATCAGAAAAATAATTAAGAATTTTGTGTACTGTACTGTTCATTCATAAAAATTTTATTCTCATGGTTTTGTAACATACATAGTTTAAGACACTTTCATGACATTAAAGCCATTTGAATTACAAGAACACTCACTCACTCACTCACTCACTCACTCACTCACTCACTCACTCACTCACTCACTCACTCACTCACTCACTCACTCACTCACTCACTCACTCACTCACTCACTCACTCACTCACTCACTCACTCACTCACTCACTCACACACTCACTCACACACACACACAAACTCTCACACACACTCACTCACTCACTCACACACACACACACACACACACACACACACACACACACACACACACACACACACACAATCCTTCACCACCTCCCCCCTTGACCTTAACCCTCAGGCCGCCCTAAACATCCCAATGTCAGTTTGTCAGTTGGGACCGATGACATCATAGTTTGAACATGGAAGAATGAACCATCACATTCTATACTTAGATAGGAGGATTATGTAGTTATTTATGACTCGTACTAAGGTTTGTGTGTGTGTGTGTGTGTGTGTGTGTGTGTGTGTGTGTGTGTGTGTGTGTGTGTGTGTGTGTGTGTGTGTGTGTGTGTGTGTGTGTGTGTGTGTGTGTGTGTGTGTGTGTGTGTGTGTGTGTGTGTGTGTGTGTGTGTGTGTGTGTGTGTGTGTGTGTGTGTGTGTGTGTGTGTGTGTGTGTGTGTGTGTGTGTGTGTGTGTGTGTGTGTGTGTGTGTGTGTGTTGTGTGTGTGTGTGTCTTCTATACACTGCACCTTTAAGTCATTAGAAATTGCCGCCTGTTAAATGCAATGGATGAAGAATAGCAAATTTCTCCAAAAATATAGCGATATAAAATGTTGAAAATCACAAAAAAAACCCGCTGAACCTGAGTAGATGTTGCTGTATCATCCTCACTAGCTGCCCTATGGCTTGTACCCAACAGCTTTACAGCTCTGGAAAAAATTGAAGAGACCACTGAAAAATGTTCAGTGTCTCTCGTTTTACTGTTTATAGGCATATGTTTGAGTAGAATGAGCATTTTGGTTTTATAATATAAACTACTGACAACATTTCTACCAAATTCCAATACATTTTTTGTCATTAAGAGCATTTTCAATAAGTAATGTAGAGATGAAGATTGAAGAAAAATCCAGACTGGTCTCTTAAAGGTCACATATTATGCTAAATGCACTTTTTAAATGTGTTCTAACATATCCATGGGTCCACGGTGTGCCTAGAGACTGCCAAAATATCAAAAAAAAATAACAAAAAAATAACAATCTCTCCTTTTCTCACTCGCCCCCTTTCTGAAACCCCCTCCCCTCCCCCCCAATATTCCGGACAGGGGGCGGGGGGAGCTCAAAGATTGTATATTTACGAGGGGAGCTGCAGCTCTTTTAAAAAAATAGGCCATTGTGAGATTAGCTGAACATCAGCATAGTACAATAAATTATCTGAAAGTTTTTTTCAGCAAACAATTAAAGAAAAACGTATTAGGGACCACTAAGACCATATAATTTGGTGTATAATAGAACCGAAAAGTGTATAATATGGGAGCTTTAATTTTTTCCGGAGCTGTATACTTCAGTAGGGCTGTGAAGTTTCTGGGAATTTGAGTTGTTTCTAAATGCGTCGGCACTAATTTAAAATCACCCCCGGACTGACTCCAATGTTGATATACAGCGTTTAGCCCGCAGTGATGGACGTGTGTGTGTGTGTGTGTGTGTGTGTGTGTGTGTGTGTGTGTGTGTGTGTGTGTGTGTGGCAACAAGCAGCACCATGTCCAAATATATCGCCCAACCCTTCAGGCCTGGAATTCCTGGCATTGCAAACTTGCAAGTCGCCATTTTTGTATAGGAATTGAAATGTAATGTAGGCCACTGTAAGAATAGCATAGCACCATTGGACACACACACACACACACACACACACACACACACACACACACACACACACACACACACACAGTGAAGAACTACCCTCTACACGCACAGACAGACAGATAGACAGACAGACAGACACGCATACACACACACACACACACTCATGAGGAAAAAATAAATAATTCATAATATCAGCTCTCAAAAGTCAAATCAAACACAGAGTACATTCAAAGCAAAAAAAAAGAGTATTAAATATATATAAAAATATTTCTGATTTCTCTCCCTGGTCTTAAGGGCTCCTATCCTCTTCATAAATGGATATTCATGGGGCGCTCCGGTGGCGTAGTGGATAGAGTGCGTACTATATTGGCTCTGGCCTTCGTTGCAGTGGTCGCAGGTTTGAGTCCGACCCGTGGACCTTTACTGCAGGTCATCCCCCTCTCTCTCTCTCTCTCTCTCTCTCTCTCTCTCTCTCTCTCTCTCTCTCTCTCCCTCTCTCTCTGTCTGTCTCCCCATTTCAACTCTGAACTGTCAAATAAAGCTTGAAAAGGCCAAAATATATCTTTAAAAAAAAAATGGATATTCATACCCGCTGATATTGCGCCCGTTGGGGTTTTTATTCTGTGAGATATGATATTAAAAGGATTAATAGGCTGACTGCTGCAGGACAGACAGTGTTATGTATTAGCAGGAAAGGAAAGTGAGGGATTAACACTGAAGCTTTACTGATAATTCTTCTGTGATGACCGGGAGACACACGCACACACACACACACACACACACATATACATGAAAGCACACACACACACACAGGCAGGCACGTAGGCACACACACACACACACATGCGCTCTCAGTCACACGCTCTCATGCACGCACAAACACGCTCTCTCTCACACACACACACACACACACACACACACACGCACACACGCACGCACGCACGCACACACACAGAAAGTTCAAGCAGCGTGTTTCAAAACCCTGCGGGGCCCAGAACACCCCATGTGATTTGGAGAGAAGAGTCAAATCACACCTCACCATTCACACACACACACACACACACACACACACACACACACACACACACACACACACACACACACACACACACACACACTCCTTTGCCCCTTTGCCCCTCAAAGGATGAGACAGGAGACGGAAAAGTGAAATGTTAAGACGGATAGAATCATGCCGAGAATGACAGTGTGAGGCAGGCAGCTGTGTGTGTGTGTGTGTGTGTGTGTGTGTGTGTGTGTGTGTGTGTGTGTGTGTGTGTGTGTGTGTGTGTGTGTGTGTGTGTGTGTGTGTGTGTGTGTGTGTGTGTGTGTGTGTGTGTGTGTGTGTGTGTGTGTGTGTGTCCGTCTGTCCGTCTGTCCGTCTGTCCGTCTGTCCGTCTGTCCGTCCGTCTGTGTGTGTGTGTGTGTGTCTGTGTGTCTGTGTGTACACCTTAGTCCTACGAGACAGAAAGTATGTTTCTTGTATATTTCATTTCTCTTCAGTAGTCGGCAAAATAACACGTAAATGGACTCCA
>CM047507.1:30098187-30103187 GCA_026122265.1 Ammodytes dubius | reverse complement strand
TGTGTGTGTGTGTCTGTGTGTGTGTGTGTGTGTGTGTGTGTGTGTGTGTGTGTTGTGCGTGTGTGTGTGTGTGTGTGTGTGTGTGTGTGTGTGTGTGTCGTGTGTGTGTGTGTGTGTGTGTGTGTGTCATGCGTCTTTCAACAGCCATTAGATAGGGTTAGATTATAGGCTACTAGCACACAAGGGGCTTTTCTCCTGTTATCAAGACAAGCTATCAGTGCTGGTTTGAGAATACAAGTTGGTCTAGTTGGGAAATGGGCATTTTGAAAAGTCAACATGTTTGCAGTGTTGGTATAGCAACTTCAAGAGGAGTTAATAACTTTTGCAAAAATGTAAGTAAATGGATAGATAGACAGACAGATAGACAGACAGACAGATAGATAGATAGATAGATAGATAGACAGATAGATAGATAGATAGATAGATAGATAGATAGATAGATAGATAGATAGATAGACAGACAGACAGACACACAGACACACAGATATATAGATATATATCAATCATTGTACAAATGACAGCCTTCTATACATGACAGGTTAACAGTTAAATAATCTGTCACCTGCTCTGTAAAAATATCTCCCATGTCAGGAGGCATCTTGTAAATTTAGACAGACAGAGAGACAGAGAGACAGAGAGACGGACGGGCGGGCGGGCAGGCGGACAGACAGACAGACAGACAGACAGACAGACAGACAGACAGACAGACAGACAGACAGACAGACAGACAGACAGACAGGCAGGCAGACAGGCAGACAGACAGACAGAGAGATGGATTGTTAAAATATTTCCCATGTCAGGGGGCGTCTTGTAAATTTAGACAGACAGACAGACAGACAGACAGATAGACAGACAGACAGACAGACAGACAGACAGATAGACAGACAGACAGATAGACAGACAGACAGATGGATTGTAAAAATATCTCCCATGTCTGGAGGCATCTTGTAAATTTAACTGCCTCTTCCTTTGAAAAAGCCATAAAGTCAAGAAACCATTTTTACTTTTGTCTGGTATTTCTCCAAAAATCTCAACTTCTAAAGCACGTACATCAACTATATTTTCAATAATCATTCTCAGCACTTTTCCGAAGGTTATCACTGAAGGATTTGTTCATATGTAGTTAATTTTTTTCTTAAAAGCATGCCGAAAAAATGCATTTTTAAGATTTGTACATAATATTTTTTTATTTGTAAAATTTAAAAAGCTGTTAAAAAGCTGTTTCCAAATCTGTTCTGTAAAAACATTTGGTATATTATATATATTTTAACTCTGTCTCTATCCAACAGTATCAAAAAGGTTTTTTGTTATTTAAAAAATGCAAATTTTCGCATTCCCCAAGTTGTTTCTATGGTTATAACTAATAGGGGATCATAGGGGACCCTAAATAAAAAATAAATAAAATAAAAAATTCTTCAGGACCGAGGGGGAGTGGAGAGGTAAACAAAGTCTGGCGGCTCCCCAATCGCCTCCTACCTTCCGCTCTGAGGCGCAGAGGCCCAGAAACCATTAATCTAAAGCAATACACACACACACACACACACACACACACACACACACACACACACACACACACACACACACACACGGATAGACACACGCACATGGATAGGCACACACACACACACACACACACACACACGCGCCACACACACACACAGCTTGGTTCAGGAGCACAGGCAATACTTGCTCATCCTACTATACTTGTATTTTTCATCAATCCTCCATCCATCTTATGGACGCTTGATAAATGATTTAAAGGCGCAGTGTGTAGATTTTTTTTAAAATTTATTCTTAAGATATTTGTTTGGCATTTTTATGCTTTATTGATAGTGTAGAGACAGAGTTGAAATGGGGCAGAGAGGGGAGTGACATGCAGAGAACGACCGCGGGCTGGAATCGAACCCGGGTCCGCTGCTGGCCGAGGCCCATGGGGGGGACGCCCTACCAACTGAGCTAAGGGCGCCCCTGTGTGTAGAATGTATTTACATTTTTAAGAACCGACTTGGTAGAAATGGAATATAACATTGAAAAGTATGTTTAAATTAGTGTTTAATTGTTTTTTCTAGTATTTTTTTTTAGAATGAGCCTTTTATATCTACATAGGAGCGGGGCGCTGAGGCCGCCATGTTGCACCGCCATGTTTCTACAGTAGCTCAGAACGGACAAACTTAATGGCTTTACACGTTTTGATATCATTTTTGCTTGAGTAAACCATTAATCAATGAATAATTTCAGCTAAAAAAATAAACTTTTGAGTATTATTGAAAATTTATATTCGATAGTATGTGTGTTGCACCGTTTACCAGCTTTTCAGATATGTAACTTTCCAAATCAAACACTATACCTTTGGGGCTTTTAACAGCATATGACACACACACACACACACTCACACACACACACACACACACACACACACACACACACACACACACACACACCACACACACACACACACACACACACACACACACACACTAGGAGGGGTGTGTTAGCTGCACCTACGGACATTTCCCAAGCTTTCGCAAACAGCCACTTTCATGTCTCAAAAGCTTAAATTAGTGCTTGGAGTGCTTTCGGTAGCGGTGGTATATATATAATATCAGGTGTGTGTTGTCGTGTAACATCTGGCGCAGTGCACGGTTTCAAAAACACACACACACACACACACACACACACACACACACACACACACACACACACACACTGGAATTTGTAGACGGAACAGCAGTAAAAAAACAAGGTGTAGGTTTAAGAGACTTGGGAAGAAAAAAATATAACAGCTACTCGTTATCTGTCATTAGTCGGCTGTCTGTTGGAGCCATTCATCTCTTTGGCGTGTGTGTGTGTGTGTGTGTGTGTGTGTGTGTGTGTGTGTGTGTGTGTGTGTGTGTGTGTGTGTGTGTGTGTGTGTGTGTGTGTGTGTGTGTGTGTGTGTGTGTGTGTGTGTGTGTGTGTGTGTGTGTGTGTGTGTGTGTGTGTGTGTGTGTGTGTGTGTGTGTGTGTGTGTGTGTGTGTGTGTGTGTGTGTAACATTCGTGGGAAAAGAGCTACAGCTGTTTGGAGGAGATGGGAGAGTGTGAGGGCCAAGTAAAGGCAGAGCAAAATGAGAAGAGGATTTCTGTTTTCATAATGCATTTTCAAAATAAAGTTGAAATGTCTTGAAAAATCTCAACATAATACAAACCTTCCTCCCTCATTCGTTTGGGCCTAATGCTCTTCCGTAGGTGTGTCTCATAATAACTAATCACAATAGATATTTTTTTCATTTCCATGTGTGTGTGTCTGTGTGTGTGTGTGTACCTTTTAAGAGAAGTGCCCTCCGTGACCTTTGGAAATGCCGTTAGTTGTGGCCACAGTTCGTTTCACACACTCTGACCCAGTCGAATGGAACAGGTGAAAATGGCACACACACAGTTTAACGGTTTTATTGGGTTCAGCCATGTCCAAAGAAAGGACAGGCTTTAGTAGTGGGAGGGGGAGGGGGAGGGGGACACTTGTTGTTTTCTTTACAGGGCATGGGGGTCTAGTTAGGGGGCTGGAAATGTCTTTAACTGTCGGATTAGGACGTCCGCTCTATGCTCCTAAGCCTCTTAAGGGGTTGAAGCGTGGCCATTTGTCACGTAGTCGACCCTATACCGAATACCAACGGTGATTTAGGACGATTAGTGAGACGGCTAGAAGGTTAAAAGTCAGAAAGAGGCTGTCCCTGGGGGCGCCTTTAGCTCAGTTGGTAAGGCGTCCCCCTCCCCCCCGGGCCGGGCCCAGCAGCAGACCCGGGTTCGATTCCCGCCCGCGGTCGTTCTCTGCATGTCACTCCCCTCTCTGCCCCGTTTCACCTCTGTCTCTCTGCACTGTCAATAAAGCATAAAAATGCCCAAAAAATATCTTAAAAAAAGAAAAAAGAAAGAGGCTGTCCCTGTGTTCCAATCCCCATACTATATACTATTTAGTTTGGTAGAAAAAAGATTTAGGACGTCCCGATTCTTGTGGCCAGATTTAGGATGGTTAGAAGTACCCGGATGTCTTCTACATCCAGCCGAGATTTTTTAGTGTTGAAAAACAGCATGCTATTGATCAATCCAATCCAGTGCGAACCTGAAGTGACGTCACATCGACGGAGCCTCCGTATGAAAACAAACGGGGATGAGACGGATATAAAAGCAAGAGGCAAGATCAAGGCGCGATGTTATGATGAAATAAATAAGTAAAAGTATGTCCCAATTGTAGCATACTGCATCCTAACTAGATTATTTTTATGATCAGACATAGTATGTAGAATAGAAAAAAGACAGATGGATGGATTGATGGATAGATAGATAAACTTTACATATTTAAAAAAAAATTGAAAGACCACCCCTTGTTTGTTGAATATGGAGATTGTCCCTTCAATCTTTTTTTTTTTAACCTTTATTTATACAGGTAAATCCCATTGAGACCGAAGACTCTTTTGCAAGGGAGACCTGTTTTCCTTTCCCTCGTTACCATTCACACACACATTCACGAGGCAAGGTGGGTGAAGTGTCTTGCCCAAGGACACAACAACCATAACACAGGTGGCCGGGCGGGGATCGAACCTCCAACCCTTCGATCATCGGCCGACCCGCTTTACCACCTGAGCCACAGTCGCCCCCCTGTTCATATTCCACCCGCACTGCGTCATATATTCAGTTTAATAAAGTATTGATCACACATTGATGCGATGTGCCTCGATGCCATATCTAATCCCTCATATCGATTGGCTAAGCTCCTCAGGTAGCAGCCGGAGATAACTTTATCATTATGATTTATTCCCTGACACACTCACACGCACGCACACGCACACACAGACATAAACACACACAAACACGCACGCACGCACAGAGGCACACACACACACACACACACACACGCACACACAGACATAAACACACGCAAACACGCACGCACGCACACACACGCACGCACGCACGCACACACACACATTCAAGCCATCGCCCAAACGAGTTGACACAAAGTTGA
>CM047507.1:30075687-30083187 GCA_026122265.1 Ammodytes dubius | reverse complement strand
GGGTTCAATTCGCTTGGTATGGCTTTTTAACACACACACACACACACACACACACACACACACACACACACACACACACACACACACACACACACACACACACACACACAGAAGGATACATGGACACATACACACACTCACTCACACACACACACACACACACACACACACACAACACACACACACACACACACACACACACACACACACACACACACACACACACACACACACACACACACACACACACACACACACACACACTCTCTCTATTTCTCTCACATGCACACACACACTCACTCACTCACACACACACACACACACACACACACACACACACACACACACACACACACACACACACACAACACACACTCACGCACACACACACAGGACCTTTCTGCCACTGTGTATTAACTGTGGACAGTTTGAGGTTCAGTTAGTTAGACAGTAAAGGGAACGAGAGCAGTGGACAGGTTAATTGAAATTGTGGTTTTCGTTTTAAGAGGGTTAAACTAAACAGTCAGTCAGTCTGATTTGGTCTAGTTAACCCCAGTTAATGCTGCTTTACACACACACACACACACACACAAAAAAAACACACACACACACACACACACACACACACACACACACACACACACACACAACACACACACACACACACACACACACACACACTCGCACACACACACAACATTGTTTGAGTGATAATCCGACCTTTCTTTTTTTTTTTAAATACTTCATTTTTGGATATGTTTTTGGGATATATATTGTTTTTCAAACAGACAACTGAAAAAGTGAACACACAAACAAAAGACAAAATAAAATAAACAACTAACATGGCGTACTCTACTATATGGCGTACTCTACTATTTAGGGTTCAGTGTCTCTTTGCCCAGGGACACTTGGACATGTGGCGGGGAGACGGGGGATTGAACCACCGACCCTGTAACCCAGTGGACGACCGCCCTACACACTTCACCCCAGCCGCCACATTTTGACATTTCGTCCCACCTTAAAACTCATTTGACCCCGTGTGGACACCATAGCAGCCTAAATTCACCCCCAGTGTATTAGATGCGGTCGCCCACTGGGTTCCTGTCTATATTTACTCTTGACTATCTGTCTCTTTCCTCTGGTTAGGGCTATTTGAGAACCTCTTGCGCACAACCGATTCAAAAATAACTGTCTCATCATTCATCATATTACAACAACTATAGACCAATATCTAGGCTTCTCTTCAACTCATGAAGACTCGAAAATTTGGTTATTCAAATTTTTGAATCAGTTTTTTTGGCAAAACCACAGCACTCAGACAATAGCTTCTTTTACACAGAAACCCAGTGGGCGACCGCACCATACCCAGTGGGCGACCGCACCATATTTTTTATTTTTTTATTTTAACCTTTATTTATACAGGTAAATCCCATTGAGACCGAAGACTCTTTTTCAAGGGAGACCTGTTTTCCTTTCCCACGTTACCATTCACACACACATTCATACACCGATAGCAGCAGGCTAACTATCGACATTCACACGAGGCAAGGTGGGTGAAGTGTCTTGCCCAATGACACAACAACCATGACACAGGTGGCAGGGCGGGGATCGAACCTCCAACCCTTTGATCATCAGCCGACCCGCTCTACGACCTGAGCCACAGTCGCCCATTTATTTGGACGTCTGTGCGCAATTATGCCGTCTTTTTTTATTTAAACTTGACCAAAGTCGACATAGTTGTGGATCAGTGTGTGCGTCAAAGCAGCATTTCTTATCCCATTCATTGTTTTCTGTTGACAAAATCACTCTTTGCTTAAATCTGCAGTGTGTAGAATTTTGGGTTTTATTTCCTAGCAGATTTTGTAGAAAGTAATTATAATATCCATAAGTACATTTAATTCAGTGCATAATAGCTGAATTTTTTTTTTTTTTATTATTATTTTTTTCCTCAGAAAGGGTCTCATATATGTCCATATTTCTGCATATTTTGGACCAAGGCCTAGTGCCGCCATCTTGAAAGTGTCATAGTTGGAATGTCATCAGATGCATTGTTTAAAATTCTGAATTGTTCTTGTCCTTGAAGGCCACTGTAGCTTCTGTTATTATTCTAAAGGGTTGGGGTTACCCAGGGAGTGTTGCATTCTAGAACTTTGTAGAACTTTCTTGATGATATCATATTACACACTGCACCTTTAAATCAGTGAATATCTCCTCATGATCTGCTACCTTTTTAGTGGAGCGGCGGCCTAAGTGCTTATTCTCGTCAGAATCTTTCAGTTGATGATACAAGTGTGAACATTGGCACGAGCATGAGTCTCCATGGGAACACTGGACAAGAACAGTGTCCGGGACATTTGAAATTGTGAATTTTAAAATAATCTTTTCATAATTATTATAATTTTTTTCGTCTTGGACAATTTTCTTGTCAAGTGACCCATGGAGACTCATGCTCGTGCCAATTTGACTAAGACTTTTATTTTTAACCAAAAAGTAACCCAGAATAAAGTATTAGGTGTTTGTGTGTGTGTGTGTGTGTGTGTGTGTGTGTGTGTGTGTGTGTGTGTGTGTGTGTGTGTGTGTGTGTGTGTGTGTGTGTGTGTGAAGTTACCTTCTTCCTCCTTGAACTTCCTGACAAAAGAGAACATTTCCACTTCACCTCTTTGATCATTATTTTCTTTTTCATCTTTTCATTTTGCTCACACACACACACACACACACACACACACACACACACACACACACACACACACACACACACACACACACACACACACACACACACACACACACACACACACACACAACACACTTTTCAGTTTCATTTTCAAGGGCGTTCTGCTCATTTAAAAAGCCCAATTTAAACTTCAGAAGCCAAAGCAGTTGAAAGACTCTTTCCCCCTCAGAGATATTATATTCCTTCCTCAATTTGACTGTGGTTTATTCTAAGGACGAGGAGGTTTTTATGAAAGAAAGACAAATTTGAGCTCTTCAGTTTGATTCAGTTTGATTATGGGGACACACACTTGCCTAAGGTTCAGAGAGAGTTGGGATCATCCCACGAAAAATTGGGATGTTTTTTTTACCATTCTTTGGCCTTGTGTGTTTGAGTGAGTGTGTGTGTGTGTGTGTGTGTGTGTGTGTGTGTGTGTGTGTGTGTGTGTGTGTTTTAATGTGTGTTTGTGTCCCTGTGTGTGTATGTGTGTGTTTTAATGTGTGTTTGTGTCCCTGTGTGTGTGAGTGTGTGAGAGTGTGTGAGTGTGTGTGTGTGTGTGTGTGTGTGTGTGTGTGTCTGTGTGTTTGTGTGTGTGTTTTTTTTACCTACGCATGTTGAGGTGTAAAAGTTATTAGAAAGGATACACAATAAGGAGAAAGCAGTTCAGCATATAGGGTTGTCTATAAAAATGCTTAAGGCCGTTAAGAGTGTTTTATGGTCTCATTGTCTAACCCTACATTTTACCATGTGTGACATCACACATGGTAAAATGTAGGGTTAGGATTAACAGGACAGCTTGGCCAAAGGAAGACTGAGGGAAGAAAAACCTCATTCATTATATTATAATAGTGATTTTATAATGATAGAACGCCGGTTCCGTATGGGGGAAGTATTCCTTTAACATTAGGCTTGGCCCTCCTAAGTTGGCAGTTCAATTCCCTCTTCCAAAAGGCACAAAACAAATCGCCTTGCCAACTACTCTGTGTCTGTCTGTGTGTGTGTGTGTGTCTTTGTGTGTGCGTGTGTGTGTGTGTGTGTGTGTGTGTGTGTGTGAGAGTGTGTGTGTGTGTGTGTGTGTTTGTGTGTGTGTGATAAATGGAAGGTGATCAGAAGCTACAGGAAATGTGGTAGCAATGGCTGACTGATGATTTCAACAACACTAAGGAGCACACACACACACACACACACACACACACACACACACACACACACACACACACACACACACACACACACACACACACACACACACACACACACACACACACACACACACACACACACACACACACACACACACATTAAGGAGCTAAAGGAGTCTAAAGATCAATTTATTTTTTGAACGAGAAACAGAAAAGCACCACTTTAGGGAGTCACTGAGCCGTGACTGAAGACAGGAAAGAAAAGAAAAGGAACATTTTGAGGTCAGGGTTTCACACACACCTTGTTTGGTTGTGTGTGTGTGTGTGTGTGTGATGAGAGTGAGTGATTGAGTGTGTTTCTGAACTTGAAGCTCTCTCTCTCTCCCTCTCTCTTTCACCCACTCTTTCCCTCTCTCTCTCCATCTCTCCCTATCTATCTATCTATCTATCTATCTATCTATCTATCTATCTATCTATCTATCTATCTATCTATCTATCTATCTATCTATCTATCTATCTATCTATCTATCTATCTATCTATCTATCTATCTATCTATCTATCTATCTATCTATCTATCTATCTATCTATCTATCTATCTATCTATCTATCTATCTATCTATCTATCTATCTATCTATCTATCTACTATCTATTACAGGGTCGGTGGTTCGATCCCCCGTCTCCCCGCCACATGTCCAAGTGTCCCTGGGCAAAGAGACACTGAACCCTAAATGTCTCCTGATAGTTAGCTTGCACCCTGCGTGGTAGCTGCTGCTGCTATCGGTGTATGAATGTGTGCTCCAGTTGTAAGTCGCTTTGGATAAAAGCGTCTGATAAATGTAATGTAACGTAACAGGGGTCAAAATGGAAAAAGGCAGTGGCGAAGTGGTAGGGAGATCGCCTCTGGTGTGCAGGGTCGGAGGTTCGATCCCCCGTCTCCCCGCCACATGTCGAAGTGTCCCTGGGCAAGACACTGAACCCCGAATTGCTCCTGATAGTTATCTGCTATCGGTGTATGAATGTGTGTGTGACTGGGTGAATGTGTACAAAACAATGTAAAGCGCTTTGGGTCTGTGAAAAACGGAGATAAAGCGCTCTATAAGTCCATTTACCATACCATGCAGCCAAAATCATAGTTCTTAAACGCTTCTCAATGTCATCCACACTATTTTTTAAATAAGTCAGTCCAGTCTGACAGTTTGATCAACTCCAGAACTTATACAACAAAATACACAGGATGCTGTTTTCTGTTCACTTGAAATAAGATGGATGGATGGATGGACGGACGGACGGATGGATGGATGGATGGATGGACGGATGGACGGATGGATGGATGGATGGATGGACGGATGGACGGATGGATGGATGGATGGATGGACGGATGGACGGATGGATGGATGGATGGATGGATAGATAGATAGATAGATAGATAGATAGACAGACAGATAGATAGACAGATAAACATATAGACGGATAGACAGATAGACAGACGGACAGACGGACAGACACACACACACACACACACACACACACACACACACACACAACATGGAACTTTTGACCTTGTTGTTGCCTTCTCCCTCTATACTATATATAGTTGTTTTTCAGTGTGTTCGGCTGGTTAATTGATCGTACTCAGTGTGTGGGTGTTTTTCAGTATATTTTCCAACAAACAAACAAACAAACTTTCTGCATTTAAAACTGTTTGGAATGAGCTCGGGATATTTATGGCGCCCTTGAGCACGGAGTTGAATAGGTCTCATATTGATTTTTGTTTGCTTGGGAGTTTGAAGGAGAGTTTCTTTGGCCTTGTGTGTGTGTGTGTGTGTGTGTGTGTGAGTGTGTTAGTGAGTGAGTGTGTGTGTGTCTGTGTGTGTGTGTGTGTGTGTGTGTGTGTGTGTGTGTGAGTGTGTGAGTGTGTGTGTGTGGGTGTGTTAGTGAGTGAGTCCGTCCGTCCGTGTATGCATGTGTTTGTGTGTTTTAATATATATATGTGTGTGTGTGTGTGTTTTAATGTGTCCTTGTGACCATGTGTGTGTGTGTGTTTTAATGTGTGTTTGTGTCCGTGTGTCTGTGTATGTGTACTGTATGTGTGTTTTAATGTGTGTTTGTATGTGTGTCCATGTGTGTGTGTGTCCATGTGTGTGTCCATGTATGTATGTGTGTGTTTTAATGTGTGTTTGTGTCCCTGTGTGTGTGTGTGTGTGTGTCTAACTCCACTTCACTATTGTTTACATACTTCACATAACTGGAGTTGTGCCTCGGGACACCTGCTAGCCGCGGGCTAACGTGTCTGTTAGCTACTGTCAGTCTGTGTCAGCTTAGATAAGACACACACATACAGCTGTGTGTGTGTGTGTGTGTGTGTGTGTGTGTGTTTGAGAGAGTGTGTGTGCGAGTGTGTGTGTGTGTGTGTGTGTTTGAGAGAGTATATGGGTGTGTGAGAGTGTGTGTGTGTGTGTGTGTGTACCTTACTTCCTTCCTTCCTGAGAATTTTTCTCTACATTGACAAGCTGTGGACAGACCTGTGTGTGTGTGTGTTTGCACAGCGGTTAGAACTTGTCTCACCTTGTTCTGAACCTTCGCACCGTTATGGCAGCTGACATTTTGGACCAAATATCTGTGTTAATGGTAATGGTAAATGGACTTATATAGCGCTTTATCTCCGTTGTTCACAGACCCAAAGCGCTTTACATTGTTTTGTACACATTCACCCAGTCACACACACATTCATACACCGATAGCAGCAGCTACCACGCAGGGTAGGCTTAGCACTAGGGTGCTAAGTTAACTAAGCTAACTATCGGGAGCAATTCGGGGTTCAGTGTCTTGCCCAGGGACACTTCGACATGTGGCGGGGAGACGGGGAATCGAACCTCCGACCCTGCACACCAGAGGCGAACTCCCTACCACTTCGCCACTGCCGCCCCGTTAATGCTTCAACCTAGAGAATTAATTACTTATATGTGTGTGTGTGTGTGTGTGTGTGTGTGTGTACAGATATACACAATCGCCCGGGGAGTAGAGATGTTAATATCAAACACAGGAGCATCAAATGAGCGTTTGTACTTTGCTGTTGCAGTGTGAAGGGAAATTAGTTGACAAGGTAAAATAAGTCGTCTTTGATCTAGTCTCTCTCTCTCTCTCTCTCTCTCTCTCTCTCTCTCCATCTCCATCTCTCTCTCTCTGTCTCTGTCTCTCTCTCTTCCTCTGTCTCTCTCTCTCCCTCTATCTCTCCCCCTCCCTCTCTCTGTCTCTCTCTCTCTCCCTCACTCCCACCTCCCTCTCTCTCTCTCTATCGCTCCCTCTCCCCTCCCTCCCTCTGTCTCTCTCCCTCCCTCTCTCTCTCTCTCTCTCTCTCTGTTCCTCCCTCTCTCTCTCCCTCTCCCTCTCTCTCTCTCTCTCCCTCCCTCTCTCTCTCTCTCTCTCTCCGTTTTATCAGTTGTTACCTTTGCAGTATTACACGTTGTACATGTTGTAAGCTTCTCTCTCTCTGTTCCACACTCCCCCCTACCTCTCTCCTCTCTCCCTCCCTCTGTCCTCTCGCTCTCCCTCTCTCTCTCCTCTCTCTCTCTCTCTCTCTCTCTCTCTCTCTCTCTCTCTCTCTCTCTCTCTCTCTCTCTCTCTCTCTCTCTCTCTCTCTCTC
>CM047507.1:30055687-30065687 GCA_026122265.1 Ammodytes dubius | reverse complement strand
CCGGTCTGAGCACAAAACCCAATTACAGAACAGGGGGAGAATGGATTATACACACACACACACACACACCACACACACACACACACACACACACACACACACACACACACACACACACACACACACACACACACACACACACACACACACACCACATCACACACACACACACACACACACACACACACACACACACACACACACACACACACACACACACACACACACACATTGGCCCATTTACCTTCTTTAACAGTAGCCCGTAACCCTGCTTCACTTATCCTAATCAAGACACTAATGGCCCACAGACTGTGTGTGTGTGTGTGTGTGTGTGTGTGTGTGTGTGTGTGTGTGTGTGTGTGTGTGTGTGCGTGTGTGTTTCTGTGTGTGTGTGTGTGTGTGTGTGTGTGTGTGTGTGTGTGTGTGTGTTTGGCTGTGAGGGCTTAAACATTCAAAAAAGTAAATTTCACCAAACAAGCCCAAAGCGCGCATGCACACACACACACACATGCACACACACACACACACACACACACACACACACACACACACACACACACACACACACACACACACACACACCCTTTAGCGTGACTGTTTGGTGGTTCGTAAAGTAAAATGTACGGCAATGTGATGATATGGGCATATATAGTTAATCCTCTTAGTGTTTTCATATAAAGACTCTTTTTGCCCTCTCACTCTCTCTCTCTACCTCTCTCTCTCACACACACACACACACACACACACACACACACACACACACACACACACACACACACACACACACACACACACACACACACACACACACACACACACACACGCACACACACACACACCTCACTTACGGTAACAGCTCTTACTCCCATCAATCATTGTAGTTAAGGGGGAATTGGTTTTAAATGAAAATAAGTCTTTTTCACAGTTGTACACATTAAACCAAAGCCTCCTTACGCCCACAGTATGTGTGTATGTGAACAGCTACTGTATACAGAGAGCTTAAGCCTGCAGTGTGTAGAATTTTGGGTTTTATTTCCTAGCAGATTTTGTAGAAAGTAATTATAATATCCATAAGTACATTTAATTTAGTGCATAATAGCTGAATTTTCTTTTAGATTATCTATCTTTTTATATTAGAAAGGGTCTCATATATGTCCATATTTCTGGACATATATTTTGGACCAAGGCCTAGTGCCGCCATCTTGAAAGTGTCATAGTTGGAATGTCATCAGGTGCATTGTTTAGAAATTAGAATTGTTCTTGTCCTTGGAGGCCATTGTAGCTTCTGTTATTATTCTAAAGGGGTGGGGTTACCCAGGGAGCGTTGCATTCTAGAACTTTGTAGAACTTTCTTGATGATGTCATATTACACACTGCACCTTTAACACACTTACATGTACATTATTGAAAATGAAAATTCAACAATGTACTATCAAAAGGTATTGTAGGAATTAATTTGTAGAGTAAAGGCCAAGTCAGACATTATGCATTAAACTATGACGTGTCATGTAGCGTATACGTTTAACAAATATAGGGAGAACGGGTAATCTGAGCCACTTTTTACATTTGCTCCCCTCTAAGGGAGCTAAAATGATTTATCACTCAAATTTACACATTTCCCATTAATTCAGGATGTTTCCTAGAAATGGGCATTAGCAGAATTTTTTCAAGACAAAGGGCAGTGAAAATATGATTGTTTTAAAAAAAGTTGTCATGTGGCTCACTTTACCCCAGCTGTGTCCTCTCTTTCAGGGCCATGGGGAAATGAGAGAAAACATATATCTCACATGACCACAAATGTTTTCCGTTGCCTAGATACAGGGGGTGGCTCACATTACCCGATGCCTCAGATTCCCCCGTTCTCCCCTATATAAAAATATATATTTTTTTGTGTAAAACTGTTAGATAGATAGATAGATAGATAGATAGATAGATAGATAGATAGATAGAGAGATAGATAGATAGATAGATAGATAGACAGACAGACAGATAGATAGATAGATAGATAGATAGATAGATAGATAGATAGATAGATAGACAGACAGACAGACAGATAGATAGAGTGATAGAGTGATAGAGTGGTGGCCAATAGAACAATATCTAAAGTGCAAAACATAAAACGATGAGAGCAGGAGAGTGCGGTGCACTTTCATCTCTGTGAGAGTTTACTGACCCGTAAGGATTAGTGTGTGTGTGTGTGTGTGTGTGTGTGTGTGTGTGTGAGTGTGTGTGTGTGTGTGTGTGTGTGTGAGTGTGTGTTGTGTGTGTGTGTGTGTGTGTGTGTGTGTGTGTGTGTGTATTGCGGCAACTCCACAGCTTGTGCTTTTTTTTTTTCAGTGTGTGTTTGCAGTTTTCCAGCTTAACTTTTGCTCTAATTGCCGCCTTCTGCTGCTCCGTACACACACATACACACACACACTCTCACACACACACACACACACACACACACACACACACACACACACACACACACACACACACACACACACACACACACACACACACACCACACACACCACACACACACACACACACACACAACACACACACACACACACACACACACACACCACACACACAGAGACACACACACACACACACAGCTGCTGCTCTCTTCATTCAGACAGCAGTACACGTTGCTTCCTGTGTCAGGTTCCCTTTGGCGCTCTAAAGCTGTCAGGGAGCTGCCCCTCTGGTAATCCATACATCCTCGTGTGTGTGTGTGTGTGTGTGTGTGTGTGTGTGTGTGTGTGTGTGTGTGTGTGTGTGTGTGTGTGTGTGAGTGAGAAAGTGTGTGTGTGTGTGTGTGTGTGTGTGTGTGTGTGTGTGAGTGAGTGAGAAAGTGTGTGTGTGTGTGTTTGTGTGTGTGAAAGTGAGTGTGCGAGAAAGTGTCTGTGCAAGAAAGTGTGTGTGTGTGTGTATGCCTGTGTGTGTCTGCATGCGTGTGTGTGTTTGAGAGTGCGTGTGTGTGTGTGCGTGCGTGTGTCTGCATGCGTGTGTGTGTTTGAGAGTGCGTGTGTGAAAGTGTGTGTGTGTGTGTGTGTGTGTGTGTTAGATGGATGGCTGATCCCTCTAGTCGTTTCACACCCATAAAGAGTGTCTCACAAACTTCCCGCTCTTGTTTTACGAGACTTAGATTTAGTTTTTATCAGGTGCGACCTCTAGAACTGACCGTATCATATGTATTGACGATATGGAATTTTTAAAAATATGTTTTTTTATTGCGCACTGCTCACCTTTAAACACACACACACACATACACACACACACATACACCACACACACACACACACACACACACACACACACACACACACACACACACACACACACACACACACACACACACACACACACACACGCACGCATTCATTCAACAACTCACTCACTCAGTCAGTCATTCAGTCAGTCAGTCAGTCAGTCAGTCACACACACACACACACACACACACACACGATTGCAGTTGTGTTACAGTGTCCCAGCCCTCCCGCTTTGCTCCACAGATGCCCCAAATTCAAATTTTTGGTTTTACACATTTATAAGTTCCCATCCCTCCCTCTCTCTCTCTCTCTCTCTCTCTCTCTCTACCTCTCTCTCTCTCTCTCTCTCTCTACCTCTCTCTCTCTGTCTCTCTCTCTCTCTCTCTCTCTCTCTCTCTCTCTCTCTCTCTCTCTCCTCTCACACACACACACACACACACACACACTTATAAGCTCCCCTACAGCAATAAATCTAGTGTTGTGTCAAAATGGGTCAGAAGTCGGTTGGTGTTGAATTTTTAAAAACTCCAGTTGCATTTTTTACACTGTTGGAAAAACACACACACACACACATACACACACACACACACACAAACACACACACACACACACACACACACACACACACACACACACACACACACACACACACACACACACACACACACACACACACACACACACACACACACACACACAAAAGTAGTGATTTTCGGGAACTTGTTAAGCATAAAAATTTCTAGTTACCCACTTTGATATCTGCTTCACCAAACATGTACTTTTTCACCACGCCTGAGCGGACTTCTGTTGAATTATTGAAACCCTTCGCCCCTGTAGGTGAATAGCCACAGTTTAAATCTTAAAGGTGCTACGAGGAACTTTTAAATATTTCTGAAACAGTCCAATTTTTTCCTCTGATGTTCATAATTGACATGTAACAGCAAAACGAGACCATCAGTGCAAAGAATGCTATTTTTACATAGTTTTTCTTAATGCCTTTGTCATGGGTATACGCTCACCCAGGAACAACAGCTGGCGTAGTAAAAACACTACCGCTTTTTAGTCCAAAGGGGGGCGCTAGAATTAACACAAACTGAAAGTTCCACTTGCACCTTTTAATTACATTTTTACAACATAATAGTCTGTCCAAAATTTTTACAAAACAGATTTGGGATACAGCCTTTTTTTGTCATTTTATAAATCAAAAATATACTGTATGGGTCTTAACAATGCATTTTTTGGTGTGTTTTTTTAGGTACCAAAGGTATCATAAATCAGACAATCAACAACTTGCTAAACATAACAATTTCTGGTTACAAATCAAATCAAATCAGTTTTTTTTGTATAGCCCAAAATCACAAATACATTTGCCTCAGTGGGCTGTACATTCCATACAATATGATACAATATGATACAATATGACACCCTGCCCTTACACCCTTAGCTCGGCTGAGAAAAAAACTCCCAGTAAAAACCCTTTACCGGGATTAAAAAAAAATGAAGAAATCTCAGGGAGAGTCGACAGAGTAAGGGATCCCTCTCCCAGGACGGACACACACTCATTTAATTTTCATTTCATTTAACTTTTATTTATCCTCGAGAGACCAATTGAGGGGTGACCCTCATTTTCAATGACGTCGAGATCAAACAAATTCAAAGGAAAAACAACAATACATAAACAATATTCAACACAAATACATCAAATACACAACAACAGGTGAAGAGAAAAACAATTGAAACATTTACACAGTGGTGAAGATTAAGTGGCAGCAATTCAACTCAGCTATCATGCGTCAACAAACATTACATTTTCACTATGCACCAGAATGCTTTTTATGCATTATTGAAAACATTGCCCTATGTGCTTATGGATGTTAGGGCCCAAGTCAGCCTTGCTAACTGACAATTTTAAAGATAATTTTTGGGCATTTTCAAGCTTTATTAGATAGTACAGAGTTGAAATGGGGAGACAGCGAGAGAGAGAGAGAGAGAGAGAGAGAGGGAGAGGGGGGATAACCTGCAGTAAAGGTCCACGGGTCGGATTTGAACCCACGACCACTGCAACGAAGGCCTGAGCCGATATGGTACACGCTCTATCCACTACACCACCAGAGCACCCCCCCTGCAAGCTGTCTATTTTAAAGCATTTGTTCTCTAGTGTAAAAGGCAGCGGATACAACAATAGAAGAGTGGCTGTAAGTCCCTTGCACACAAAGCTCTATACATACTGTGTATCAATTATTTACTGTTTGTTTGTCTTGGCCCTAAAAAACTGTTGTTGTTTCCTCACAGCAGTAGAAGTTTGCTTGTCAAGTGTGAGCCCTGTGGGGAGGGTTGTGTGTGTGTGTGTGTGTGTTTGTGTGTGTGTGTGTGTGTGCATGCGTGTGTGTGTGTGTCTGTGTGTGTGTGTGTGAGTGAGAAAGTGTGTGTGTGTGCGTGCGTGTGTGTTTGTTTGTGTGTGTGTGTGTGAGTGAGAAAGTGTGTGGGCGTGTGTGTGTTTGTGTGTGTGAACCAATTTGATAGATTTTGTCAACCTGTTTTCAATTGACGTAACATCGCTTTAACTTGAAAATCTTTTGCTTGAAAATTGCAAATTAGTTTTTTGTCAATGTTAGGAGGACGCTTCTGGATAATGAATGACTCAGTGCCTTTCGAAAGTCATACAACCTTAGAATTTGTCAAGGTTCTCTTAAGTTTTTTTTTTTTAAGATATTTTTTTGGGCATTTTTATGCTTTATTGATAGTGTAGAGACAGAGTTGAAATGGGGCAGAGAGGGGAGTGACATGCAGAGAACGACCGCGGGCTGGAATTGAACCCGGGTCCGCTGCTGGCCGAGGCCCATGGGGGGGACGCCCTACCAACTGAGCTAAGGGCGCCCTTGGTTCTCCTAAGTTTGTCTAGTTTTTACAGTGTGCACTTCTAAAGTTGCAGACTGCCAGAGCCTCTTTCAAAACTTCCAAACTTCCAAACTTTTGTCTAGACTTTGTTTTTTGGGTTTTTCATTAAAACTAATGGAGGTTGAGTTGGAGGTAAATCATTGAGCGAAATACTGCTCTTATAGTGTGCTCACTGTTGCAGAGTTGGACATGAAAAACGCCCTGCTGTTAAATCACAACCTGTCTTTGTCATAAACCGTCTTCAGTCGGGCCGTATCTCTTGTTTCTATGACTTTCTACAGTATATACTACACACTACACACTACACTATCCGCTACTTGTCTCAGTAGGGGAGAACGGGGTAAGTAGGCACACTTTTTACTCTAGTGAGAATTGCTCATCACCTACACATCTTTCAATAGTCATTCCTACATTAAATTGAAGCTTAAGGTGTTGGCTTGAAATGTGTACCCCTCACTTTTTCTATCTTATTGTAATAAAGGAAGGAAGACTATGTAGGTGACCTCTGATCCCAATTCATGCATGGTATTTGCCTGTGAGAGTGATAGTAGATAAGGAGTAGCAGTACAAAAGCGGACGGTTGGATTCATTTGCGATGGGTAATTTTTTGTCATGTCTTTCCAGCAGGTTTTATAAATTGCCGCAATATTCTCCCCACATGAATACCTTGTAGCGATTAGCATAACAAAGCTAACTCCCTTTGCTTTAAATGCAAGAATCCCAAAGCTGCTAAATGGCTTGTATTGGTGTTCAGATGATGGATAGCACACAGGGACTGACACACACACACACAAGGACTGACACACACACACACACACACACACACACACACACAAGGACTGACACACACACACACACACACACACACACACACACACACACACACAAGGACTGACACACACACACACACACACACATACACACAAGGACTGCCACTGAAATTAATTACTAGACCTTTAAAAGAGCGACACTCATTTTGAATGCGCTGAAAATTTGCCAAAAAATCGATTAAATTCAAGGATTTTTGGCAGCGAGTCGAGTGTGTGACAGTTTTAACACATCCTTCAGATGGGCTGCATATGACACACACACACACACACACACACACACACACACACACACACACACACACACACACACACACACACACACACACACACAAATAAATTAGCATACAATCAGTGAGACGGCCTTTGAAGGAACTTGTAGAGTGAAACAATTAAAAGGCAGCGAGTGAATACATTTGAATTGATTTGGTCAAAGAGTTATTTGGGAAAATAGGACGGACACAGCCGATGCTTTTCTAGATTCACTCTCAGGGCGACTGTGGCTCAGGTGGTAGAGCGGGTCGGCTGATAATCAAAGGGTTGGAGGTTCGATCCCCGCCCTGCCACCTGTGTCATAGTTGTTGTGTCCTTGGGCAAGACACTTCACCCACCTTGCCTCGTGTGAATGTCGATAGTTAGCCTGCTATCGGTGTATGAATGTGTGTGCGAATGGTAACGTGGGAAAGGAAAACAGGTCTCCCTTGTAAAAGAGTCTTCGGTCTCAATGGGATTTACCTGTATAAATAAAGGTTAGTGCCAATCTAGGACAGGGAATGCACACAAAAAATTTAAAATCCCCAATAAAAATCATAGTTACACTTTCGATAAAAGCAATTTTTCTTACAAGGTATATGTGTAAATGAATAGGTCAACATTATGTGTGTCTGTTTTATGAGATGACAGAGAGAATACAGCTTTAAATATTACATCATAGAGGCACTATGACACTATGTATATATTTTTTTTTATAAATTGGTGTTTTATCAATTTTTTTCTCTGACAGAAATCTGACTTTAATCTATCTAGGAGGAAGTCAGATTATTTCCACTTCCCAGTTGTCTGGAAAGCAGCAGACACACACACACAAACACCACACACAACACACACACACACACACACACACACACACACACACACACACACACACACACACAACACACACACACACACACACACACACACACACACACACACACACACACACACACACACACACACACACACACACACACACACACACACACACACAGATGTACAGTACTTGCCCTCAGTGTGGTGGAGGTTGATCAGCTGTAAATATAAATCTGTGTTGACAGGACCAGGTTTTCCCTCCAGGAGAATGTGTGTGTGTGTGTGTGTGTGTGTGTGTGTGTGTATCTGTCCGTATCTGTCTGTGTGCTTATGTGTGTGCGTGCATCTCTGTGTGTTTTTGTTTGTGTGGGTGTATATGTGTTTGTGTGTGTGCGTGTGTGTATCAGTCCGTATCTGTCTATGTGTGTGTGTGTGTGTGTGTGTGCGTGCGTGCGTGCATTCGTGCGTGTGTGTGTGTTTGTGTGTCTGCAGCATCGCGGTCTGCAGCCACTTTAGACCATCACGGCCCCAGGTTGAATTCGCTTCAGTAATAACTTTACTTTCTACCAGCTACGGGCTCAAATTAAGCCCATTACGAACTGCTAGCCGGGAACACTGTAGCCTTTTACTTGTATGGGAGAGTTCAATAATGTAACGGACAAAACTGAAGCCCTGTTAATATTTGTCTACTTGCCTCTTGTAGTTGTAGTAAGCAAAAGGCGGACCCACTGTATACAGTCCCCTCCATAAGTATCGGAACAGTGAGGCCAATTCCTTTATTTTTGCTGTATACTTCTGCTCGCCTAAAAATGTGGTGTTCCTTTTCAAATAATGATATCTTCTCAGTTGTGTATCAGATCCAGATGTGAATACCTGGAAATGAAAGCTGAAATGTTGAGCTATTGTCTCATATTCATCTTTTGGTGTCAAACCCAAATGTTTCCAGTCTACAGCAAAAATAAGGGAATTGGCCTCACTGTTCCGATACTTATGGAGGGGACTGTAGCTAGCAACATGCCTGTGTGCAGTTAAGAGGTCACTGGGGGTAATCATATATATTTGTTTAAATGTTTCAATAGTTTTTGTCTCTTTGTAAGCTTGTTGTGTACTTTTTTCTTATCGATATATTTATTGTTTTTTCCTTTTTTTTTTAACAAGAACAATAGAAATATACAAACAATACTGACCAAATCATAAAATAAAAAATATATATATACACATATACTTGTGTATTTTTATTGTATATTGTGTATTTCTCATAACTCGACGTCATTGAAAAAGAGGGCCACCCCTCAATTGATCTTTCAATAAAGGAAATTAATAAAGGAAAATTAAAAGTCTGTGTGTGTAGGTCAACAAAAGAGGGACCCACAGTGTAGCCACCAACGTGCCCGTTTACAGTGAGGCAGAGAGGTCACTGGGGTTAATAATAAGTCTGTGTGTGTGTGTGTGTGTGTGTGGTGTGTGTGTGTGTGTGTGTGTGTCTGTATATGTTGTGTTGTGTGTGTGTGTGTGTGTGTGTGTGTGTGTGTGTGTGTGTGTGTGTGTGTGTGTGTGTGTGTGTGTGTGTGTGTGTGTGTGTGTGTGTGTGTGTGTGTGTGTGTGTGTGTGTGTGTGTGTGTATGTGTGTGTGTGTGTGTGTGTGTGTGTCTGTATATATATGTGTGTGTGTGTGTGTGTGTGTGTGTGTGTGTGTGTTAGTCTGGTGTTCATGCAGGTATGCCGTCAGAAATAGGTTTTACGGTTATGGCTCAGTGGCTGCCGTTTCATGTCACAAAGTTTTTCTCTTAATATAACCGTGTAAATTTAGCCCAGCAGCTAAGAGCATAGTGGCTGTGGGGAAACGGGTAGGGGGGCAGTCATCCACTGGAGTGCAGGGTCGGTGATTTGACCCCCCGCACCGCAACATGTCAAAGTGTCCCGAAATGTGGCCGCTCCGGTGGT
>CM047507.1:30033410-30040587 GCA_026122265.1 Ammodytes dubius | reverse complement strand
AACACACACACACACACACACACACACACACACCCCCACACACACACACACACACACACACACACACACACTCATTGATATTCAGTTTTATTCACAATCCACCTCATACATTTTGCTCTGTGTTGAAATTCTAATGAATGCAGAGAATTCTAAAATATGCACGATCACACACACACACAGGCAAGTCTTCTGCTCTGTCTGTCTCACACACACACACACACACACACACACACACACACACGCACACACACACACCACACAGACACACAGACACACACACACACACACACACACACACACACACACACACACACACACACACACACACACACACACACACACACACACAGACGCGCTGACATTTTAATTGTTAATTGCATGCAAATGTCTCACCTGTAGCTTCGTTTCTAAGCTTGAGCTCTTGTTAGGGAAGTCACAGAGGCACTTAAAACACAATCTAGACACAAAGCACAACATTTAAAGGGCCACGCGCTGTCAAGCAAATAGGAACACTGTCTCTAGCACAATAATTAAAATGAGACTATTACATGGACAAAGTTAGGCAAGGCAAGGCAAGGCGAGGCAAGTGTATTTCTATAGCACAATTCAAACACAAGGCCATTCAAAGTGCTTTACAGGGGCAAGATTAAAATACATCAAGATTAGAATACACATAAGTTAAGTTAAGTTATCTTTATTTGTCAGTTGTACACAAGGCACATTGAAATTTGTCTTTTCGCATATCCCCTCTCAAGTTACCACACTTCGGAGGGGGTCAGAGCGCATTAGTAAAGCAAATGAAAAATAAAAAATTTAAATAAAAAAATACAGGTTAAAAGGGAAACAGAAAAGTCTTCAGATTTGATGTAAAGGAGCTGAGAGTTGCAGCAGACCTCAAGTTTTCTGGGAGTTTGTTCCAGATATTTGGTGTATAACATTGCAGTTATAGACCAATAGTGGAGCGGGCCAAGTGCTTATTTTTCGTCAGAATCTTTCAGTTGATGATACAAGCGTGAACATTGGCATGAGCTTGAGTCTCCATGGGTCACTTGACAAGAAAATTGTCCGAGACATTTGAAATTATGAATTAAAAAGAAATTATCATAGAAATGTCTTTGTGTTTTTCTTTATAATTTTTTATTTTTTTCATTTCATTGTCTCGGACAATTTTCTTGTCAAGTGACAAATGGAGACTGCTCATGATACTTTTTTCACGATTGTATCACAAAAAGAAAGATTGTAACACTTAGCCACTTCACTACAAGGTAAAAATGCACATTTAGGATCATAAGATGGTTCAGCATAGAAGCTAAAAGCAGCTTTGTTTTGACTAGAGTTTGTGTTCATTCTAGCACCCCTTTGGACAAAAGCGGTAGTGTTTTTTACCACGCCAGCTGTTGTTCCTGGGTGAGCGTATACCCATGACAAAGGCATTAATAAAAACTATATAAAAATAGCATTCTTTGCACTGATGGTCTCGTTTGCTGTTACGTGTACTTTATGATTATCAGAGGAAAAATTAGACTGTTTCAGAAATATTCAAAAAGTTCCTCGTAGCACATTTAATCCTAAATGGGTACATAGGTATAGAATATACATTGGCGGACAAAAATGTACTCCTACTGTAGCCCTATTTTTTTTTTTTTTTTTTTTTTTTTTCTTAACCTTTATTTATACAGATAAATCCCATTGAGACCGAAGACTCTTTTACAAGGGAGACCTGTTTTCCTTTCCCACGTTACCATTCACACACACATTCATACACCAATAGCAGGCTAACTATCGACATTCACAAGAGGCAAGGTGGGTGAAGTGTCTTGCCCAAGGACACAACAACCATGACACAGGTGGCAGGGCGGGGATCGAACCTCCAACCCTTTGATCATCAGCCAACCCGCTCTACCACCTGAGACACAGTCGCCCACACATTTCTGACAGTATATACACTATAAGCAAACCAGAGGCTAAATAAGAAATTAATTAACTAGAAGAAGTGCATCAAGCTGAATTAGCTTTCTAATCCCGATTTCACTTTTGTGTTATAAAAAGCGGCAACACTATTTCTGTAAAATCCCAGTCACACTAATCAAAAGCATATAATTAATTACACGTTATATGGTCTTATTAAACCTATAAAGAGGGAAAGAGCCTTTTGCTCGGGGGGGGAAAAAAGCTTATCAGACTTCATGCTTTTACTTTGAAGGCAGTTTGAAAAGCCGTTTGAAGGCCTGTGCACTCAGAGTTCACTCCAATGCTAATTTTGAACCTTAACTAAAATTTAAGAGTGATAAAAATAAGGAAATTCTCGTTTTAATAGCCAATTCCCTACACTGGTGATAGTAAGAAAAAGAATGCAGCATTGCAAAGAAGGGGCAAAGGTTCATAGGTTGTTAATTGTCTGATTTATGATGCATTTTGTTATTAAAAACATGCCGAAAAATGCATTCAACTGACCTGTTCATAGTATTTTTTTTAAATCGGGAAGACTGTGGCTCAGGTGGTAGAGCAGGTCGGCCAATGATGAAAGGGTTGGAGGTTCGATTCCCGCCCTGCCACTAGTGTCATGGTTGTTGTGTCCTTGGGCAAGACACTTCACCCACCTTGCCTCGTGTGAATGTCGATAGTTAGCCTGCTATCGGTGTATGAATGTGTGTGTGAATGGTAACGTTTAAATGGGAACACGTCTCCCTTGAAAAAGAGTCTCCGGGCTCAATGGGATTTACCTGAATAAATCCCATTTCGTAAATATATATTTTTTTATCATCTGTACTGTATAAAAAACAATAAAACCTCTAACTGCCCTGTTTCCCCCTTTAGGGCCAGACCAAAGTGAAGCGCTCGGGTCAGTGTTGTGATGAGTGTGCGGTTGCTAAGGGAAGCTGTCCCTACGAGGGGGCGACGCGTTACCACGGAGACATGTGGAACGCGACGGGCTGCGAGTTCTGCACCTGCAACCGAGGACAGGTCATCTGTCGCCGGGCAGAATGTGGGAGGGTCCAATGTCCACAGGTGAGCTTCAAAATAAAATTTATTTATTTTATTTTAGCTTTATTAAAGAGTGCTCCGAGGAACTTTCAGCTTGTGTTAATTCTAGCGCCCCCTTTGGCCAAAAGTGGTAG
Source organism: Ammodytes dubius (assembly GCA_026122265.1). NCBI lineage: Eukaryota > Metazoa > Chordata > Actinopteri > Uranoscopiformes > Ammodytidae > Ammodytes > Ammodytes dubius. The sequence goes on along the minus strand of CM047507.1, from coordinate 30,037,468 downwards.
TGTTTTTACTGCGCCAGCTGTTGTTCCTGGGTGAGCGTATATACCCATGACAAAGGCATTAAGAAAAACAATATAAGAATAGCATTATTTGCACTGATGGTCTCGTTTTGCTGTTACTTTGATGTCATTTATATGATCATCAGAGGAAAACTGGGACTGTTTCAGAAATATTTGAAAGTGCCTCGAAGCACATTTTTAATTATATTATTTTGAAAATTTAAATTCTGCCTATATGACAAAACAAAATGTTTTTATTTATATTCAGATATGATACAATTAATTTAAAATTTAAATTACCCTCATTTCAAGTTAGTTCCCATAAATTCCCATAATTCCCAATTTGGGAATATTTCCTAAATTCCCCAGCTTAATTTACCATTGAAAGTTTCCGGAATGTTTTTGTAAATTTACCGGAAATTTTGCCTGTGTGTGGTGTGTGCGTGTGTGTGTGTGTGTGTGTGTGTGTGTGTGTGTGTGTGTGTGTGTGTGTGTGTGTGTGTGTGTGTGTGTGTGTGTGTGTGTGTGTGTGTGTGTGTGTGTGTGTGTGTGTGTGTGTGTGGTGTGTGTGGTGTGTGTGTATGTGTGTGTGTGCGCGTCTTTGAGACTGCTCCTTTGCAACCCTACCTGCCCCAACCTTTCTTTTTACCCTCCTTTTCCTTGCCACCAAAATACAACTTGTCAGCAGCCCAGGAATCCAATCTCCTGGCCTTCAAACGGGCCACTAAACCGTTAGTGGACGGGTGTCACGGTTACTTTGCTACAGTAAAGTGTAATTTACTGCTGGGAAACGTTACCGCTTCACAAGGTCTGATGTCACTTAGTTTATTGGTATTCAGGAGTGTAATCCACTATATGGGTTAGACTGGGGTAAAAGGGGGTGATAGTTTTAGGATAGAAAGTGTGGCTGGTACATTATAGAAGATATCTATCTTTCGAAACAAAATTAGTCAATAAAAATCACTTTTTTTTTAAATCAAAATCAGTGAATATCTCCTCACAAACTGCTACCTGTATGTACTGTTCCTGCACTTTTTGTTGTTAATATACAGCCTAGGCTCTGTAAACGTACTTGTTAACAAAGGAGGCCACCATATCTATCTGTTTACGGGCCTACGCTGTATATTAACACCAGATTTTTCAGAGCACACACAGTACAGACAGGTAGCAGATAGTGAGGAGATATTCACTGATTTTGACACAAGAAAATCCTCAGAATCACTAGCACACATTTAATTTAAACTATTTAAACCTGCAGTGTGTAGAATTTGGGGTTTTATTTCCTAGCAGATTTTGTAGAAAGTAATTATAATATCCATACGTATATTTAATTTAGTGCATAATAGCTGAATTTTTTTTTTTTTATTATTATTATTTTTTCCCTTAGAAAGGGTCTCATATATGTCCATATTTCTGCAGATTTTGGACCAAGGCCTAGTGCCGCCATCTTGAAAGTGTCATAGTTGGAATGTCATCAGGTGCATTGTTTAAAATTTAGAATTGTTCTTGTCCTTGAAGGCCACTGTAGCTTCTGTTATTATTCTAAAGGGTTGGGGTTACCCAGGGAGCGTTGCATTCTAGAACTTTGTAGAACTTTCTTGATGATGTCATATTACACACTGCACCTTTAAATCTCAAATCAGCCAAGCATCAATTTGGACATTTTTTATCAGACTGAGCCTGGTTTGGCAAGTGGGACGTGGGACCAAACACATGATTAGTTAAGGGTGTAAGCTGTTGTCCCCATAGTTACCTTAGTCACACAAACCAAAATGACCAAGTGTTTGACAATCTAGGAATACAATGTGCTTTCTATATTTGTGTAATATTTTAACCTGTACTTTTTATTTTATTTAAATGTTTTACTTCTTTTCATTCGCTTTTAAATGTCTTCTAATGTGTTTTATGTATTCTAATCTTGCCCCTGTAAAGCACTTTGAGTGGCCTTGTGTTTGAATTGTGCTATATAAATAAACTTGCCTTGCCTTGCCTTGCCTAATATTGGTAATTTTTGCTTTTTTTTTTTTACATGTTTGAAATAAATTGAATCAAATCAATTAAAAAATCAAAACCTTTAAACCTTCATACCCTTAAAAATGACCCAGTTTGGGCCAGGTGCCACTTCCAATGTTTTCCTCCGTCAAGCAGATTTAATAGTATCACCTTAAGATCCCCTGGCAGAGACCACCTACTGTAAGCCCTCATTAATCACGGGCTGTGTGTGTGTACGTGTGTGTGTGTGTGTGTACGTGTGTGTGTGTGTGTGTGTGTGTGTGTGTGTGTGTGTGTGTGTGTGTGTGTGTGTGTGTGTGTGTGTGGCCTTTAATTACATGGTGACTGTCGTTAGCTTTTAAGTGGCATAAAATGGCGTGTGTCCAAGACTTGAATCATAAAAAGGTCATTCTGCTAAGATGATCAGAGAAGGGCAGTTTTCAAAGACAGAGTGAGTGTGTGTGTGTGTGTGTGTGGTGTGTGTGTGTGTGTGTGTGTGTGTGTGTGTGTTGTGTGTGTGTGTGTGTGTGTGTGTGTGTGTGTGTGTGTGTGTGTGTGTGTGTGTGTGTGTGTGTGTGTGTGTGTGTGTGTGTGTGTGTGTGTGTGTGTGTGTGTGTGTGTGTGCATGTGGAAAAAACAAAAGGAGGTTTATGACATATGGGTCAATTGGCATCGGTTTGAAGTTATAGTTGACGTCTACATTCTTAAAGGGTTTTTACTGGGAGTTTTTTCTCAGCCGAACTAAGGGTGTAAGGGCAGGGTGTCATATTGTATCATATTGTATGAAATGTAAAGCCCACTGAGACAAATGTATTTGTGATTTTGGGCTATACAAATAAAGCTGATAAAAGCATATCAGTGCCATCGGTGTATGAGTGTGTGTATGAATGGGTGAATGTGGTAAGATATGTAAAGCGCTTTGGGGCTGAGAAAATCGGCTAGAAAAGCGATATATAAGTCAAGTCCATTTACCATTTACCATTTACCATAGTACTTAAATAAAATAAAAAAAAAAACAGGTAGACCTTACTACAGAATTTAGGTAATGAAAAAGTGAACCAATTTTAAAGATACCAAGTGGATAATTTGGGGAAATCAAATCAGACTTTTACACTCAATAATCGCAAACAAATGGAGATACAAGGGTTTTTCGAAAAAAGTTTAAACCACTTTATTAAATATTTTTTCATCTTTTGTAGGGATCGGAGCTGGTTCACTTGACAGGGAAGTGCTGCCCGGAGTGTCAGTCTGTGAAACCTTCCTGTGTCTATGAAGGGAAATCATACAAGGTGATTATTATTATTATTTTATTTTTTTAACCTTTATTTCTACAGGTAAATCCCATTGAGACCGAAGACTCTTTTGCAAGGGAGACCTGTTTTCCTTTCCCACGTCACCATTCACACACACATTCATACACCGATAGCAGGCTAACTATCAACATTCACACGAGGCAAGGTGGGTGAAGTGTCTTGCCCAAGGACACAACAACTATGACACAGGTAGCAGGGCGGGGATCGAACCTCCAACCCTTTGATCATCGGCCAACCCGCTCTACCAACTGAGCCACAGTCGCCTGTTTGAGTGTGTTTGTACATTACAGGTGGAGTCAGTGATTCTGGAGAACGCTTCATGTAAAAAAAAAAATCGTATTTGCACCTACTTTCACATGTTTTTATCATCATGTCCTAGCCTTCTGTTGTTTGTGTGTTACTTGTTTTATGTTAAAAATTACCAAAAAAAAAAAAAGTAAATACATTCTCAATCTATTTACTTTTCTATACTGTTCGGGTTTGCCTTTGTTTTTGTAGGTAACTTTTATCTAGAAAGTCCTTAAAGGAATACTTCACCCATACGGAACCAGCGTTCTATCATTATAAAATCACTATTATAATGTAATGAATGAGGTTTGTCTTCCCTCAGTCTTCCCTCAGTCTTCCCTTGGCCCAGCTGTCCTGTTAATCCTAACCCTTACTGTGATGTCACAGTAAGGAAAATGTAGGGTTAGACAGTGAGACCATAAAACACTCTTTCTGCCTTTTCTCAGGCTAGGATGAACCAATTTCAAT
>CM047507.1:30010910-30018410 GCA_026122265.1 Ammodytes dubius | reverse complement strand
GAAAGAGAACATTTAAATAAAATAAAAATTAGAGGCTTTTAGAGGTGAGGAAAGATGTCACACATTTGGTTAGTGTCTAGCCTCCAAACACCAATCACTCTTTGACTCTTTCCTAGTCAGTTTTTTGTTCAACTTATTATATTACCAGTTTTGTGAACCCAGTGAGTGGTTGGATGAGAGCAAAAACACCATATTTTCACCATATTTTCACCATATTTTCACCATATTCTCTCAGTTCTTTTAAATCGAGTCTGAAGACTTTTCTGTTTCCATTTTAACCTACTACAAGCAAGGAGAGCCATTGCAATTTGATTAAAAATAAACTGGTCCGTGGCGTGGACTTTTACTGCATGTCATCCCCCCTCCTCTCTCTATGTCTCCACAGTTCAACTCTGTACCATCCAATAAAGCTTGAAAATGCCAACAAATTATCTTTAAAAAAATTTAAAATAAACTGGCCAGCACAATGTTCCTTTTCAACTTTTAAACAGCTTGAAGAGAGAAACTAAATGTGATTCTCCAAATGTTTCTTTGCAAGTGTTCAGAAGAAAAGTCGGATCTTCAACAATGACTTTGGTTCATATGAGGGACAAAGTGTCAAGTTTTTGGGAACAACGAACGTTTGAAGGCATGGCAAAGAAATTATGCTTTTTGTCATGGTTGTCTCAACGTTGACAATGAAAACTGAAAACCAAAAATTCAAGCAACAAAAGAAAGCAAATATAGAGAGATATATAAAAGTCAGGGGAATATCAAATACATTTCTCACAGGTTCCATGAGAGAATTGTTATGACACACAGAACCCTTGAAAATCAAACCTTACAAAACAAGCTCTGAATGCCAAGTGGATGTGTAACTCACAGAAAAAAGTAGAATGAGTTTCCTTCAAAAGCTATTTTCTAGCTCCCAGCTGAAGTGTGAATGAAAGGTCATGATACAGATGGAACGGCAGTGGAGATATGATGAATAAAAAGAAGTGTTACTAGGTACCTTTATATATAGTCTATATATACGGGCTGTGTTCGAAAAAGCCATACTAACGTCCTACTCATACTAAAAGCCCTACTAACGTCCTACTCATACTAAAAGCCATACTAACGTCCTACTCATACTAAAAGCCATACTAACGTCCTATTCGTACTGAAAGCCCTACTGACGTCCTACTCATACTAAAAGCCCTACTAACGTCCTACTCATACTAAAAGCTATACTAACGTCCTACTCACTAATTTTGACATCAATTTGAGTATGTTGTGGTTGTGTATGCGGGTTTGTGTAGGCGAGAAATACCCCGTTGATTACTAACTTCCGGGAAGAATGAATGAATGAGTGAGATCAATTAACATTTCAAAATATGTTGTTATAATGGAGCGGATAAATGCGACAATCTTTCAATATGTGAGACAAGCGGGAAAATTGGCATGATCAGTCTCCATGGGTCACTTGACAAGAAAATTGTCCGAGACAAAAAATAAATAAAAATAAAAATAAATGTTTAACAAAAAACCCAATACATTGTTCTGTATCAACTGAAAGATTCTGATGAAAATAAGCACTTAGCCACTCCACAATTATTCAGCATTCAAAACTAAATAAACTGATTGAGGATATCAAAAAACCATGAAAGACTTAGATGCTTACATATGAGGACTTGCTATTGTAATTGCCACACAGAACTTTAATATGAGCATCTGTTGAGATAATGTATGTTTTTCTTTGAAGGCTTATAACTCCCAAAGTGCTTGTAACAATCATCGTCTCCCATTAAAGTAAAATGTGTTGTTCCACACACACACACACACACACACACACACACACACACACACACACACACACACACACACACACACACACACACACACACACACACACACACACACACAGAGTAAAATGTGTTATCCCATGCTTGTGTTTTAGCTGATGAAGAGGCAATTTGTGCTTCAAAGCCGTGCAATAAAGACAGACATTTTACAGTGAGCAGACAGGAGTGTTTTAACAAGTCCATCGAGAGACAGAAATCACATTTACAGTTGTTGTTGGATCTGCTGAACAGCCTATGTTTCTAAATAAGTGACTATACAACCTGGCGGAGTTAAAGGAATACTTCACACATACGGAACCGGCGTTCTATCATTATAAAATCACTGTTATAATATAATGAATGAGGTTTTTCTTCCCTCAGTCTTTCCTTGGCCAAGCTGTCCTGTGTGATGTCATGTCACACATGGGAAAATGTAGGGTTAGACAGTGAGACCATAAGGCTAGGATGAACCGATTTCTAACATTTCTGCACATTTATACTACATAGGATCTCAGAGTTCAATACACCTTCATATTTCCACTGGTGAAGTAGGTCTTTAAGAACGAAGAGATCAGTTATAGGAATGTATTGGAAAACATATGTTCTACACTGAAAAAGAGCTACACGTTTTTTTAAGCTTACAGCTGGGGTATGTGATTTCTGATTGGTCAAAGTTAACATGAGCTGTACACTTTGACCAATCAGAGCGAGGCTCCGATTTTCTGTTCTTATTGGCTGTTGGGACTGTCCATTCACTTTGGCACTGACTTTGTTGGTGTGTAGAGCGTGTCAGGGAGGGACCATAGGGGAGGGACCAAAGAGAACAAGTGGAGCGGTTGAGGTATTTGGATTCGAAATCTCTATCCCAACTGCCATTTTCTCCCCAAATCCATTTCATTAAGGCCCAAGACAAGGCTATAGGTTAAATGAGGAAGCAATAAAAGAACACATAGAATAATATCCTTAGTACAATGCTCTCTGTAGTTATTAATGAGCTCACTCTCAATGCACGTACAAGCAAACACAGTAAAGTAATTGAGTTGTAAGCTAGAGACATTAAAATACACCCTATGGAAGCCTGCAGGGGCCACTATGGGTGGTCTTGGTCAGATGCCAAAGAAACGCTGGAAAATCTGGCGTCAAAAAAATGTCATCCAGTCATAAGCGCTGTCATCTCTCATCTCATACAGCTCTTACCTCAGGCCTTTTCACGCACATAAACCTAATGGTACTTTCATTAAAGGGGCACTGTGTAACATTTTAAGTAATTTATTAGCTAAAATCAATATCCTCATTCATAAATATGTACTTTTATGTGGCTATAAATGTACATTTACAGACAGCATAATACATATGATATGTATTATTATTGACTGTAATGTATGGACATGGAAAATAACAATAAAAAAAGAATTTAAAAAAATAAAACATTAAACGTATAACAAGATACGATGATATAAATACATAAGATAAAAAAGTTAAACAAACATTCACTCGGGATAAATCTGCCTTAATAATGGGTGGTCTTGTCTGGGACGTATGCCAAAGAAATTCTAAGAAATCTGGCGGAAAGAAAATGTCATCCTGTCATTAGCGCTATCATCTCTCATCCCCTACACCTCTTAAAGGAGAGATAGAGAGAGAAGAGAGAAGAGAGAAGAGGAGGGAAGAGAGAGAGAGGAGAGAGAGAGAGAGAGAGAGAGAGAGAGAAGAGAGAGAGACAGAGAGAGAGAGAGAAGAGAGAGAGAGGAGACAGAGAGAGAGAGAGAAGAGACAGAGAGAGACAGAGAGAGGAGAGAGGACAGAGAGAAGAGAGAGGACAGAGAGAAAGAGAGGAGAGAGAGAAAGAGAGAGAGAGAAAGGAGAGAGAAGAGAGAGAGAGAGGGGAGAGAGAGAGAGAGAAAGAGAGGAGAGAGGAGAGAGACAGAGAGAGAGGGATACAGAGAGAGAGAGAGAATGTCATCCTGTCATTAGCACTATCATTTCTCATCCCCTACACCTCTTACCTCATGCCTTCCTGCCTTCTCACGCCCATAAACAAACATTCAACTCAGGATACATCCGCCTTAATGACTTGGGACCTATAAGCACTATCCTGATTTGCAGTCACAGTGTCTGTCGAGTGCCATTTCGCACGGCTGACTTTTCTATTTTTCAAAGGTTTTTTTTTGCACTAATTAGAGGCCAAAGTCCAGAAGTCTGGTCTTTTTTTGACACTAGTGGAAAGTCTTTTGCGTACACTCCAAACACACACAACTTGGGATACAAGGGCACCGTGATCCTGAACATATCTGACAAACACCTTACAACCAGATGCAGAATATTCTGTTACGGTTTGGCAGACAGGCAGGCAAGCAGGACCCAAACGCAAGACGTCGTAGCAAAAGAATAATTTATTAAGTCCAAAAGATACAACAAAAAGGCCAACAGGCAAAAATGCAAACAGTCCAGGGAACAAGAAGTACAGCAGGGAACACACAAGACAAAGACTCACCGACACTGACAAACCATAATGTACAGACCAGGAACAAAGGAACACAAGGAGTATATATACCAGACATAACGAGACACAGGTGAAACACATCAGGGAAGGGAACAGCAATCAACAAGAGGGAAGCTAGACAGGACATGGGGAGGAAACCAGACAGACATACCAAAATAAAGCAGAAAACCACAAAAACCAAGACAGGACAAAGACAGACCATGACATATTCTACATCCGCATTGTGATGCATCTCATAATCCCAACATTTCCACACCTGTTAACTTGGCTGTGATGTATTTGTAACCATGTCTCTGTGTTGGTTTTGGTTTGCAGCCAAAACATGTTGCTCTCAATGACGCACATCAACGATTAGAATAACAATATAACACAAGCCTGATTCCATTTCAATATTGGGGATTTTCCAAAAGAGCTCAGTTATATTCTTTTTGTATTATGTTTCTATTTGTAAAGCTGCTCTCTCTCTCTCTCTTCCTCTCCCCCTCTCTCTGTCTCTCTTTCTCTCTCTTTCTCTCTGTCTCTCCCTCTCTGTCTTTCTCTCTCTCTCTCTCTCTCCCTCTCTCTCTCTTTCTCTCTCTCTCTCCCTCCCCTCTCTCTCCCCCCTCTCTCTCTCTCTCTCTCTCTCTCCCTCCTCTCTCCCTCCCTCTCTCTCTCCCTCTCTCTCTCTGTCTCTCTGTCTCTCTCTCTCTCTCTCCCTCCCTCTCTTCCCCCCTCTCTCTCTCTCTTTCTGTGCTTAGCTTAATTGTTGTATCGTTCATCCCATCTCCATTTTATTAACTAGAGATTTCGGCAAAGGCTTTGAAAACCGTCCCGGTAGCGTTAGGATTATCCAGTGCAACGTGTGACTGTGCATTCATCTCTCTAGCTCCCCTTAGGTTTATGCACAGTGGCTTTAGGCTTTAGAAAAGGGCCCTGTGTTCCAAATCACATACTTTTTCTTGTTACTACACTACATACTAAAGTACAGAAGAGTTTTAGTCTTTTTACTACACTACATACTAAAGTACAGAAGAGTTTTAGGGCCACAGGAGAGAGAGAAAAAAAATCAGATAAGGAAGATTTTTTTTTTCATTATGTCGAAATGTCAAGAATAAAGATAAATACTCCAAAATGCTATTGGAGTCAGTGGGGCATTTATGAATTTTCAAAACATACTACAATTGTCCAGCGTGTATTGGGACATCCTAAATCTTTTTTCTGGCATACTAGATAGTAGGGAAGTATGGGGATTGGAACACAGGGAGGGTTTTTTTTTGGCAGCTGGCAACCTGCTAGGATTACATTTGCTGATAACTTTACGCTTTGGGCTGGACAGAGAAATAAATTGGTTTTCCAGCAACTGGCAAGGTAAAAAGGACTTGTAATCCCCTTGTTGGTCATAACCATTTTGGATTGGTGTGTGTGTGTGTGTGTGTTTTGTGTGTGTGTGTGTGTGTGTGTGTGTTTTGGTGTGTGTGTGTGTGTGTGTGTGTGTGTGTGTGTGTGTGTGTGTGTGTGTGTGTGTGTGTGTGTGTGTGTGTGTGTGTGTGTGTGTGTGTGTGTGTGTGTGTGTGTGTGTGTGTGTGTGTGTGTGTGTGTGTGTGTGTGTGTGTGTGTGTGTGTGTGTGTGTGTGTGTGTGTGTGTGTGTGTGTGTGTGTGTGTGTGTGTGTGTGTGTGTGTGTGTGTGTGTGTGTGTGTGTGTGTGTGTGTGTGTGTGTGTGTGTGTGTGTGTGTGTGTGTGTGTGTGTGTGTGTGTGTGTGTGTGTGTGTGTGTGTGTGTGTGTGTGTGTGTGTGTGTGTGTGTGTGTGTGTGTGTGTGTGGAGGGAGTGACCCAATCAAATAAATGTAGTCCAGTTTTTTGTCCAGACTGCTAGTAGTTGTCTGTTGTATTTTATTTTTAAAACAAGACATTGCAGGTGAATAAGGTAAACATGTTTAACATATTAGTGTCCAGTCCAAGATTTTGTACAGGTCAGTTTTGGATACAGCCTGCTTCATTTCATAATAAAATACTATTTACAGGTCTTAAAAAATGCAATTTAAGAAATTTTTTGTATTGTAAATTATTTTAGAGCTTTACTAAGCGGTCACGCTCTTTACAGGTCCATGGCTGGTCCATGAGCTACTACTGTTATACATCCCTCCAAGGATGTTATTTCGGGGGGGTGTGTGTGTGTGTGTGTTTCTCTGTGTGTGCGTGTGTGTGTGTCTGTGTGTCTGCTGTACGTCCAGGTTTTCTTTCTTAGCAGTAGAATCAACAACTGAAACATTTCTTGAGCTCTTCTTGGGGATTTTTCTGAGCTCCTGCACCAGTGTCAGGGAGGGGGGGGGGCACCAGTTTTTAAACGCTGCCATACTGAGAAATACAGAGATAGTTTTGTGGAGCAGATAGGCTTAATTAACGTTGTGTCAACTCGTTTTGCGATGGCTTGAATGAAACCAACATTCATTCATATGGAAAAGTTACGCACTATAGCTTTAACCGAAACCTGAAGAATAAATTACCCAGGACATGACCTCAGTGTCCTCAATGGTAGATAAGCATGAGACACACACACACACACACACACACACACACCACACACACACACACACACACACACACACACACACACACACACACACACACACACACACACACACACACACACACACACACACACACACACACACACAAAGACATTCAACATGTGCTTGAATCATTCTAGTTTAGATTTTGATGAAACTTGGGAGAGGCTTACGTGTGTTTCTATTTGTTTTTGTGTCAAATTACACCTGCACCCTCACTCATATATCTGTGTGTGTGTGTGTGTGTGTGTGTGTGTGTGTGTGGTGTGTGTGTGTGTGTGTGTGTGTGTGTGTGTGTGTGTGTGTGTGTGTGTGTGTGTGTGTGTGTGTGTGTGTGTGTGTGTGTGTGTGTGTGTGTGTGTGTGTGTGTGTGTGTGTGTGTGTGTGTGTGTGGTGTGTGTGTGTGTGTGTGTGTACGAACAAACTAAGTCTCCAAAAAACTTTCAGCACCAACTGGTGTGATTGCACATGATTTCCCTGCGGCCCTCATACAGACGGCAGATGCCCAATAACAAACTGCTACAAAGGAAAATCCAGACAAAAGGAAAGTGTGTGTGTGTGTGTTTGTTTCTGTGTGTGTGTGTGTGTGTGTGTGTGTGTGTGTGTGTGTGTGTGTGTGTGTGTGTGTGTGTGTGTGTGTGTGTGT
>CM047507.1:29990910-29998410 GCA_026122265.1 Ammodytes dubius | reverse complement strand
TTTTAACCCTATATTTCTCTTTCTGTGATGTCACGAGAAAGAGAAATATAGGGTTAAAAAAACACTCTTTCTGCCTTTTCTCAGGCTAGGATGAACCGATTTTAATTGTTTTTGCACATTTATACTACATAGGATCTCAGAATTCAATACACCTTCATATTCAAACCGGTGAAGTAGGCCTTTAAGCCTTCGGGCTTTTTTGTGTTATCCCTGGCTATTTATGTATTTTAATGTATGACAGAGTGCGGTTCATTTTTTATATCACTTTCACCCATTTAATTTTAATTGCTGCCACTCTTCACCACTGTGTAAATGTTTCAATTGTTTTTTTTCTCTTCACCTGTTGTTGTGTATTTGATGTATTTGCATTGAATATTGTTTATGTATTGTTGTTTTTCCCTTTGAATTTGTTTGATCTCGACGTCATTGTAAATAAATAAATAAATAAATAAACAAATAAATAAATAAATAAATAAATATCAAATAGTCAAATACAATCATTCATTCAACTTGTTGTCATATGTCAAAGGTATCGTATTTCCTTTTATTCCAAGTTTTCTCTTTACTTAGTCAATCCATTTGTTCCTAATGACTTCATGTCATTGTAATGGGGCGACTGTGGCTCAGTTGGTAGAGTGGGTTGGCCGATGATCAAAGGGTTGGAGGTTCGATCCCCGCCCTGCCACTAGTGTCATGGTTGTTGTGTCCTTGGGCAAGACACTTCACCCACCTTGCCTCGTGTGAATGTCGATAGTTAGCCTGCTGCTATCGGTGTATGAATGTGTGTGTGAATGGTAACGTGGGAAAGGAAAACAGGTCTCCCTTGCAAAAGAGTCTCCCGTCTCAATGGGATATACCTGTATAAATAAAAAAATAAAAAAATTGTATAATCCTTCATTTGAATTTGAGCTCAGCACATTTCATACATTCTGACCGGAAGCCATTAACTTTGTCCATGTTTCGGTTTCACAGCCTGTGATTCGTCCTGTGCCTCCTGTTTCCCTGACAACCCCAAGTGCATGAGCTGTCAGCCGGGCGCCGCCTTGCATCATGGGAAATGTATTTCTGAGTGTCCTGCTCGGCATTACCTAGACAACCACAGCAGATGCAGAGGTAGGTCCTTCTGTCTCAATTAACATGTCATATAAAACTACAAAAGACACAGCACGGATTGAAAATGTATATAATTAAAACAGCACGGAATTAATTAAACACAGTTCTTGAACAGGACCAAGTGTTTTTATAATGTATACAAAAATCTATGTAAAATAAGAAAAAGTGGGACCTGGTTCATCTTATTCAAACCATTTCAATCAATTCAAGGTCACCACTTGTAATTCAGACATGAATACATGATGATTCATGCACCATTAATATATATACCAGAATGTTTTAATAATTAAAACAAAGTAAAAATACTCAGTTTCTAACTGAGATTAAAAATAAGTTAGGGATTTTTTGCAACGTTTTAGTACTAACCATCTTTACCCCCTAACCCTTCTATCCCCAGCCTGCCCGGTGTCCTGTGCCTCGTGCTGGGGTGCCGCTGGGTCCCAGTGCCTGTTGTGTTCAGAGGGTCTGCTGCTCCACCAGGGGCTGTGTGTGGACGCCTGTGGAGAGGGGCTCTACTCTCAGGACCACACCTGCCACAGTGAGAACACACAGCACACACACACACACACATACATAGATGCACGCACACACACACACACACACACAGATGCACGCACACAGATGCACGCAAGCACACACACACACACCCACACAAACACACACACAGACGCACACACACGCACACACACACACGCACACGCACACACACACACAAAATGCACGCAGATGCACGCAAGCACACACACACACACACAGATGCACGCAAGCACGCACACACACGCACACACACAGACGCACACGCACGCACACACACACACACACACACACAACACACACACACACACACAGAGATGCACACACACACACAGATGCACACAAGCACGCACGCACACACACACAGATGCACGCAAGCACGCAAGCACAGACACAGATGCACGCAAGCACGCACACACACACACACACACGCACGCACGCACACACAGATGCACGCAAGCACGCACGCACACACGCACAGATGCACGCAAGCACGCACACGCACACACACACACAGACACACGCACACACACACAGACGCATGCACACGCACACACACACACACACACACACACACACACACACGCATGCAGACACGGCATTCTAAAATAAATCATCATTATAAAATCACTATTATAATATAATGTGAATGAGGTTTTTCTTCCCTCAGTCTTCCCTTGGCCCAGCTGTCCTGTTAATCCTAACCCTACATTTTACCATGTGTGATGTCACACTAGTAAAATGTAGGGTTAGACAGTGAGACCATAAAACACTCTTTCTGCCTTTTCTCAGGCTAGGATGAACCGATTTCTAAAATGTTTGCACATTTATAACTACATAGGATCTCAGAGTTCAATACACCTTCATATTCCCACTGGTGAAGTAGGTCTTTAACCCCAGCTTGGAGATATGTTTTGAGTTGTGATTTGAATTGATTAAACCTGCAGTGTGTAGAATTTTGGGTTTTATTTCCTAGCAGATTTTGTAGAAAGTAATTATAATATCCATAAGTACATTTAATTTAGTGCATAATAGCTGAAAACATTTTTTTGAATATTTTTTTTCCCCTTAGAAAGGGTCTCATATATGTCCATATTTCTGCATATTTTGGACCAAGGCCTAGTGCCGCCATCTTGAAAGTGTCATAGTTAGAATGTCATCAGGTGCATTGTTTGAAATGTATAATTTTTCTTGTCCTTGAAGGCCACTGTAGCTTCTGTTATTATTCTAAAGGGTTGGGGTTACCCAGGGAGCGTTGCATTCTAGAACTTTGTAGAACTTTCTTTTCTTTCTGATGTCATATTACACACTGCACCTTTTAAATATGACACTTTCAAGATGGCGGCACTAGGCCTTGGTCCAAAATATGCAGAAATATGGACATATATGAGACCCTTTCTAAGGGAAAAAATAATAATTCAAAACATTTTTTTCAGCACTAAATTAAATGTACTTATGGATATTATAATTACTTTCTACAAAATCTGCTAGGAAATAAAACCCAAAATTCTACACACTGCAGGTTTAAGATCCAGTCCAGTTTTTAACCCTTGTCTTGCTTTGCCCCCCAGACTGCCACCCGTCCTGCCGCTCCTGTGTGGGTCCGTTGTCCTCTGACTGTCTGCAGTGTGTGAAGCCAGAGGAGACGCTTCAGCTGCAGTCCAGCTCACTGCCCCGCGGTGTGTGTACGGCCGGCTGTCACACACACAGCTACCGCGACCACACACAGACATGCAGAGGTACGTGCAGCAAGGCTTTATTTTTTTTTTTATTTTTTTTTTTAACATTTTTTTAATAATTGTTTTTACTCACTTGTTCTGTCGGTTGCATGTTTTTTTTTTTTTGTCTGTTTTTATTTATGAGTACACGCGTATGTTTGTTTTATGTGATTGGTGTCGACCAATCAAGGGACAAAGGATTTAAATTAGCACTTGCTACAATCCTGTATATTTACATGTAAATGTCTATTAATATGCAATGTCCCTTTTAAATAAATAAACTTAAACTTAAGGTTTTATTTTTTCAATTTTTAAATATTTTATTTTTCTTTCTTTTTTAATTTTTTTATGATTCTTTTTTGGGCATTTTCAAGCTTTATTTGATAGCACAGAGTTTAAATGGGGAGACAGAGAGAGAGAGAGAGAGAGAGAGAGAGAGAGAGAGAGAGAGAGGGGGGATGACCTGCAGTAAAGGTCCACGGGTCGGATTTGAACCCGCGACCACTGCAACGAAGGCCGGAGCCAATATGGTACGCGCTCTATCCACTACACCACCGGAACGCCCCGTGGATTTCTCTTTTTAAAGAACACAAACACACAAATGAAAAAGTGAACACACAAACGAAAGACAAAATAAAATAAACAACTAACATGGCGTACTCTACTTAAACGGTTTTCTAAGACATTGTTTAAATTAGAGGTAAATGTTGAGCAAAAAATAAAAAGGGAATCCAATAAGCAATACAAAAGTTTGTTGGGAGAAAACTTTAAATGCGAAAATATCCTTTATCGATGTGTACAAAAGTGTATATTGGTTTGGATTTGCTGCTTGGAAACGGTGTGTTTGTGTGTATGTGTAGACTTTGTGGACGATTTTTTGTTTGTACAGGGAACACAGTGTGTGTGTGTGTGTGTGTGTGTGTGTGTGTGTGTGTGTGTGTGTGTGTGTGTGTGTGTGTGTGTGTGTGTGTGTGTGTGTGTGTGTGTGTGTGTGTGTGTGTGTGTGTGTGCGGAGAGACACCTGATTGGGCTTCTTTGTCAGTGTGAAATTGTGCGTGTAATTGCCTAATTCTTAAGGTGGGTTTTAGGTTTGAGGGCATAGTCTGTCAGTTAAGTGAGAATAATTATCATCTACCTACACACACACACACACACACACACACACACACACACACACACACACACACACACACACACACCACTCCAGGGGGAATTTCTTTGGAGCGGGACAAGAGAAAAAAAACAAGATGAAAAGAGTCTAATCAGTGTTTTTTACTTTGCTTCATACCTCCGACTGTGTGCTGTGACATTTTATCCACTTTCCATAATCACTGCTCTGCCATCTCCTTATGAATCACACACACACACACACACACACACACACACACACACACACACACACACACACACACACACACACACACACACACACACCACACACACACACACACACACACACACACTGGGTTTATTCCCTACTGAGGCTGTGCGTGGAAGGAATTTGGCTTTGGTGTGAAAGTATATAGAAAGAAATCAAAAGCAATTATACTGCAAAGAGAAAATTACAATAAAAATTCAACAACAAAAATGTGATAAAAAAAAAAATATTGTTTTTAATATGAAAAAGCTTCTGCTATCGGTGTATGAATTGTGTGTGTGATTGGTTGAATGTGTACAAAACCATGTAAAGCGCTTTGAATCTGTGAAAAACCAAGAGAAAGCGCTGTATATAAGTGGAGTCCATTTACCATCTACCAAAGTTAATGAAGCTTATAGGCACAAATCTGTCTTGGTAAAGGGGTTAAAGAAATATTGTGGTCTTGGTCAAAAAAACGAAATAAAAAAAGGATAGAAATAGCAATCTCCGGGGGTGCCCTTAGCTCAGTTGGTAGGGCGTCTCCCCCATGGGCCTCGGCCAGCAGCGGACCCGGGTTCGATTCCAGCCCGTGGTCGTTCTCTGCATGTCACTCCCCTCTCCGCCCCATTTCAACTTTGTCTCTACACTATCAATAAAGCATAAATATGCCAAAAAATATCTTTAAAAAAAAAAAAAAAAAAAAAAAAAGAAATAGCAATAGCAATCTCCCTTAGATATAATATGCATGAGATTTGTGTCAAGGTTCATGCATTGATGCAGTATCCAATTTATTTATCCAGCGAACAGACACACACATGAACTCCTGGGAAATTAAAACACAATATCTTCAGTACTGCATCCACTGTATTCAATTGTACTATTTTCTATGATAAAACTGGACTTGTTGTTTTGAGTTGTTTTGATATGGACTCTCCTCTCACCTATTTTTTTAACTTATTTTTTATTTTAATATATTTTTTTATTTTACTGTTTTTTTTATTTGTTAAATTTACTTTATTTTTTATTACATTTAGATTTTTTTTAAAACATTTTGGTAGACACAAATTCATTTTTTCATGCTTCAAAAAAAATAATTGAATAATAGATATTTCCAACCACCATTTTAATAAAACATCAAGTCAAACTGGATACAGAAAGAGGAATTATTCATTTTGCACAGCACACAGTTTGCTAAGCTATTCTTGCAACAGGGGGGTTAAAGATCAGTATATTTTAGACACTTTCAAGATGGCGGCACTAGGCCTTGGTCCAAAATATGCAGAAATATGGACATATACGAGACCCTTTCTATGGGGTAAAAAAATAATTCAAAAAATGTTTTTCAGCTATTATGCACTAAATTAAATGTACTTATGGATATTATAATTACTTTCTACAAAATCTGCTAGGAAATAAAACCCACAATTCTACACACTGCAGGTTTAAGAATTGTACATTTAGCTCATGGCTTATTTTCCACAAGTTTACTTATTTAAAAAAAAATTGTGGCATTTTCAAGCTTCATTAGATAGTACAGAGTTGAAATGGGGAGACAGAGAGAGATAGAAAGAGTGAGAGAGAGAGAGAGGGGGTGGGGGGATGACCTTCAGTAAAGGTCCACGGGTCGGATTTGAACCCACGACCACTGCAACGAAGGCCGGAGCCAATATGGTACGCGCTCTATCCACTACACCACCAGAGCGCCCCACACTGCTCAAGTTTACTTTTGAGTTGAGAATTGGGCCAAAGGAAACAGTGAAAAGTTGCTTAGTTTAGTTGACTTCTTATCTTAGAATGATCATCTACCTACACACACACACACACACACACACACACACACAGACACACACAA
The DNA here is from genome assembly GCA_026122265.1 of Ammodytes dubius. Lineage (NCBI taxonomy): Eukaryota > Metazoa > Chordata > Actinopteri > Uranoscopiformes > Ammodytidae > Ammodytes > Ammodytes dubius. The sequence continues at coordinate 29,991,836 of CM047507.1, read as the reverse complement.
ACACACACACACATACACACACACACACACACACACACACACACACACACACACACACACACACACACACACACACACACACACACACACACACACACACACACACACACACACACACACACACACACACAACACACCACACACACTTATCTTAGAATTGAAAAGGCATTAGCTGAATCGACTTGTCTTAATGGCCCTGGAAGAGACAATGACAAATCAATGAGTAGAAGTCAATTAGATTAGAGCGTTGTCAAGCAGCCCATTCATCTGTGTGTGTGTGTGTGTGTGTGTGTGTGTGTGTGTGTGTGTGTGTGTGTGTGTGTGTGTGTGTGTGTGTGTGTGTGTGTGTGTGTGTGTGTGTGTGTGTGTGTGTGTGTGTGTGTGTGTGTGTGTCTGTCTGTCTGTGTGTGTGAACCAACACTGAGACCATTTAAGTTCAATTTTAAGGCTGTGTTCATTAAATTAATAATTCAGTTTGCATAAAGGAAAGCAAGGCAAGTTTATTTCTATAGCACAATTCAGACACAAGGACATTCAAAGTGCTTTACAGGGGCATGAAATACATCAAGATTAGACATTAGAAATTGCATATAAGAAATAGTAAAAAGGGGGCGCCCTTAGCTCAGTTGGTAAGGCGTCCCCCCCATGGGCCTCGGCCAGCAGCGGACCCGGGTTCGATTCCAGCCCGCGGTCATTCTCTTCATGTCACTCCCCTCTCTGCCCCGTTTCACCCCTCAATTGGTCTCTCGAGGATAAATAAAAGTTAAATGAAAAAAATTAAATGAAAAAAACCTGTCTCTACACTATCAATAAAAAGCATAAAAATGCCAAACAAATATAAAAAAAAGTAAAAAAAACAAGATATGTTTGATACCACATATGGTAAAATGTAGGCTTAGGATTTACAGGACAGCTGGGCCAAGGGA
>CM047507.1:29978410-29985910 GCA_026122265.1 Ammodytes dubius | reverse complement strand
GCTCCTTGAAGGCCACCGTAGCTTCTGTAAACTCTCCCAAAGGGAAGGGGTTGGCAAGGGAGCATTTAAAATCCTCCTATATTATATACACACACACACACACACACACACACACACACACCACACACACACACACACACACACACACAACACACACACGTAGGCTGCAGTGTTAGCTCAAGTAGAGTACCAGTCTGATCCTGCCACTGAAACAATCCATAGAAGAGTAGTTATAAACACACACATTACTCAATATATACAGTGTACTGCATACTAAAAGTCAGACTGCACACACACACACACACACACACACACACACACACTCACACTCACACTCACACTCACACTCAGCTGCCAGAGCCGATAGCACTGCTTAGCTATTTGTCCTCCCCCTGCCAAAGCAGACATGAAAGGGTTTGTGTGGTAGTGTGTGTGCGTGTGTGTGTGTGTGTGTGTGTGTGTGTCTGTGTGTGTGTGTTTGTTTATGCGTGTTTGTGTGTGTGTGTGTGTTACAATGGTGGTGAATGAATAGTGTGGGGGCATGGAAGGGAAGTGTATATAATCCGGGCACAGGGACAGTTCATGCTTTTGAAGCCAAGTTAAAAAAAAAACAAAAAAAACAACAGAAACTAGTTGGGGAATGTTGCAGCAATGCTCGAAACCCTAAAGCTACATTTGATACACTGGTAAGAAGTGTAACAGACAGTGGGGAGTTTAAAGCTGCATTTGGGAACATGAAAGGAGGCTACACTGCTGCAGAAACAAGTAGGGGAGAACGGGGTAATCTGAGCCACTTTTTACATTTGCTCCCCTTTTAGCAAGCTAAAATGATTTATCACTCAAATTTACACATTTCCCATTAAAGTAAAATAAAATAAAAATAATATAGCCTATAGAAAAAAAAAAAAAAAAGGTCATACAAAAAAAAAGTGTGTACTAGATACTGTACAATGGCTGCAGGACAAACTAAAATAGTGGTGGAACTTGGCTGCAGCTCAGGCCTGGATATAGATATATATTGTCTGGGACTATTTTTAGCCGAAGACCTTTACAGCAATAAGAGCAAGTCATCCTTCATACAGGTTTGATGCATTTAGGCTGCACTGCTGCTAAAGTAGAGCTAGGCTAGTTATATATAAAGCAAGCTTCACTTAACCCATTATGGACTGCCATCGGTGTTTGAGTGTGTGTATGAAATGTAAAAATATGTAAAGCGCCTTGTGACCCTGGTCTGTGAAGGGCGCTATATAAATAAAGCTTACTTACTTACTTACTTACTTACTGTATAACTATTATATTTAGTATTTTAAAGATGGAGTCTGCAATTCTGGAGAATGCTTGTTGTCAATAATTTTTGTCTGTACTGTGTGTGCACTGGAGAGAAAAAAAGTCCAATGTTAATACACAGCCTAGGCTCTTTAAACTGGTATGTAAACAAATGGGGTCCACCGTAGCTACCAACATGCCAGTTTGCACATTAGACACTCAAAATGCGGCAGTGGTGAAGTGGGTAGGAAGATCGCCTCTGGTGTGCAGGGTCGGAGGTTCGATCCCCCGTCTCCCCGCCACATGTCCAAGTGTCCCTGAGCAAGACACTGAACCCCAAATTGCTCCCGATGGTTCAGAGAGCGCCTTGCATGGCAGCTACTGCCTTCGGTGTATGAGTGTGTGTATGAATGGGTGAATGTGGTAAGAAATGTAAAGCGCTTTGGGGCTGAGAAAATCGGCTAGAAGGCGCTATATAAGTCAAGTCCATTTACCAAAATAAGCTGTACTTTTTTTGTTTTAGTGTGTCTTTGAGTATTAAAACCATTTCTCTGTGTCGTTCTTTAGAGTGTGACCCGTCTTGCTGGCTTTGTACGGGCCCGTCTGCAGATAGCTGTACCTCGTGCCCCGCCCCGTACGCTCTACACGAGGGACAGTGTGTCACCGCCTGCCCCTAACTTTCTACAGCCAGGACAAACAGTGCACAGGTAAGAATGCAAAGACCCGGGGCGCCCTTAGCTCAGTTGGTAGGGCGTCCCCCCCATGGGCCTCGGCCAGCAGCGGACCCGGGTTTGATTCCAGCCCGCGGTCGTTCTCTGCATGTCACTCCCCTCTCTGCCCCATTTCAACTCTGTCTCTACACTATCAATAAAGCATAAAAATGCCCCCAAAAATATCTTAAAAAGAATGCAAAGACCTCTATTCGCCTTTTTTTTTTTTTCTTTCTTTTAAAGCTTATTTTTTGGCATTTTCAAGCTTTATTAGTCAGTACAGAGTTGAAATGGGGAGACAGAGAGAGAGAGAGAGAGAGAGAGAGAGAGAGAGAGAGAGAGAGAGAGAGAGAGAGGGGGATGACTTACAGTAAAGGTTCACGGGTCGGATTTGAACCCGCGAACACTGCAATGAAGGCCGGAGCCAATATGGTACGCGCTCTATCCACTACGCCACTGATGTCTATTCTATACTTGGTGTGTTTCATGCCCCTGTAAAGCACTTTGAATGGCCTTGTGTCTGAATTGTGCTATAGAAATAAACTTGCCTTGCCTTGAAGACAATAAGTGAGAAAGGAACAAAATGTACTCACTTTAAAAAGATGGCCTCATTGACAATGTTAGGAGCTGGAACTCACAGACCTAGCAATAAGAGAATATCACCTTTTATAATAACAGTAAATGTGCTGTGTTATTTTCATTTTACAGTAGCACAGAACAGACAAACTTAACGGCCTTACACATTTTTATATACTATAGTGGGCGTCCTGGTGGAAATGCACCTGTTGGAAGACCAAGAAGAAGAAGAAGTACTGTAGAATAAATAACTAAATACATCTTCACCTCATCACTTGATATTGTGGAAAGACTTGAGGCAGTGGTGGATGATGCCATCTTTAGTAACTATAGCTTCTTGTCCTTGAAGGCCACCGTAGCTTCTGTAAATTCTCCCAAAGGTTTTAGTTAGCAAGGGATCCTCGCCAGCTACAATCCCCCCCACTATATCCCACTAAATATTCAGATATTACACACTGCACCTTTAAATATCTATATACAGCAACAAATTAAACTAAATAACTTCATATCCTTTAACCAATTTAAACAAACTATTTTAAATCTGCCAAACTCTACCTGTAACTGTTTTAATTAGGCTATATTGTACTTTCACCCATTTAATTGTAATTGCTGCCACTTAATCTTCACCACTGTGTAAATGTTTCAATCGTTTTTCTCTTCACCTGTTGTTGTGTATTTGATGTTTTTGCGTTGAATATTGTTTATGTATTGTTGTTTTTCCTTTGAATTTGTTTGAACTCGACGTCATTGTAAATGAGGGTCACCCCTCAATTGGTCTCTCGAGGATAAATAAAAGTTAAATGAAAAAATGAAAATATCTACTCTAGTCAGTGGTATCACCAGTGCCACCAGCCAATGATTATGATAATTGCCATTCACACACCAGTGGGATAGTTTGGACCACTACTGTTTGTCCAAATGAAGCCCATTTCCGTGGACTTTTTGAGCCATTAGCTGCTATTACTTCACCTCAGATGCTGCGAAAACATTGCAATTATTGCCTCACCTTATTTTGACCCATAAACAAATTGGATTTCCACACTGTAGGCGAGAAAAACATGTCCAAAATATTACTCCCTTTCTGACAGGTGTAGTTAACCACACACACACACACACAAACTCACACACACGCACGCACATGCACGCACGCACACGCACGCGCATGCACACACACACACACACACACACACACACACACACACACACACACAGACACACACACACACACGTAGTTAACGCCACTAAGGAGAATTTGCTGCTTGAAGGAAAACAGAATAAATAGCTTTTCTAGGAAGTCTAATGAAACTAAAAAATAATTGGGGAAAGGGGGTTGGACAACTTCATATTTCTCCTGACAAGAAAAAATTAATTATAAATGAATGTTAGAAGATACTGTTAATGAGGCAAATAATTAAATTGTAGTTATTTGTTTATTATTTATTTACTTCCCCCTGTTCTCGAATATAGCTTGTATTTGTGCAATGATGTAATAATAAAAAAATAAAATAAAATAAAATAAAATAATTAAAGGTGCACCGAGGAACTTTCAGTTTTTGTTAATTCTTGCAAAAGTGGTAGCGTTTTTACTACCCCAGCTGTTGTTCCTGGGTGAGCGCATACCCATGACAAAGGTATTAATAAAAGCTATATAAAAATAGCATTTTTTGCACTGATGGTCTCGTTTTCTTTTACATGTAATTCATGATCATCAGAGAAAAAAATGTACTGTTTAAAAGTTCCTCGTAGCAAATTTATATAAAATGTAATGTAATGTTACATATTCATTTTCTTTGTTGTTTTTTTTTCTCCAAACTATGGCTGAGTAATTGAACTTGCATACACAAACGGACAATTTAGGCAGTTAAGAATGATGTTTTTTAGATTACATTCACGCCCTTGAGGAGACCAAAATAAATGGGCTTTGTTTGCCTTACTTGGCCTATAGTGTCCTACAGTGTTAAATTGACTCATTAGAAAGTACCCAGATACCCTGAAGTGAGTATTGTATTTCTGTCTTAAAGTGAGTAAACTTTCACGACTTAAGTTTTGGTTTGCCCGTGCCTTTAAAATGCCTGGGTGGAAAAAGGACTATGTGTCTAGTTTAGAAGCACAATTAATCGATATACTTTTTATAACTGCAATTAATCAAAATGACTGTGTGATTAATGTTGGAAGAGAGTGGATGGTAGTGACAAAGCCATGAAGAATTATCAGCAGCTCCAAAGATCGTTTAAGACTCGTTTATAAAATCGTTTTTTTTTGTTGTTTTTTGTTTTATGGCACATTTGCACATTGATGGTTTACTCCTTAACCCTGTTTCAAGCAAAAGCAGGGAGGTTTTATATTACAGCATTACAATAGGCAAGGCAAGGCAATAGGGCTGAGCGATTAATCATTTATATAGCACAATTCAGACAGCATGACAATACAAACTTTTATAACTTTTTCTAGCAAATCAAATCAAATAGCAGACAAAGTTGGTGAAGAAAGACTAACATGTAGCATCTTAAAGGAATACTTCACCCATACGGAACCAACGTTCTATCATTATAAAATCACTAATATAATATAATGAATGAGGTTTTTCTTCCCTCAGTCTTCCCTTGGTCCAACTGTCCTGTTAATCCTAACCCTACATTTTACCATGTGTGATGTCACGCATGGGAAAATGTAGGGTTAGACAGTGAGACCATAAAACACTCTTTCTGCCTTTTCTCAGTCTATGATGAGCCAATTTCTAACATTTCTGCACATTTATACTACACAGGATCTCAGAGTTCAATACACCTTCATATTTCCACCGGTGAAGTAGGTCTTTAAACTTAATTAAAAACATATTTCTTACTGTCTAGACCGTTTGATAGGTCTCCGTGGCCATGGGAACAATCATTGTTTTTTTAGAACGTTCGGGCAGAGAACTGCTGTGATGGTGTGTGGTTCAAAATACTTACTGTTTCATTAGAACCAGAGCATAGCCCATAGCCTCATCTAAACCAAAATTCTGTAACGTTTATCAAACTTAACTGACTGTTTTTTTAAAATTTGGATTGATAAATATGCCTATAACTCTTTTCAGATGCTTTACTATCATGAAACTATCTCCCCAAATGACATAGTTCGAAGGATTTTGTGGATTTGGGTTTACAGGGACTTCAATGTTAGGGTTACATTTCATTTTTTATTCCCGGTAAAGGGTTTTTTACTGGGAGTTTTTTCTCAGCCGAGCTAAGGGTGTAAGGGCAAGGTGTCATATTGTATCATATTGTATCATATTGTATCATATTGTATCATATTGTATGAAATGTAAAGCCCACTGAGACAAATGTATTTGTGATTTTGGGCTATACAAAAAAAACTGATTTGATTCATAGGGTTTTATAGCTTGATTTACTCTGCCTTCAGCGACACGATTTTCCTATAAATATATCAAGATCAAATACAAACACGATTTGTTGGACTTTAAAATATTTCCGTGGATTTCTTTTTCCTCGACCTCCACGTTATTTCATTTTCATTTCATTTAACTTTTATTTATCCTCGAGTGACCAATTGAGGGCTGACCCTCATTTACAATGACGTCGAGTTCAAACACAAATTCAAAGGAAAAACAACAATACATAAACAATATTCAATGCAAAAACATCAAATACACAACAACAGGTGAAGAGAAAAAAACAATTGAAACATTTACATAGTGGTGAAGAGTGGCAGCAATTAAAATGAAATGGGTGAAAGTGATATAAATCCAAAACTATAAATGAATGCAGTTTTGACAAAGTGTAAGAAAAGGTTACAGTTTAGTGGGGTTGATGATAAAAAATGTACTATGCCTTCAAGACACTTTTTCTTATGAATATGTTTGGTTAATGGTGATGGGAATAAATTAATAATAAATGGTTTCATAACTCGTCCCATTCTAATCAAAATATGTCTAATGAAAATGATGTAGGGAGAACGGGGTAATTTGTCACATGGGTTGGATGTCACATTCATTATATCTCGCCACCAGAGCGCGCTAGCTCTGAAATGTTGATATAAAAAAGGTCCAGAATTGGGATCTGAGGTCACATACATAGACTTCCTTGGAGTTAGACTGCTGCATTTCAGGTGAGAGGATGTTTTGTGTTTTTCATGTCAAATTCAAAATATTTTACTTCTCAGTATTTTTTTCTAGGCTTTTACACAATGGGTTTATAACAAAACACTTGTTACCCTCAGAAAGTGTGAAGGGTAAACTATAGTTTAGATTGTGGTTAGCAAGCTAATTAGTTGTCAGATGGTTGTTGGCCTTGATGCTAGCAAGAAATTCAAGTTGGGGTTGGTCGTCAAATTTTTTGGGGGTTGGTTGTCACATGTTATCTCAAGGCTGCAGCCAGAAAAGGAACCCAATAACGAAAGAAATTGTCAAGCTGTATCCTCACTGACACCCCAGAGAAGGAAAGAATAGAGCAGGAAAAGGCAGCTAGCAAGCAAAAGAAAAAGGGCAACAAAATCAAAACAACCCAGTGCATCCCAAATTAGACCAGCTGCCAAGGCTACAGAACGTTATGTAGGCCTATTTGTCAACTTGACAATGCAATTAAACATTCAAATTTGGTTCTGCCTCCTTGCCTTCTTTTTAAGATTTTTCCCATTAAGATAACATTGTGACAAACAACCCCATAGTGTAAGACAACCGACCCCTTGATGGGGTTGGTTGTCACAATGTGTCAGAGTGTCTTTGATGGTAAATTACTTCTTCATTACAATAAGTTGGAAAAAAAGAGAGACACACATTTCTAGCCAACACCTTAAGCTTCAATTTAATGTAGGAATGGCTATTGACAGATGTTTTGGTGATGAGCAATTCTCACTAGAGTAAAAAGTGTGCCTACTTACCCCGTTCTCCCCTACCTGCTATTTGATGTTGTGTGTCTAATGGTGCATAAGATTATAACATCAACCATGG
>CM047507.1:29965910-29973410 GCA_026122265.1 Ammodytes dubius | reverse complement strand
TCTCGTAAAAGTATGTCCCAATTGTAGCATACTGCATGCTAACTACACACTTTCTATGATCAGCTGTAGTGTGTAGAATATATAAACACATATCACAAGGGCTGTATTGGAAAAGCCCTACTAACGTCCTCCCTCCTACATACCCAACATGTACATACTACATACTGTCTACTTAACCATCAATTGTGTATGCGAGGATAGTTGGACCGTATTTTTACCCTCTCGTAAAAGCACTTATCCCGATTGTAGCATACTGCATGCTAACTACAAACTTTCTATGATCATGTAGAATAGTAAAAAGAACGAGTATGTGATTTGAACAGGGAAATTGTTCATGCAGCAAAATTTATAGCCACAAATTTAACATGTTTTTTTTTACCTTCCCTTTAAAAGTATGTCCCAATAGTATGTCGCAATTGTAGCATACTGCATGCTAACTACACACTTTCTATGATCAGCTGTAGTATGTAGAATACATAAACACATATCACAAGGGCTGTGTTGTTAAAGCCCTACTAACGTCCTCCCTCCTACATACTCAACATGTATATACTACATACTGTCTACTTAACCATCAATTGTGTATGCGAGGATAGTTAAACTGTATTTTTTAACCCTCGCGTAAAAGCACTTATCCCGATTGTAGCATACTGCATGCTAACTACACACTTTCTATGATCAGCTGTAGTATGTAGAATAGTAAAAAGAAAGAGTATGTGATTTGGAAGACAGGGAAATAGTATGTGCAGCAGAATCTTAGGCACAAATTGTACAACCCTGTTTTTTTTTTACCTTCCCTTTAAAAGTATGTCCCAATAGTATGTCACAATTGTAGCATACTGCATGCTAACTACAAAATTTCTATGATCAGCTGTAGTATATAGAATAGTAAAAAGAAAGAGTATGTGATTTGGAAGGCAGGGACAGAGAGCAGAAAGCCTATAGCTGCATACTGTAGCTATAGGCTTAATTGTGTAGGAGCCATTATTATATACCGACATATAAAGACTAAAATAGACCCCGCACATTCGATATGATGGATGCATCACCATAGAAACAAGGCACACTGTTCCAACAGGGAAATAAAAAGACATGGGATAATGTGGTCAATAAAGAATATACAACTCTCCATGGGAACGCATTGAAGACACACTGGTGACTACAGTAACGGCGGCAATGAGGTTATTTATTATTTCTTTATTATTATTTCTTTATTAAGGACAAATGCATTAAAAACATTGTTTTGTTTTGTTAAAGCAAGCAAAAAACTGTAAAATATGGTTCTGTATATATATATTCAGGACTTAATGTGACTATTGCCAGAACCTTCAATAAAAAAAACAAAGAAAAAAAAAACATTGTTTCATATTATAAAAACATAAAACAGATGCCACGCATACAGGTGTTAGTCGAAACTAATTTGCAACCCCTGTCCCTGATTAGGCATCTCCTAAAAAATTCACATGAATAAAAATACAGGGATCATACATAGTAGACATAAAATAAATAAATAAATAAATAAATAAATTAATAAATAAATAAATAATTAAATAAATAAATAAATAAATAAATAAATAAATAAATAAATAAATAAATAAATAAATAAATAAATAAATAAATAAATAAATAAATAAATAAATAAATAAAAACAAGGACAATGATTAATGTGTGTATGTGAGCGTGTGTCAATCGATGTGATTAAAACTGAAAATCTTTCGCCAGTTCTTGTTTGAAAACTTTTTTGTTTTTTAACATCTTAGAGCCTTTAAACCTGCAGTGTGTAGAATTTTGGGTTTTATTTCCTAGCAGATTTTGTAGAAAATAATTATAATATCCATAAGTACGTTTAATTTAGTGCATAATAGCTGGAATTTTTTTTTGAATTATTATTTTTTCCCTTAGAAAGGGTCTCATATATATCCATATGTCTGCATATTTTGGACCAAGGCCTAGTGCCGCCATCTTGAAAGTGTCATAGTTGGAATGTCATCAGGTGCATTGTTTAAAATTTAGAATTGTTCTTGTCCTTGAAGGCCACTGTAGCTTCTGTTATTATTCTAAAGGATTGGGGTTACCCAGGGAGCGTTGCATTCTAGAACTTTGTAGAACTTTCTTGATGATGTCATATTACACACTGCACCTTTAAACCTGCAGTGTGTATAATTTTGGGTTTTATTTCCTAGCAGATTTTGTAGAAAATAATTATAATATCCATAAGTACGTTTAATTTAGTGCATAATAGCTGAATTTTTATTTTTGAATTATTATTTTTTTCCTTAGAAAGGGTCTCATATATGTCCATATTTCTCCAGACTTTGGACCAAGGCCTTGTCACCGCCATTTTGGAAGTGTCATAGTTGGAATGTCATCAGGTGCATTGTTTAAAATTTAGAATTGTTCTTGTCCTTGAAGGCCACTGTATCTTCTGTTATTATTCGAAAGGGGTGGGGTTACCCAGGGAGCGTTGCATTCTGGGACTTTGTAGAACTTTCTTGATGATGTCATATTACACACTGCACCTTTAAGCCTCTGGAAAACTGTTCTAACAATATATGATTTCAAAAGTTGGGGTCTAATAATAAAACTTATTTAAAATAACAGCTTTTTTACTGTCTAGGTTAGACTGTTTAACAGGGCTGTGTGGCTGTGGCTGTGTCAAATGGTCTTCATGGCTACAGTTATAGTTTTTAAAGATATTTTTTTTTTTGGCATTTTTATGCTTTATTGATAGTGTAGAGACAGAGTTGAAATGGGGCAGAGAGGGGAGTGACATGCAGAGAACGACCGCGGGCTGGAATCGAACCCGGGTCCGCTGCTGGCCGAGGCCCATGGGGGGGGACGCCTTACCAACTGAGCTAAGGGCACAGTTATAGTTTTTCATAGAAATTGGTCAGAGATTAGTTGAAATACTTATTGCTATTAGAACTAGAGCCTGAGTGAACAGCCTTCATACTTGTCTGGACCAAGCCACTGTTTGGGAGTTTACAGGTGAAACTCATATTATTAGAACTAGTGCAGTGCCCGTAGGAAGCAGGTAAACAAAGAAACATATTAGACAGTACATTTGGCTGCTATCAGTGATGGCTAATTTTACACTGAGGTTATTATCAGTAAGTTACTTTGTAGAAGTTGGCTATAGAGTAGGGCAACATTCCTTAGTGTATTGTGTAAAGATAACAACAAAGTAATTCCATGTGTTTTGTTAAGTGAAATGAAACAGAAAATGTGTTAATTAATTAAGTGTTGAATCCTAAAGAAGATTCGAGCTGTACAGGTGTTACCTGTACAATCTGATATTATGGTACCTTGCAAACTGCCATCCATACTGCACAATGCACTCAAACTTACAATCAGTTGCCTATATAGTAAATGGCTGCACTGTGTATAAAAGGAGGCTATGCTGCACGCCATGACAACATTGGCAACCCCATTACCAATAGGCTACTGTTAGATATTTGAAAGATAAGACAGAGTTTGGATAACTGTCAATTAACGTTACTGTGTCAGTAGCCCGTGCTGTCAATTAATGTTAACGTGTCAGTAGCAGGCAGCAGTGTTTGTGGGGGGGGACTCGTGTGCGCGCGGTCGCGCTCGGGCTTTCAGTTTAGATTTTAAACGGATATAAAACATTTTGTGGAAGCATCCGAGACCGTGCTGTATTATTACAGTGAAAATAGCGTGAAGCGCAGTCTTTACCACTAAAGCGGACAGGTGGAGCAGATGAGGAGTTGATGAGGAGTTGTTGAGGAAGTAAGGCTGTGTCGGTCTGCTGTGTGTGTGGTGTGTCCCGCTCGTCAGAGGGAGGCGGGGTTTAGTCGGCTCTGTGCGCAGTCTTTACCACTAAAGCAGACAGGTGGAGCAGATATAAATATGATAACTTCTACAACTTCAAAATGAAGGATGAAGGATGAAGGATGCACACCTTCGTGCTGTGTTTAAGCAATATCCGGAAGCTCATGCCGATCTGACTAAAACTCAGAGAGATATGCGAGCCACAGACACACACACAGACAGACGTTTCTTGCTTTATAGATAGATATCATGGAAAATTAATTGGAATTGAGGCAAGAATTCATTCAAAAGGGGCCCAAACCAAGTACTGAGAACATATCAATGATTATACTTTATAGAGGGCCGACATTTCTATATTCAAAATCCCTTTTTTATTGATTTTTATGTAATATTAACATTTTCAGAGATTTTGAATGTGGGGTTTTCAAAAGCTGTAAGCCATAATAAATACAATTATAACGAATGAAGGCTTGAAATATCTCACTTTGTGAATCTATATGATATATTATTTTCACCTTTTTAAGTTGAATTACAGAAATAAATTAACTTTTGCACGATATTCAAATGTTTCGAGTTTCACCTGTACCTCCTCCATTTTTGGGAAATCTTAAACAATAGCAAAACCTTTTTCCCATTCGTTTTTTGGGAACAAGCCAGCAGTGATTCAGAAGCAAGATGAAAAAATACGTTACTAGAGCTTCTTTAAAAGCTGCGTTTCTAAATCCATTTAGTGCGACATGTCTAGACAGGGTAGAGTCAGTGTTAAGGGACCACACAGCTTCTCTCTCTCTCTCTCTCTCTCTCTCTCTCTCTCTCTCTCTCTCTCTCTCTCTCTCCCTCTATCTCTCTCTCCCTCCCCCCTCTCTGTCCCTCTCTGTCCCTCTCTCTCTTTCTCTCTCTCTCTGTCTCTCTCTCTCCTTCCCCCCTCCCCCTGTCCCTCTCTCTCTCACCCTCTCCCTCTTTCTCTCTCTCTTTCTCTCCCTCTCTCTCTCCCCCTCTACCTCTCTCTCACCCTCTCCCTCTCTCCCTCTCTCTCCCTCCCCTCTCTCTCCCTCTCTCTCCCCCTCTCACCCTCTCCCTCTTTCTCTCTCTCTCACTCCCAAGTTTCTGCTCTATATATTTCAGCACATGCAATAAAAAAAAACGTGTTATATGATAATGTCTGGTATAAATCTGACCCTGTGGCAAAGTACAGCCACTAACGCGTGCCGTGCATTTATAACTCCAACGTTTATTAGCTTCAAACATGGTAACTAGGCCTGTCTCTGTGTGTGTGTGTGTGTGTGTGTGTGTGTGTGTGTGTGTGTGTGTGTGTGTGTGTGTGTGTGTGTGTGTGTATTAATCCTCACACACACACACACACACACTGAGCCATAAAAACAGACTCCCAGGAGCCAACTCGATATCATTTTAGTTTTATATTCCGTTATAGGTCTGGGCAGTCGATAACGCCTGACGCCTGAGCTATCATCATATCGCAGATGTAAAACCATTTGTTAAGCGCACAGAGCGGAGATTATATGCAGGAAAATGCTGATACGCTTTTAGTTGTGAAGTCATTTTGATATGAATAGGTGTAAGAGAGACAGACAGACAGACAGAGAGACAGGCAGACAAACACACAGAGAGAGAGAGACAGACGGACAGAGAGAGAGAGAGAGAGAGAGACAGAGAGACAGACAGACAGACAGTTCCTTTAAGCTCCAATTCAGAGTAGGTTCTTTCACCTGAGAAAGCCTGTGGACTTATTAGAGACTTCATTATACGAATCGAGACCATTTTAAGTAAGGGTAATTATAAGTATTAGAGGTAATGTTACTCTGACATGGAAAAATGATCGAGCACATAACATGAGCCACCGTCTCTGTGGCGCAATTGGTTAGCGCGTTCGGCTGTTAACCGAAAGGTTGGTGGTTCAAGCCCACCCAGGGACGAAGTCTATTTTCCCCTCTCGTAAAAGTATGTCCCAATTGTAACGTGTTGTGTTTACTTCAAACTTTCTATGATCAGCTGTAGTATGTTGAACACATATCGCGATGAGATTACCTGGATAAATAAAGATTACATTGTGGGTAAACAGGTGGAAGAGCGGGCCGGCCAATGATCAAAGGCTTGATAGTTTGATCCCCGCCCTGCCACTAGTCTAGTGTCATGGTCGTTGTGTCCTTGGGCAAGACACTTCACCCACCTTGCCTCGTGTGAATGTCGATAGTTAACCTGCTATTGGTGTATGAATGTGTGTGTGAATGGTAACGTGGGAATGGGCAATAGTATCCAGTATAGTATGGGAACAGGTCTCCCTTGCAAAAGAGTCACCAGTCTCAATGGGATTTACTAAACTAAAGTTGATAAGAACATTTTTGAATATTTATTCTCTTTCTCTCTCCTCTTTAATCTAGACTTCCCATCGGTGCCAGACCCTACTTGGCATTACTTTAATTTAATTCTTGAATATGTATATATATAATATTGTATAACAGGGTTATTATAAGTATAAAGGTAATGGTACTCTGCCAACGAAAAGTGATAGAGCATATTTGTGATTCAGCAGTCTCTGTGGCGCAATTGGTTAGCGCGTTCGGCTGTTAACCGAAAGGTTGGTGGTTCAAGCCCACCCAGGGACGAAGTCTTTTCCCATGTCCCAATTGAAGTATACTGCATGTCAACTACAAACGTATGATCAGCTGTAGTATGTATGTTGAACACATAAACACATATAGCATTGAGATTATCTGTATTGTGGGGCAACAGGTGGTAGAGCGGGTCGGCCAATGATCAAAGGGTTGGAGGTTCGATCCCCGCCCTGCCACTAGTGTCATGGTTGTTGTGTCCTTGGGCAAGACACTTCACCCACTTTGCCTCGTGTGAATGTCGATAGTTAGCCTGCTAATGAATGAATGTGTGTGAATGGTAACGTGTAAATGGGAACAGGTCTACCTTGAAAAAGAGTCTCCGGTCTCAATGGGATTTACCTGTTTAAATAAAGGTTAAAATAAAAATAAATAAATAAATCTAATTAATGCATTTATTCCTCCAGTTAATGATGTAACACAGATGGAGGTAGAAAGTCTTATTGATCTAAACTAAAGTTGATAGGAACATTTTTGAATATTTATCCCTCTCTCTCTCTCTCTCTCTCTCTCTCTCTCTCTCTCTCTCTCTCCCTCTCTCTCTGCTCTTTAATCTAGACTTCCCATCGGTGCCAGGGCCGCAGGCAGAATTAAAACAAAATTAAAATGTAATGACTCATTGATAATTATCATTTTCTCGGCAAACATCAGGGCCTTTTTTTATGTCTCGGGACTAAAGATAAACACTTGTTTTTAGCCTTGGGGCGCATAGCCAGACTGCTGGTGTAAGCAACAACAGTCAGCAAAAAAAAACTCCTGAACTTAAAGGTGCTACGAGGCAGTTTTAAATATTTCTGAAACAGTCTAATTTTTCCTCTGATGATCATAAATTACATGTAACAGCAAACGAGACCATCAGTGCAAAGAATGCTATTTTTATATATACATGGAACATGGAACAACAGCTGGCGTAGTAAAAACACTACCGCTTTTGTCCAAAGGGGGTGCAAGAATTAACACAAACTGAAATTTCCTTGGAGCACCTTTAAGAATTGCTATCAGTGCTGGCTTGGCTTTTATTTAACCTTTATTTAACCAGGCAAAATTGCTTGAGGTCAAATTACCTCTTTTCCGAGCA
>CM047507.1:29950910-29960910 GCA_026122265.1 Ammodytes dubius | reverse complement strand
TAATAAAATCATTACATATATTATTTTTTTTCCCAGAATGCCATTCTTCTTGTGCTAGTTGCAGTGGGGCGGGGCATCTGGCCTGTACCTCCTGTCCCATCAACAGTGTTCTGTTGCCGTGGGGACTGTGTGCTCCGGAGTGTCCCCTCGGTTACTTTGACAACGGGCACAGGGTCTGTCAGGGTGAGTTAAGGGCTAAACAACCGGACACATTACTAACTCCCTTCCTTTGCCTTTAAACCTGCAGTGTGTAGAATTTTGGGTTTTATTTCCTAGCAGATTTTGTAGAAAATAATTATAATATCCATAAGTACGTTTAACTTAGTGCATAATAGCTGATTTTTTTTTTAGAATTATTATTTTTTTCCTTAGAAAGGGTCTCATATATGTCCATATTTCTCCATACTTTGGACCAAGGCCTTGTCCACCGCCATTTTGGAAGTGTCATAGTTGGAATGTCATCAGGTGCATTGTTTAAAATTTAGAATTGTTCTTGTCCTTGAAGGCCACTGTAGCTTCTGTTATTATTCGAAAGGGGTGGGGTTACCCAGGGAGCGTTGCATTCTAGAACTTTCTAGAACTTACTTGATGATGTCATATTACACACTGCACCTTTAAGATTATTATATATTTTTTTTTGTTATTTTATTCATATCTAGTCGACACATTGATGTTATACACTCTATACAGTATTGTACATTTTAATTTTTTTTTGGTTTTTATACATGGCCAGGTTTTGCCTTACATTTCGCACTATTTTGGCTACAACAAAGCCATATTCAGCCAGTATTTAGCTGGTATTTTGCGATGGCAGGTCTTATTATTATAACATTGTTAAAGGTTCTTTATTGTCATTTTTTTTTGTGTATAAAAAAAATAATAATGTTCATAAAAAATAAAATAATTTTTTTTTTGTCAGTGACCTTAAAGGTGCAGTGTGTAATATGACATCATCAAGAAAGTTCTACAAAGTTCTAGAATGCAACACTCCCTGGTAACCCCAACCCTTTGGAATAATAACAGAAGCTACAGTGGCCTTCAAGGACAAGAACAATTCTAAATTTTAAACAATGCACCTGATGACATTCCAACTATGACACTTTCAAGATGGCGGCACTAGGTCTTGGTCCAAAATATGCAGAAATATGGACATACAGTATCTCACAAAAGTGAGTACACCCCTAACATTTCTTCAAATATTTCATTATATCTTTCCATGCAACAACACTGAATAAATGACACTTTGATACAATGTCAAGTAGTCAGTGTACAGCTTGTATAACAGTGTAAATTTACTGTCCCCTCAAAATAACTCGACACACAGCCATTAATGTCTAAACTGTTGGCAACAAAAGTGAGTACACCCCTAAGAAAAAATGTCCAAATTGGGCCCAAAGTGTCAATATTTTGTTTTGCCAACATTATTTTCTAGCACTGCCTTAACCCTCTTGGGCATGTAGTTCACTAGAGCTTCACAGGTTGCAACTGGAACCCTCTTCTACCCATTCATGACGACATCAAGGAGCTGGTGGATATTAGAGTCCTTGCGCTCCTCCATCTCCCGTTTGAGGATGCCCCAAAGATGCTCAATAGGGTTTAAGACTGGAGACATGCTTGGCCAGTCCATAACCTTTACCCTCAGCTTCTTTAGCAAGCCAGTGGTCGTTCGGAGGGGTGTTTGGGGTCGTTATCATGTTGCAGTACTGCCCTGCGGCCCAGTTTATGAAGGGAGGGGATCATGCTCTGCTTCAGTATGTCACAGTACATGTTAGAATTCAATGAACTGTAGATCCCCAGTGCTGGCAGCACTCATTTAGCCCCAGACCATGACACTCCAACCACCATGCTTGACTCTAGGCAAGACACACTTGTCTTTGTACTCCTCACCTGGTTGCCGCTCCACACTCTTAACACCATCTGAACCAAATAAATGTATTTTGGTCTCATCAGACCACAGGACATGGTTGCAGTAATCCATGTCCGTAGTCTGTTTGTCTTCAGCAAACTTTTTGTGGGGTTTCTTGTGCATCATCTTTAGAATAGGTTTTCTTCTCGGATGACAGCCATGCAGACCAGTATGATGCAGAGTGTGGCGTATGGTCTGAGCACTGACAGGTTGACCCCCCACCCCTTCAAGCCCTTC
This sequence comes from Ammodytes dubius, assembly GCA_026122265.1. NCBI lineage: Eukaryota > Metazoa > Chordata > Actinopteri > Uranoscopiformes > Ammodytidae > Ammodytes > Ammodytes dubius. The sequence continues at coordinate 29,958,767 of CM047507.1, read as the reverse complement.
AGCAAAGCTAGCAGCACCCATACGTCTATTTTCCAAAGCCAACCTCTGTGTACGACGCTGACCACGTGCACTCCACCTTCGTAAACTGGGCCGCAGGGTGGTATTGCAACATGATAGCGACCCCAAACACACCTCCAAACGACCACTGCCTTGCTAAAAAAGCTGAGGGTAAAGGTTATGGCCGGGCCAAGCCTGTCTCCAGACCTAAACCCTATTGAGCATCTTTGGGGCATCCTCAAACAGAAGGTGGAGGAGCGTAAGGTCTTTAATATCCACCAGCTCTGTGATGCTGTCATAAATGGGTGGAAGAGGGTTCCAGTTGCAACCTGTGAAGCTCTAGTGAACTACATGCCCAAGAGGGTTAAGGCAGTGCTGGAAAATAATGGTGGCCACACAAAATATTTACACTTTGGGCCCAATTTGTAAATTTTTTCTAAGGGGTGTACTCACTTTTGTTGCCAGCAGTTTAGACATTAATGGCTGTGTGTCTAGTTATTTTGAGGGACAGTAAATTTACACTGTTATACAAGCTGTACACTGACTACTTTACATTGTATCAAAGTGTCATTTATTCAGTGTTGTCCCATGGAAAGATATAAAGAAAAATGTGAAGAAATGTGAGGGGTGTACTCACTTTTGTGAGATACTGTATATGAGACCCTTTCTTAGGAATTTTTTTTCAGCTATTATGGACTAAATTAAATGTACTTATGGATATTATAATTATTTTCTGCAAAATCTGCTAGGAAATAAAACCCAAAATTCTACACACTGCAGGTTTAAATCTAACCAAACCTCTGTGTTGTGTCCCATGTTGTGTTCCCTCAGCCTGTGACAGCCAGTGCCTGACATGCTCCATGACGGGGGTGTGTCTGTCCTGCCGCGACCCGACCAAGGTGCTTCTGTTTGGGGAGTGTCAGTACGACAGCTGTGCCCATCAGTACTACCTCAACACCACCACCAGGGCATGCAGAGGTAGGCTATGGTTATTACAGACAGACAGACAGACAGACAGACAGACAGACAGACAGATGGACGGACAGACGGACGGACAGACAGACAGACAGACAGACAGACAGACAGACAGACAGACACACAGACAGACAGACACACAGACAGACAGACAGAAACTCTCTCATTCACTCATTCATTCACTCACTCACTCACTCACTCACTCACTCACTCACTGAGACACACACTCACACACACACAGTCTCACTCACTCACTCACTCACTCACTCACTCACTCACTCACTCTCTCACACACACACACACACACACACACACACCACACCTCAAGTTCACCTCAGATCAGCATCTTGATGTGGCACACCTGTGAGGTGGGATGGATTATCTCAGCAAAGCAGAAGTGCTCACTATCACACATTTAGACAGATTTGTGAACAATGTTTGAGAGAAATGGTAATATTGTGTATCTGGAATGAATTTTAGATCTTTAAGTCCATCTCATGAAAAATGGGAGCAAAAACAAAAGTGTTGCGTTTATATTTTTGTTGAGTGTAGATATAATATAATTCCCTCTTCACTGGTGTAAATATGATAAATCATCTCCTCTGTCTGCTTTTCCACTTCTGATAATAAAAAACCTAGTCGCACAAAAATGTGTTCAATTTTCTTGTCAGTACAAATCACAGCACGGCACAGACACGGCAGATGTGCTGTTGATATGAGATAAAAAGAGAGAAAAAAAACCACACAAATAGGTTTAGAATAAATCCCCCTCCGCTGAACAAGGGTTTATAATCCCATTATCTGCTCTGTGTAGCTCTCACCTTTTGTTCTCACTTTTTAAAATCCCCTCTAAAACCCAAATCCACACAATCCTAAATTCTAACTGTGTCATTTGGGGAGTTACAAGTGAGTACACCCCTCAGATTTCTCCAAATATGTAATTTCATGTCTCTTTTCATGGACAACACTGAAGAAATGACACTTTGATACAATGTAAAGTAGTCAGTGTACAGCTTGAATAACAGTGTAAATTATATAGTGCTTTTTAACCGATTTTCTTAGACCCAAAGCGCTTTACATTTCTTACCACATTCACCCATTCACACACACCACCACACACACACACACACACACACACACACACACACACACACTGATACACCGATGGCAGTGTACATTTACTGTCCCCTCAAAATAACTCAACACACAGCCATTAATGTCTAAAGTGCTGGCAACAAAAGTGAGTACACCCCTAAGTGAAAATGTGTCATTTGTTTACTTAGTTTAGCTGCATGATAGTTAAGCATCTGAAAAGAGTTATAGGCACATTTATTAATCCAAATGAAAGATATTGTCAGTGCTCCGAGGAACTTTCAGTGTGTGAATTCTTACGGCCCCCTTGGACAAAAGTGTGTAGTGTTTTTACTACGCCAGCTGTTGTTCCTGGGTGAGCGTATACCCATGACAAAGGCATCAAGAAAAACTATATAAAAATAGCATTCTTTGCACTGATGGTCTCGTTTGCTGTTACATGTAATTTTTGAACATCGGAGGAAACATTTGACTGTTTCAGAAATATTTAAAAGTTCCTCGTAGCACCTTTAGAGAGAGAGAGAGAGAGAAGAGAGAGAGAGAGAGAGAGAGAGAGAGAGAGAGAGAAGAGAGAGAGAGAGAGAGAGAGAGAGAGAGAGAGAGAGAGAGAGAGAGAGAGAGAGAGAGAGAGAGAGAGAGAGAGAGAGAGAGAGAGAGAGAGAGAGAGAGAAGAGACACACACACAGAGAGAGAGAGAGAGAGAGAGGTAGAAACTCCAGGTATTGTTTAGGCCTATAGTCATTTTGATTTAACTAAAGGTCAGGTCATCCCCTCTCTCTCTCTGTCTCCCCATTTCAACTCTGTACTATCTAATAAAGCTTGAAAATGCCCCCCAAAAAACATAGACACTTTTAAAGCTACTTAGCACCTTTAAAGTATAAATCCCATAATCCCCCGTCACCCTTCGGACAACACAAAGTAAGATGTATGATGTGAAAGAGATAATTGTGTATTGTGTGGAATTGTCCGAAAGAATAATAAATAAATAAATAAATAAATAAATAAATAAATAAATAAATAAATAAATAAATAAATAAATAAATAAATAAATAAATAAATAAATAAATAAATAAATAAATAAATAAATAAATACATACATAAATACATAAATACATAAATACATAAATACATAAATAAATAAATAAATAAATAAATAAATAAATAAATAAATAAATACATAAATAAATACATACATACATACATACATAAATAGATGGATGGATGGATGGATGGATGGATGGATGGATGGATGGATGGATGGATGGATGGATGGATGGATAGATAGATAGATAGATAGATAGATAGATAGATAGATAGATAGATAGATAGATAGATAGATAGATAGATAGATAGATAGATAGATAGATAGATAGATAGATAGATAGATAGATAGATAGATAGATAGAGAAAGAAAGAAAGAAAGAAAGAAATAATCCCAATGTCCTTGTACCTTGTTTTCAGAGTGTGATTGGAGCTGTAACGCGTGTAAAGGGCCTCTGAACACAGACTGTCTGCTGTGTATGGATGGGTACGTGCTGCAGGAGGGAGTGTGCACCCAGGGATGTTCACCGGGATCATACCAAGAGCAAGACAAATGCCTCGGTCAGTACAGCAGAGAAGCACACTAGCTGAATCACACAAATGTTATATAGTTTTGTTTTTCTATTATTTTTACACATTAATTATAAGTAAAATGTATTTCTATAGCACATTTAAAACAACAAAAAGTGATGTACAAGATACAATACTAAACAGCATATAAGATACATGAGAGAAAAAGGGAGGAGTGTCAAAGTCTCAACTTTTTTTACATTAGTATCCATATGAAATTACTTTCCAATATTTTCTTGTATATTTCTCATTGAAAAGTTTATAATATTCCGACTCTTCACAATAACATTTAACAGTTTAGTTTTTTTAGCAACTGTGTAATGGTTTGTCACATTTTTTTTCTCGCCCCAAAAACATTGGTTTTGCAGTTTTTTATTTTCAACAATTAAATTAGCGATAAGGTAACCTTAAGTTCTATATGTTTAAAGTTTGCGTTGAAGCCATCACTTTGAGTGTAATGCTGTGTTTGTGTGTGTGTGTGTGTGTGTGTGTGTGTGTGTATGTGTGTGTGTATGTGTCTCTTTGTGTGTGTGTGTGTGTGTGTGTGTGTGTGTGTGTGTGTGTGTGTGTGTGTGTGTGTGTGTGTGTGTGTGTGTGTGTGTCTCTCAGACTGTGATGATGACTGTGAGGAGTGTGACGGCCCTGGTCAGTGCCAGCGGTGTGTGTATCCCTACGCCACTCTGCAGGGCCAGTGTGTGCTGCAGTGCGGAAGGAACTACTTTCTGGAAGCCTCATCACAAGTCTGCAAACGTAAGAGTTAACTTTTTTATTTTTTTGGAATCACTCTCACTCAACATTTCAAAGGAGGGGGTATCTGTGCAAGGTCAGTTTGTCAGTTTAGCTTAGAAATTAGATATTTTTTATTTTTATTTTTTTAACCTTTATCTGTACAGGTAAATCCCATTGAGACCGAAGACTCTTTTTACAAGGGAGACCTGTTTTCCTTTCCCACGTTACCATTCACACACACATTCATACACCGATAGCAGCAGGCTAACTATCAACATTCACACGAGGCAAGGTGGGTGAAGTGTCTTGCCCAAGGACACAACAACTATGACACAGGTGGCAGGGCGGGGATCGAACCTCCAACCCTTTGATCATCAGCCGACCCGCTCTACCACCTGAGCCACAGTCGCCCCAGAAATTAGATATTTAGAAAGATTAGAATCAAACGTGGAGTCAGTGATTCATATTATGTCAAAATCAGTATTTCATTACGATCCACAACTGTCTGTACTGTGTGTGTGCTGAAAAAAAATCCAGTGTTAATTCACAGCCTAGGCTCTGTAAACAGACATGGTGCTAGCATATATACAGTACGTACCAGTTTAGAGAGCCAACGCTGTAGATTTCTACCAGATACTTTTTCAGTGCAAACACAAGCATGTGCATGTAGCGGATTTTGAAGAGATATTCACCGATTTTGACAAAAAGTGATTTTGACAACAAGCGTTCTCCAGAATCACTGACTCCACCTTTAAAGGTGCAGTGTGTAATATGACATCATCAAGTAAGTTCTAGAAAGTTCTAGAATGCAACGCTCCCTGGGTAACCCCAACCCTTTCGAATAATAACAGAAGCTACAGTGGCCTTCAAGGACAAGAACAATTCTAAATTTTAAACAATGCACCTGATGACATTCCAACTATGACACTTCCAAAATGGCGGTGACAAGGCCTTGGTCCAAAGTATGGAGAAATATGGACATATATGAGACCCTTCCTAAGGAAAAAAATAATAATTCTAAAAAAATAAATCAGCTATTATGCACTAAATTAAACATACTTATGGATATTATAATTATTTTCTACAAAATCTGCTAGGAAATAAAACCCAAAATTCTACACACTGCAGGTTTAACTGTCTTTCTTGTAGGTAGAAAAGTCAGAATATAAAAGCCTGAAAACTGCACTGTGTGGTTGAGCAGAAATAACCACTTGCTCAAGGATAAATGATGAACAAAAACATGTACAAACTATTTAGACTAAAGCTTTTTTCCCCTCAGCTTGTTGTGCCCTGTGTGAGGGAGTGGGGAGTTTCAGAAATATTTATAAGTTCCTCGTAGCTACTTTCAAGTGTCTTTAGATGTCTTTCTTGTAGGTAGAATTGTCGGAATACAATTCTTAAAAATGCATTGTATGGTTTAACATTAGGAAAACTTGCACAAGTATATTAAATGTATAAAAATATATACAAATTATTCAGACTAAATCTTATTCCCCCCATCAGACTGTGCCCTGTGTGAGGGCGTGGGTCTCTGCAGTGTGTTTGGTGTAGACGGGGCGACTGTGTCTCAGGTGGTAGAGCGGGTCGGCCGATGATCAAAGGGTTGGAGGTTCGATCCCCGCCCTGCCACCTGTGTCATGGTTGTTGTGTCCTTGGGCAAGACACTTAACCCACCTTGCCTCGTGTGAATGTCGATAGTTAGCCTGCTATGTGTGTGTGAATGGTAACGTGGGAATGGGAACAGGTCTCCCTTGTAAAAGAGTCTCTGGTCTCAATGGGATTTACCTGAGGTCTGCTGCAACTCTCAGTTCTTTTAAATCGAGTCTGAAGACTTTTTTGTTTCCATTTTAACCTGCAATTTTCATTTTATTTGCTTCTTTTATTTGCTTTTAAATGTTTTTAAATCGAGTATTCACTTTTAAATGTTTTATAATGTGTTTTATGTATTCTAATCTTGCCCCTGTAAAGCACTTTGAGTGGCCTTGTGTCTGAATTGTGCTATATAAATAAACTTGCCTTGCCTTGTATAAATAAAACCAACCTTTTCCGTCTAAATCCCCTCAGCGTGCTCGTCAGACTGTGCCCTGTGTGAGGGGGCGGGCCTCTGCAGTGTGTGTGGAGAGAGAACATTCCTCATGGAAGGTTACTGCACTCCGGACTGTGGACACGGTTACTACGCCGACCGCAAGACCAGGACCTGCCATGGTAACTACTGCATTTATTTTTTACTTTATTTTATTTTTTTTTTTCGGATTTTTCATTTTTAAGGACAACAAGGAACAACTGTCTCTGAGTTCAAATGAAATCTAAATACACCATAAAAAAAATAAAAAAATATTGGGCTTTCATACAAAAATGTGTAGAAATATACATGGAAAATTAAAAAAAAAAAAAAAAAAAAAACAAGCATCGACTAAATAAAGTTAGGAACACAAATAAACAGTTAAAAGAAAGTATAAAAATAAATAAAAAGGGCGGGGATTAGTCTTGGATTTATTTTTACTTTTAACACTTGTTCTGATAATACTTATCAAGTCTTCCCTTACGCCAGCTGTCCTGTTAATCCTAACCCTACATGTTACCATGTGTGATGTCACGCATGGGAAAATGTAGGGTTGGACAGTGAGACCATAAAACACTCTTTCTGCCTTTTCTCAGGCTAGGATGATCCAATTTCTAAAATGTTTGCACATTTATACTACATAGGATCTCAGAGTTCAATACACCTTCATATTTCCACCGGTGAAGAAGGTCTTTAACTAATAAGCTACACACATTCGGACAGAGTTATGTTACATGTTGAAAGTTTCCATTCTGTGACTTCTCCTCTTGTTATTTAATTTCTTGGTTTTTAAATTTTAAAAAGTGTCTGTCAACCAAGTGTTACGAAGCATAATTCTAATATATAAGTGTATCACAACGCTCCCCTTTGTGATAAGTGCTTTATTTCTGTAATATAATGAACAGTTTTCCGCCTCAAGGCTTCAACAAATCCATTAGTGAAAACAGCATGAAAGAGATTTTTTTTTTATTAGACCAAAAAGAAAAAAAAAGTAATGCTTTAAAATTTGAGCTTATTCCCATTTGTGAGTTTTATTATTTATTACATGCCCAAAAGTTTAAGATTTATATTTTAGCTACCTCCCCCCCTCTTTTATTTGATTTAATTTTATTTCTTTATGTGTTTTTTTTTTTTTTTTTTTTTCATATTGATTGTTTATTTCTGGTTCTTGTAGTGTATATTTCGTGTTGTTGGGTGTGAGGGTGGGATGTGGGTGGGGTATGTTCGGGAAAAAAAGGGGAAAAAATGTGTATTCATTGTGCTATAATTTCGTTGCTAACATTTAATAAAAAAACCTTTGAAGGAAGATTTTTTTTAAAGCTTGGCATTAAAGAGCAGAGATAGAGATGTATTGATATAAATACAGAGAGGGTTGATCTTTAAAAAAGTTC
>CM047507.1:29925910-29928410 GCA_026122265.1 Ammodytes dubius | reverse complement strand
CAATTTTGAGATGTTTGTCTATTTTGCTTCCATAACATGTCTTCTTTCATACTAGTGCAAATATAGAGTCAGTGGTTCGATCCCCTGTCTCCCCGCCACATGTCGATGTGTGTGTGTGTGGTGTGTCTGTCTGTGTCTGTGTGTGTGTGTGTGTGTGTGTGTGTGTGTGTGTGTGTGTGTGTGTGTGTGTGTGTGTGTGTGTGTGTGTGTGTGTGTGTGTGTGTGTGTGTGTGTGAAATGTCCTCAGGCGACACTGTATCATCCACAGGCTGTGTGTGCTCTCTGATTCTTATCTTTAGTTTCATTCCAGTTCCATAGATGTGCGTGCAGTTAGTTCTTAAACCTGCAGTGTGTAGAATTTTGGGTTTTATTTCCTAGCAGATTTTGTAGAAAGTAATTATAATATCCATAAGTACATTTAATTTAGTGCATAATAGCTGAAAAAAATGTTTTGAGTTATTATTTTTTTCCTCAGAAAGGGTCTCATATATGTCCATATTTCTGCATATTTTGGACCAAGGCCTAGTGCCGCCATCTTGAAAGTTTCATAGTTGGAACGTCATCAGGTGCATTGTTTAAAATTTACAATTGTTCTTGTCCTTGAAGGCCACTGTAGCTTCTGTTATTATTCTAAAGGGTTGGGGTTACCCAGGGAGTGTTGCATTCTAGAACTTTGTAGAACTTTCTTGATGATGTCATATTACACACTGCACCTTTAAGTCGAGAATTCAGCTCAGATTGAGACCTTCGTGATGCATTACTTCTGATGGGTGGAGCTGACTCTGTGTGTAGCGCTCAGTTGATTGACATAGCTGTTTGTTTGTGTGTGTGTGTGTGTGTGAGAGTGTGTGTGTGTGTATTTCGGTGGTAGAGAAATGCAATATAATATTCCTAAGTATGTTGTAACTAGTGTGTTACTTGTTACTTGTGTTGCAGGCTGCGGACTCTGCTTACCTGTTGTCTCACCCCATGACCTGGGTGAAGGAAGGAGGGATGGTGCGACTGGATAAGAAATACCTGAAAGCAAACTACAAGGGAGTGAGCACTGAGGAGATAGTCTACCACCATCCCCACCTCGCAGGGAAAGCCCAAATATGGTACGAACTCTTTTACTGGGTCACATTTGGTATATGCAAAATCACTTAACAAACAAGCAGAAAAACCAAGAACAACGGGGAAGAAAAATTATTAATGAATTGAAGAAAATTGTTATTATTCTAAAGGGTTGGGGAACTCTTTTACTGGGTCTGAATTGTGCTATATATATAAACGTGGCTTGCCTTGGGTCACTTAGTAATATTTAAATGTCGTTATTGAGTTTTTTAATGCAAAACCACATAACAAACAAGCAGAAAAACAAGCACAGAGAACAAAACAAGAACAGAGAATAAACTTATGAATGAATTAAGAAAATACATAAAAATTATTTGGGGCTGAGAAAATGGAAATATGGTAAGACCTCTTTTACTGGGTCTGAATTGTGCTATATAAAATAAACGTGTAGTATATTTACTCTCTCCACTTAGTATATTTAAATGTTTTTATTGAGTTTTTAAATGCAAAATAACATAAAAAACAAGCAGAAAAACGTTGTGGCTACTATGGTAGTTTACCACCACCAGTATGACTGTGTGTGAATGAATGGAACCTGGAACCCTGTAAAGCGTCTTTGAGTGCCTTGAAAAGCGCTATATAAATCCAATCCATTATATATTAACACAACAATATCACGTTAAAACCCCCCCCCCCCCCCCCCCCCCCCCAGGTGAGGTAGTGTTGGTCTCCATGTCGGCGGACGGGCCCTCTGAAGGCTGGCGTCCCTCTCAGACAGACGACCGCGGTTTCACTCCGACCTCGTCCTTCACTCAGCAGGACGTCTACGATGGGACCGTCTGGTACCGGCACTACGGACAGGGCAGCCACCAGGACTCATTCCAGTTCCAGGTAAGGGAAGGGATTTAGGGCGACTGTGGCTCAGGTGGTAGAGCGGGTCGGCCGATGGTCAAAGGGTTGGAGGTTCGATCCCCGCCCTGCCACCTGTGTCATGGTTGTTGTGTCCTTGGGCAAGACACTTCACCCAACTTGCCTCGTGTGAATGTTGATAGTTAGCCTGCTGTCGGTGTATGAATGTGAGTGTGAATGGTAACGTGGGAAAGGAAAACAGGTCTCCCTTGCAAAAGAGTCTCCGGTCTCAATGGGATTTACCTGTATAAATAAAGGTTAAACAATTACACACTGAAGCATGTACACACACACACACTCACACACAGACACACTCACTCACTCACTCACTCACTCACTCACTCAATCACTCACTCACTCACTCACTCACTTTCAGGGATTTTCTTGAAAGTTTGCAAACATGTGGACTCTTACTCCAAGATGAACTGAATAGATTTGGAAGCCAAAGGTAACTGCTGCCTTACACAGCGTAGCATTGCATACAGATTCCTGCCTAGGAGTGAGACGCATTGACTGTAATAGCTTCTGAAAGCCCAAG
>CM047507.1:29875910-29880910 GCA_026122265.1 Ammodytes dubius | reverse complement strand
TCCTCCAAAAATTATTTATTAAAAGGGTCCGTAAAAAGTTCCCTGACCCATATAGCACACAGTAATTACCTTCCAATTTGAGTGTGTGTGTGTGTGTGTGTGTGTGTGTGTGTGTGTGGGTGTGTGTGTGTGTGTGCGTGTGTGCGTGCGTGTGTGTGTGTGTGTGTGTGTGTGTGTGTGTGTGTGTCCTTAAAATATAAAAATGTATAAAGTAAATCTATATTAAGTTTAATGAACCAGAGTTAAAATAGATGACCCTCCCACTTCGCCTTGTGAATAAATCTGCCTTGCTAATCCGGACTAATGAAGACCGCCAGGACTTAGTAAACATGTAAAAAAAAAGGTCATTTGGACTTCATGCTCGACTGACGGGTGTGTGTGTGTGTGTGTGTGTGTGTGTGTGTGTGTGTGTGTGTGTGTGTGTGTGTGTGTGTGTGTGTGTGTGTGTGTGTGTGTGTGTGTGTGTGTGTGTGTGTGTGTGTGTGTGTGTGTGTGTGCGTGCGTGTGTGTGTGTGTGTGTCCATTGTATAGAGGTTATAGTGTTCGTGAAGTTTCACTTTTGCCCTCTGTCCAGCTGGGAGGCCTGTGTTCGCTTTTTTTAAGTTAGGAAAACGCTGCATATGTAAATATAAAGTGTTGGATTGATACGGAATATTTTACTGTGTGTGTGTGTGTGTGTGTGTGTGTGTGTGTGTGTGTCTGTGTGTGTGTGTGTGTGTGTGTGTGTGTGTGTGTGTGTGTGTGTGTGTGTGTGTGTGTGTGTGTGTGTGTGTGTGTGTGTGTGTGTGTGTGTGTGTGTGTGTTTGTGTGCGTGTGCGTGTGCGTGTGCATGCGATTACCGGGATTTAAAAAAATATTTGAAGACATCTCAGGGAGAGTCGACAGAGTAAGGGATCCCTCTCCCAGGACGGACATACTGCAATAGATGTCATAAGTAGAGAAAAATCACGAAGGAATTTGAGAGTTGTACATCTGCATTACTTCAAAATAACATTCCTATCCTCCTGTGTATGTTGCATGCGGCAGTGGGGCAGCAGTGGCGAAGTGGGTAGGGAGCTCGCCTCTGGTGTGCAGGGTCGGAGGTTCGATCCCCCGTCTCCCCGCCACATGTCCAAGTGTCCCTGGGCAAGACACTGAACCCCGAATTGCTCCCGATAGTTAGCTTAGTTAACTTAGCACCCTAGTGCTAAGCCTACCCTGCGTGGTAGCTGCTGCTGCTATCGGTGTATGAATGTGTGTGTGACTGGGTGAATGTGTACAAAACAATATAAAGTGCTTTGGGTCTGTGAATAATGGAGATAAAGCGCTATATAAGTCCATTTACCATGCAGGTTGCACAGTGAGTGAGTCTGTCTGAGTGAGTAAATTCCTATCCCTCTGTGTGTTTCCTTCAGGTTGCCCAGACGTTCTACATCACCATAAAGCCGGTGGACGACTCCCTGCCTCTGCTCTCTGTTCCCGGGATGAGGGTCCAGGAGGGGGTCAGGAAAACCATCACCGAGTTTGAACTGAAGGCAACCGACGCAGACACTGAGGTAACACACACACACACACACACACACCACACACACACACATATACACACACACACACACACACACACACACACACACACACACACACACACACACATTTTATAATTTTATTACATTTTTACTTTATTTTTATTCTTAATTAAATTTTATTTTATTTATAAATTTTATTTTTATTTTTATAATTTTTTTTTTTATCTTTTCAGTTTTTTTACTGAAGGAAATATTTTATTTTATAATTGTATTCATTTTTTTTTCTTTTTTTTATAATTCTTAATTCTATTTTATTTATATATATATATATTTTTTTTATATGATAATTTTTTTTATCTTTCCAGTTTTTTTTACTGAAGGGAATTTTTTATTTTATAATTTTATTAATTTTCTTTTTTAATCATTTTTAATTCTATTTTATTTATATTTTTTTTTATTTTTTTTATATAATAATTTTTTTTTATCTTTTCAGTTTTTTTTACTACACACAATAGTCATATATTCCACCAACACTCAAACACAAACAACAGAACATAACACTAATACATCTCTGAAACTTTATGTCACCATAGCAACAACAATTGAAATCCACTCTCAAATGCTCTCACAGTTTTTATCCAATCTGTCATCTTGTCTTCAGGAGTTATTTTGTCATTACAGCAATGTTTCTATTTTTCGTGTAGCTACTTTCTCTAAACAACCTTACCTGCATGTACTGCAATTAGAGGGTTACCAACATTTCACAGGACATTTTAGCCATAATCTAACTCCCCCTTTTCAATCATGCAGCTGTAATAAAAATGCCAGGAAGCTGCCTCGCACGCGCACACACACACACACACACACACACACACACACACACACACACAGGTCACACGGTTTTTTATGACCTTAGAATGAACCTTTTATACCTACATAGGAGCGGGCATGCTGCCATGTTGCACCGCCATGTTTCTCCAAGAAAAAAAACAACATTTGAAGTTGTTCATCCATGGCAGGCATGTCTGTAGTTTGTAGTTAAGTTGATCGAACCTTTTAAAATGAACACGTTTGCCTCGACTAAAAAAATATTTCTAAAATATTTACCACTGAGTTTACTTCTATAAATATCCAACTGTAGAAAGTTGAAAGTTTTTTTTTGTTGTATAATTTATATTTTTTCTTATCTTAGAATATACACATGTTGAGCTCATCGATGGCAGGCATACTGTACTCCGCATTTGTAGACTTTTTTATTTTTTTAAGATTATTTTTTGGCATTTTCAAGCTTTATTAGATAGTACAGAGTTGAAATGGGGAGACAGAGATAGACAGAGAGAGGGGGGATGACCTGCAGTAAAGGTCCACGGGTCGGATTCGAACCCGCGACCACTGCAACGAAGGCCGGAGCCAATATGGTACACGCTCTATCCACTACGCCACCGGAGCGCACCGTAGTTGATGACTTTTATCAAACGTCTTAAAATTTTCAGATGTGTGTCAAACATACCAACTACTCCAATTATCCACCACCTTAACACCCGCCATTTTTTCTTTGTTACCAGGCGGAGTCCATTGTCTTTACTGGCCCTTAAACACTATCTTCTATACACTACTATACTAGGTTGTTAGGTAATATTAATAAGCTATATATATGGAGGAGTGAACACAAGTTTAAAAAAAGAAACCTTATCTTTTTTTTCTGACCAGTTTTCAATGATTTTGCCGAACAAAACCAACACCAAAAAAAAAAAAACTCTAATAATGATAGATACACACGGTGCGCTCCAGTGGCGTAGTGGATAGAGCGCGTACCATATTGGCTCTGGCCTTCGTTGCAGTGGTCACGGGTTCAAATCTGACCCGTGGACCTTTTCTGCAGGTCATCCCCCCTCTCTCTCTCTCTGTCTCCCCATTTCAACTCTGTGCTATTAGATTTTGATTTATGACCTGTTTATATTGTTTAAAGAAGTGGGGTGGGATTGAACAAGTTTTTACTTCGTCCCACCCCTTTTCTAATATGTTGTGGCATTTTCATAGAGTGCTTGGCGGCCTTATCAGTCACTAGGGCTGACTCCTGTTGATGCATTTTTAATATTGTATTGTTGTTGCATATTTGAAATAAAACATTCATTCATTCATCTAATAAAAAGCTTAAAAAAATGCCAAAAAATTATATAACACAATCCATTTTTCTCTGCTTCTTCTCTACCAGGCCGATACCATTGTGTTCACTATCGTCCAGGCTCCTCGTCATGGCAACATCGAGCGAACCAGTAACGGGCAACACTACAGGTCTGCTACACACACACACACCACGCACGCACGCACGCACGCACGCACGCACGCACGCACGCACGCACGCACGCACGCACGCACGCACGCACGCACGCACGCACGCACGCACGCACGCACGCACGCACGCACGCACGCACCACACACACACACACACACACACACACACACACACACACACACACACACACACACACACACCATATCATTAATTTAAATACTTCTACCCTCAGTTAGTCAGTTAGTTGGAACAGACTCCCAGAGAACTTGAGGTCTGCTGCAACCCTCAGTTCTTTTAAATCGAGTCTGAAGACTTTTCTGTTTCCATTTTAACCTGCAATTTTTTTTATTTAATTTAAATGTTTTACTTCTTTTCATTCGCTTTTAAATGTCTTCTAATGTGTTTTATGTATTTTAATCTTTGCAAGAGAAAATTGTGTATTGTGTGGAATTGTCCGAAAGAATAATTAATTAATTAATAAATAAATAAATAAATAAATAAATAAATAAATAAATAAATAAATAAATAAATAAATAAATAAATAAATAAATAAATAAATAAATAAATAAATAAATAAATAAATAAATAAATAAATAAATAAATAAATAAATAAATAAATCTTGCCCCTGTAAAGCACTTTGAGTGGCCTTTGTGTGTTTGAATTGTGCTATATAAATAAACTTGCCTTGCCTTGCCTATATAGTATCTTATCTCAATCTGTCTTTTTATTTAAATCTCCATGTGTGTCTAAAAATCCAATGCCTCACACAGTAAATAAATATCTGATAGACTTTTCATATTTATTGGACATTTTGTTATTTTCCCCCATTAGTTTCTAAAGAATTTGTTGCAACATACATTTTTTTCAATATTTTGAGTCAGGAATCTCAGCTTCTAAAGCACTTACATCAACTTAACTTCCCCAAAATCATTCTTAGCAGATATTTTGGTCTTTAAATGAATGGGGGGAAAAAGGCTGTAGTCAAAAGCTGTGAATGAAGGCATCATGCTACAAAAAATGAGGATGTTTTGTAGCATGAGGCCTTCATTCGATCTTATCTACATCTGTCTTTCTGTTTGTTTTTTTAGCTTCATGTGTGTCTAAAATTCGCCCCATTTTTTTTAACATGTGCTAAGTAAAGAAAAATCAAAATGTTTGTTTTCGTGTGTTGTGTGAAAAAATTATAGACATATTATTA
>CM047507.1:29865910-29870910 GCA_026122265.1 Ammodytes dubius | reverse complement strand
TTGAAAGTGCTGTCAACATTCAGTTATGAATGTATGCATTTATTGCACTAGGAACATTAGAAAATGGATATCTATTGCACACTGTACCTTCAACCTGATGTGAAAAGAACCAGACGTTACTGGGTCGTTACTGAGTGGCCTGTGGCTGTAACCTAAAACAAACTCTCCTTGAGAAAATACAACTTTTAAGGCCGTCTTGAATATGCAAACACTGATTATAAAACCAGGTACAATGCATATCTCCTTTGCTCTTAACAAGGTAAATGTTTCTTTTGTAAATTGTCCCTGTTTAAATAAAGTTACATTACACATACAGTGAGTGACAGCAGTGCAAAGAGAAGCCCTTTATCACTGTTTGCTCATATTGTGTATTCACTTTTCTAATGTCTATTCTATACTTGATGTGTTTTAATCTTGATGTATTTTAATCATGCCCCTGTAAAGCACTTTGAATGGCCTTGTGTCTGAATTGTTCTATAGAAATGAACTTGCCTTGCCTTTTCGTGATAACACTGCTCCCCCTGCTGGTTCAAAACACACCTACACCACATAATGCCATTCAATGCATCATATCGATTTCATGGCACACATTCCCTGCGTTCCAAATCACATACTTTTTCTTTTTACTACACTACATACTAAAGTAGAAAAGAGTTTTAGGGCCACAGACAGGAGAGAAAAAAAAATCAGATAAGGAAGATTCTTTTTCATTATGTCGAGAAATGTCAAGAAAAAAGACGAATACTCCAAAATGCTATTGGAGTTAGTGGGGTATCTGGGTATTTTTGGCATACTGCAATTGATGTGCATTTATTGGGACATCCTAAATCTTTTTCTGGCATACTAGATAGTAGGGAAGTATGGGGATTGGAATACAGGGAGGGTTTTTTTTTTGGCAGCTGGCAACCTGCTAGGATTACATTTGCTGATAACTTTACGCATACTTTACTTTAGTATGCATACTAAATAGTATGGGTATTGGAACGCAGGCATTGTAAAAATTACACTTTGTGCATTCATCTTGAGTCTGGCCTGTGTTTGCAGGTAATTTAGCATACAATGATAAAGTTTCGCATCTGCGTCTAACAGCTAGAACAGAAAGGCAAAACCTGACTTTAAACACACAATTTATTTAGTAAAAGAAAATATATTTCAGTGGGGGAAAAATAAGTTGAGATACTGATGGTGATAGCTAACCATCAGTAGTAATTTGAGGTTCAGTGTCTCTTTACCCAGGGACACTTTGACATGTGACAGGAGGCCGGGGTAAACTTACAAATTTACAAGTACCTCACAAATTATAGTGTCATTTTATAAACTTGATACAGGTTTGAAGCCCTATAAATTACACATCATAAGGACTAAACTGTATCTATATAAGATAATCTAAATGTGTTTCTTTTAATCTCCACCAGGCCACCAACCTGAGAACCAAAACATCTTTAAATGTACATTGGGATTGTTCCATAATTTTGAAAACTGAACTCACAAATACCTCTTGAATAATTGTGATATTAATTATGACTATACATTACACATTTTAAGGACTAAAATGTATCAATGTAAGGCAAGGCAAGGCAAGATTATTTCTATAGCACAATTCAGACACAAGGCCATTCAAAGTGCTTTACAAGGGCAAGATTAGAATACATAAAACACATTATAAAGCGAATAAAAGAAGCAAATTAAATAAAAATTGCAGGTTAAAATGGAAACAAATAAGTATTCAGACTCGATTTAAAAGAACTGAGGGTTGCAGCAGACCTCAAGTTTTCTGGGAGTTTGTTCCAGATTTTTGGTGCATAATAACTAAAAGCTGCTTCTCCTCGTTTAGTCCTAACTCTAGGGACTGTAAGTAGACCTGTCCCAGACGACCTAAGGGCTCTGGACGGTTCATAACTTTTCAGCAGATCAGTAATGTATTTTGGCCCTAAACCATTTAGTGCTTTATAAACCAACATCAGTATTTTGAAATCAATTCTTTGAGTGACTGGAAGCCAGTGTAAAGACCTCAGAACTGGGGTAATGTGATCCACTTTTTAATATAAGATAAACTGAATGTGTTCATTGTAATATCCGTTAGGCCACCAATCTGATCACTTAGAAGGAGCTGCTTACAAATATGTCTTGAATAATAATAGTGATATTTTAGAAACTTGATACAGGTTTGGAGCCCTATAAATTACACATTATAAGGACTAAACTGTTTAAATGGACACAAAAAATGTCATTCTCTCTCCTCTCTCTCTCTCTTTTTCTCTCTCTTTTCTCTCTTTTCTTAGTTTGTATGTATTGTCTGGTTTTGTTTTTTTGTTTGTTTGATTATTGTTACAAAAAAAAAACTAAATAAAAAGAATTATACAAAAAAAATGTCATTTTAATCTCCGTCAGGCCTAGTGCCGCCATCTTGAAAGTCAGGTGCATTGTTTAAAATTTAGAATTGTTCTTGTCCTTGAAGGCCACTGTAGCTTCTGTTATTATTCTAAAGGGTTGGGGTTACCCAGGGAGTGTTGCATTCTAGAACTTTGTAGAACTTTCTTGATGATGTCATATTACACACTGCACCTTTAAGGACTAAAATGTATCAATGAAAGATGAAACTAAATGTGTTTCTTTTAATCTCCATCAGGCCACAAATCTGATCACTAAGAAGGAGCTGCTTACCATGGACCCAGACACAGACGACGGGCAGTTGGTCTATGACGTCACCACAGAACCAAAACACGGATTCCTGGAAAGCAAACTCAAACCTGGCAACCCGGTCACCACCTTCACACAAGGTACACAAGTTTTATTTTTTATTTTATTTTTTTTTGGCAACTTTACTTTATTATTTAAGCTTGGGGCGACTGTGGCTCAGGTGGTAGAGCGGGTCGGCCAATGATCAAAGGGTTAGGCGGTTCGATTCCCCGCCCTGCCACTAGTGTCATGGTTGTTGTGTCCTTGGGCAAGACACTTCACCCACCTTGCCTCGTGTGAATGTCGACAGTTAGCCTGCTTTCGGTGTATGAATGTGTGTGTGAATAGTAACGTGTGAATGGGAACAGGTCTCCCTTGTAAAAGAGTCTCCGGTCTCAATGGGATTTACCTGTACAGATAAAGGTTTTAAAAAAGAAAATAGACAGTTTTGGAGAGACGGAGATGAAATGGGGCAGAGTGGGCAATGACATGCAGAGAACTGACCCGTTAATATTACATCACTGCCCTCACCTGTTAAACAGTCCCTTAACCCAGTTACATTTTGACATATTGTGAGGTCTAGAGTGCAAGAGAAAGTCCCCAAATTTCAACCAGTCAGGTATTTTTCCTAATACTGTATAATAAATAATAATAATAATGATTTTAGATTTGATTTGATTTGATTCAATTTATTTCAGACATATCAAACATACAAAACAAAATGAAAAGCATGGAAATACAATAAACAAATTATGTTTTCACAAAAAAAAAAAAAAAAAAAAAAAAAATTATCTGTATTGCTGAGATATGCCTGAAAAGGAGCAGGAAGAAGTATACACTTATTTAATCCTACCTCTTTTCCATAGTAAAACAAATAAAAAATAAAAAAAATTATTAAATTAAAAAAATTAAAATATTTATTATATTCGCTTCTTTAATCCATATACTCTCTGTACAATTGGCGATACTATATTATATTTGCCATTTACGAACTATACTTTTTCCTAATACTGTATAATAAATAATAAAAATAATGAAAATAATGATCGACTAAATTTACTAACACAGACAGTGGATTTTGTGTGCGTTTGATGTGCGCTTAAATTAATATTTTGGCACCAGTTTTCTTGTGCCCACGTCTTCAGCTAATAAGCACATTAATAAATAAGCTGTTTGTCAATATTGAACCTTATCTCTTACTGTAGGCTGTAGCCATGGATAAAGCAATGTCACATCCTCTAGGCTTAACCTTAAAGCAGTTACTTTGATGTCTCGATTTAAAGCATTTAAACCTCATTTAGTTAATTATAACAAATATACAATAATGAACATGAAGCCTCATTTGGAGAGAAAACAAAATGCTTTTAGCTGGTGGGATTTACTAAGACCTGTCTGTCAACATTACACACATTATTTCGAGCATGTAGAAAGTGTGTCTGTTTTTTTAAATTTTATTTCTTTTTTTGCTTTTGTTTGTTTGTTTTTTATTTATTCATCTATTTTTTTATTGCTCGCATGTTCGAAATAAAGACAATCAATCAATCAATCAATCAATTATTATATATAACTGTTTATTCTTATAATCTGCTATATGTCTTGTTGTGGATATTAGTGCACATACATATATTAAAGCTATATTGCGTAAACTTCTGACACCCCCATGAGGAATTCTGAGTAATTACAACAACACTGTCGGTGCATCTACATGAGGTAAAGCCTTCAGTGATGGCGCTTGGATTTTATACATTCTGCTGTACGTCCAGGTTTTTTTCTTAGCGGTAGAATCAACAACTGAAACATTTCTTGGGCTCTTCTTTGGGATTTTTCTGAGCTCCTGCACCAGTGTCAGGGGGAGGGAGGGGGTGGGGGGGCACCAGTTTGTAAACGCTGCCATACTGAGAAATACAGAGAGAGTTTTGTGGAGCTGATAATAGGCTTAATCAATTTTTGTGTCACCTCAATTGGCGATGGCTTGAATGTAACCTGACATTTATTTATATGACAAAGTTACGCACTATAGCTTTACGGCAGCATCATCTCCCAAGCACAGGCACATTTACACTATATAAATGAGCAGAAAATTGTGAGCCAGTGATGACTTTCCATTTTGAAGTGTTTTTTATTTCTCCCAGGTAATAGGCAAAAAGGCCCAAGGCTGCAAACTATGGAGTCATTATTTCTCAGAAAAACCTTCTTCACATAGGCATTATTATCAACATCCACTCCCTGTAATGACAGTGTGTGTGTGTGTGTGTGTGTGTGTGTGTGTGTGTGTGTGTGTGTGTGGTGTGTGTGTGTGTGTGTGTGTGTGTGTGTGTGTG
>CM047507.1:29805910-29860910 GCA_026122265.1 Ammodytes dubius | reverse complement strand
CATCTAGACCTTTCACCACTTGATGACGCTGAATACATTGATATTACACAATGTTCCTTTAAAAAAAAAAAAAAGTATTAGAGAATAAAATTGACCGACCCAATGGGCTTAGTTTGTTACTATTCTTTCAAATTTTTGTTTTATTAAATTGCAGAGTAGCAAAGCAACTGCAGTACAATGGATTATACATTTTTTCCCCTTTTTTCCCCCCCCCGAACATACCCCACCCATATCCCACCCTCACACCCAAAGTTTGTTACTATTTAATTTAAAATCAACCCTACTCTCCCCTCTCCCCCCTCTCTCTCTTCCAGGTGACCCCTCCAGCACTGTCTCCGCTCTGTGCTACACTGTGTCCAAATCCGCTCAGGGCAGCAGTTTAACCTCCCTGGAGTCTGGGTCCGATTTCAAAAGCCGCGGGATGTCCCGAGACAACCGTGTGATATTTGGGCCGGGCGTTACCATGACCACGTGCGACGTAAAGCTGATTGATGACAGCGAGTACGAACTGTCGGAGGAGTTTGAGCTCGTGCTGTCGGACACGTCGGAAAACGCCCGGATGGGGAACGTTAAAACGGCCAAAGTGGTGATAGACGGACCCAACGATGCCTCTACTGTGACCCTGGGCAACGCAACCTTTACCTTCAGTGAAGACGCCGGTAAGAGACTGTGGGGGTGGGGGGGTGTGTGTGTGTGTGTATGTGTGTTTGTGCGCTGAAAAAACTGAGCTTAGGATATTTACACCAGTTCATGAGGAGATATTCACTGATGATTTTGATAAAAAGTGATTTTGTCAGGGGCGCCCTTAGCTCAGTTGGTAGGGCGTCCCCCCCATGGGCCTCGGCCAGCAGCAGACCCGGGTTAGATTCCAGCCCGCGGTCGTCCTCTGCATGTCACTCCCCTCTCTGCCCCATTTCAACTCTGTCTCTACACTATCAATAAAGCATAAAAATGCCCAAAAAATATCTTTAAAAAAAAATAAAAAATAAAATTGTCTACCAGCATTCTCCAGAATCGCTCACTGCACCTTTAATAGCCTTGTTTTTACACAGCCTGCTTTACACTGCAATTTTCAAAGTAAATTATGTTATGAACTGACACAGAAAGCGTAATGTTGTGTCTTGCTCAGTCCTGCTTGGTTGATGTCTTTACCCAAGACTAAAGCTATGTCAGCGTAGCAACAGAATAGAAAAAAAACGAGCTACCGACAGAGTTACAGCCAAAACTGCTTGGCACAGACATAAGCAGGGTGTGTGTATTTATAGCTAGACTCTGTTACCATAAATTGTTCTACTAGAGTAATATAGCACATTAGCTTTCAAGTTAAAAATGCTGCTACAAGTGATTCCAAAGACTTATTCCTGTGGTTATGCCTTGTGTTTAGTATGCATACATTCTGTTTTATGTTCTGGAGACATTTTGTAAATGTGCTACTGCTGGTAAATTAATGTCGGAGCCTTGGATGTGGTCGTGTTAAATCTTCCCCCTTTCGCGAAGACATCAAGTAATTCTCCCCGGCAAGTTCGTAATTTCCCCGCGGACATCATTATATTTTCTACATTTCACTTTGAAGAGTGTGTGTAGGTGTGAGTGGGGACGGTTGACGAGTGAGTGGGACTTTAATGTATCTTAGTGATGGATAGATAGATAGATAGATAGATAGATAGATAGATAGATAGATAGATAGATAGATAGATAGATAGATAGATAGATAGATAGATAGATAGATAGATAGATAGATAGATAGATAGATAGATCTTCTTCTTCTTCTTCTTCTTCTTCTTCTTCTTCTTCTTCTTCTTCTTCTTCTTCTTCTTCTTCTTCTTCTTATTATTATTATTATTATTATTATCTTATTATTATTATTATTATTATTATTATTATTATTATTATTATTATTATTGTTATCATTATTACTATTATTCTCCCAGGCACCATTGAGATCCCGATCCTGCGTCATGGCAGTGACCTGTCCTCAGTGACGTCTGTGTGGTGCGCCACGCGACCGTCCGACCCGCCCTCCGCCAGCCCCGGACTGGACTACATCCCCTCCTCCAAGAAGGTCCAGTTCACCGCGGGCAAGACACAGGAGGTAAAGATGATTTTATTTTTATTTTTATTTTTATTTTTATTTTTATTTTTATTTTTATTTTTATTTTTATTTTTATTTTTATTTTTATTTTTATTTTTATTTTTATTTTTATTTTTATTTTTATTTTTATTTTTATTTTTATTTTTTATTTTTATTTTTATTTTTATTTTTATTTTTATTTTTATTTTTATTTTTATTTTTATTTTTATTTTTATTTTTATTTTTATTTTTATTTTATTTTATTTTTATTTAAAATTTTCATTTTTAATTGCTACATTTTTCTATAAATATTTTTTAATTTTTTTACAGGGACAGCGCAACATTTAAATCAAATCTAATTAAATTATTACTTATTGAAAACATATTAAAAATCCCAAAATCAATACAGCAACAGGAACTGATAAAAATCGGAACTTGAGGAAACTCTATCATTGAAAACAATTTTACCACAGTAAGCTAGTAGCTAATTTGCATCTGTAGTCCCTGGCCAGGCAGATATAACATTACAAAATACATACATTACATTAATATTTCACGATCACTATAAAAAAACCTATATCATATAAATCACTGCATACGTATATAAAACACAACTTAAAATAATACAGTTATAATTATACAATAATATCAGCACACGCAATCATTGGTGTTGGCATGTTTGTTCCCTTTTTACAGATGTGCAGTTTGTACATGAAGATACATACAAAATACATAAATTACAGTAATAGAAAGAAAAATAAAGTAAAATAGGATCCGCTGAGAAATTAAATAGAAAAAATAGCAATAATAATTTGATCAACAGTACCAAATCATTGAAGTGTGTGTTTCTGTTTCTGTTTCGTTTCTGCTATTTTTGACGTTGTGTATTGTTTTGTGTACTGATTTCTTAATGCAGGACTGTTTGGGATTGGGTGTGAGGGTGGGATATGAGTGGGGTATGTTCGGGGGGGGGGGGAGGGGAAAAAATGTATAATCCATTGTACTGCAGTTGCTTTGCTACTCTGCAATTTAATAAAAAAAACCTTTGAAAGAAATTCTATCACCAAGAGACAGGGCACTGCTAAGGCTTGGTCAGCAAGATGAACAAACTTTTTTTATATGAAATATTCTCTTAAAGTTCTTATTATTCATGCAAAAAAAACAAAAAAAAAACAGTACCAAATCATTTACATATGTCTTCCCTTCTTTGCAGACGTGCAGTCTGACCATCATGGATGACGTAGCGAGCCCGTCCATCGAGGGCTCCGAGTCCTTTGTGGTGTTCCTCTCTTCCCCTCAGGGCGCCGTGCTGCAGGAGCCCTACGAAGCCAACGTGGTCATTACAGACACCTTCCAGGACAGTACGTACACACTAAGTTTAAGTTTATTTATTTAAAAGGGACATTGCATATTAATAGACATTTACATGTACATATACAGGATTGTAGCAAGTGCTAATTTGCATCCTTTGTCCCTTGATTGGTCGACACCAATCACATAAAACAAACATACGCGTGTACTCATAAATAAAAACAGACAATCTAAAAGAAAAAAAAAAAAAACATGCAACCGACAGAACAAGTGAGTAAAAACAATTATTCAAATAATGTTAAAAAAAAAAAAGATTTGAGATTCCAGCAGCCATACTTTAAGACGTTTTTTAAAAGAGCCAAGAGTGGGAAGCTCACGTAGAGCAGCGGGTAGTGTGTTCCAGGTATGAGTTGCACGGTATGAAAATACAGCCTGTCCATAGGCACTTTTTCTAAAAGGAACAATACAGTCACCTCGAGAAGTTGCCCTGGTGGATCTACTTTCATTTCACTCACCACAGACTTTTAAAGCTATAGTGCGTAACTTTTTAGCATATTAATGAATGTTCGGTTACATTCAAGCCATCGCCAACCAAGTTAACACACTCCAAATATTCAGTGTCTCTCGTTTTACTATTTACAGGCATATGTTTGAGTAGAATGGACATTTTGGTTTTATAATATAAACTACTGACAACATTTCTGCCAAATTCCAATACATTTTTGTCGTCAAGAGCATTTTCAATAAGTTATGTAGAGATGAAAATTTAAGAAAAATCCAGACTGTTCTTAATTATTTCCAGAATTATTTCGTCGATGTGACGTCACCCAACTTTGAAGTCATGAATTGATTTTTACTATTTTGGACCAGGTTTCTAGAGGCTTTAAACTTTAAAACCCGACTAGGATATAGAGGTTGCGTTCCGAATCGCATACTCTTTCTTTTTTTCTATTCTACATACTACATCCGACGATAAAAAGAATCTAGTTAGGATGCAGTAGGCATACTATTGGGACATACTTTACTCTCTTATTTCATCATAACATTGCGCCTTGATCTTGCCTCTTGCTTTTATATCCGTTGCATCCCAGTTTGTTTTTATATGGAGGCTTCGTCGATGTGACGTCACTTCACGTGCGCACTGGATTATGGGTCAGAATCGCCCCAAATAGGATGCAGTTTTCAACACTAACAATCTTGGTCGCATGAAGTAGGACATCCGGGTACTTCTAACCATCCTAAATCTGGCCACAAGAACCGGGACATCCTAAATCTTCTTTCTACATACAATATAGTAGAAAGTATGCGATTCGGAACGCAACCAGAGTCTTAACACACCTTTTCCTCTCAGTTCCCAGCATGCAGTTTGAGAAGACGTCCTACTCGGTGAAGGAGAAGGAGAGCGTTGTTCACATGCCCATCGTGCGGACGGGAGACCTGTCCGTCCCGTCGTCTGTTCGCTGCTTCACTCGCACCATGAGCGCCATGGTGATGGAGGACTTCACGGAGAGACGCAACGCTGACGAGTCTCGCATCACTTTCCTCAAGGGAGAAAAGGTATTTAAAAAAACTATGGGGGCGCCTTTAGCTCAGTTGGTAAGGCGTCCTGTCCCCCCCATCATGGGCCTCGGCCAGAAGCGGACCCGGGTTCGATTCCAGCCCGCGGTCGTTCTCTGCATGTCACTCCCCTCTCTGCCCCATTTCAACTCTGTCTCTACACTATCAATAAAAGCATAAATATGCCAAAAATGAAATAAAAAAATATATATAATGAGGGCTTGGCGCAACGGGCGTAAGTGACGTTTTTCAGAATTTACAAGAGAGCAAGAAACAAACTTTCTATTGATTGTAATCTTTTAATAAAAAAACGCATATGGAAGCAAATCTCTACTGTAATGGAGATGTGGCTTCAAGGAATTCATATTTAAAAATAAAATAAAGGGCTTATTTTATTGTCCATATTTTCTCCATCATGTGTGGGTATAACAACTTCTCCAAACATATTCGAAAACACTTTTTTTTTGTAGTATAAATGTTGGTCTTTTCTGCAATCTGTCTATATGGTCAGCACTTTTAGCCTATTTTTAATGCACTTACTTACGCCTTTTGTGCGCCAACCTCAGTGCACTTATGCCTATTTTGCTCCAAACTCAATTGATGTTTGTTTCGTTACCTGTCCACTCAAATCGTGTGAATGTCGATAGTTAGCCTGCTGCTATCGGTGTATGAATGTGTGTGTGAATGGTAACGTGGGAATGGGAACAGGTCTCCCTTGCAAAAGAGTCTCTGGTCTCAATGGGATTTACCTGTATAAATAAAGGTTAAAAAAAAATAATAATAATCTTTTCTTTATTTGTTTATTCTCCAGGTTAAAAACTGCTCCGTTCGATTGAGGAGGATTTTAGTTAATTTAAGTGCTTTAGAAGCAGCTGTGTCTCACCATACTCCTGTTTGTTACGTTACCTGCCTATTCAAATGTTTGTTTTAGTTTTGCTCTTGTTTATTCTCCAGGTTAAGAACTGCTCTGTTCACATAAACGACGACTCGGTGTTTGAGCCGGAGGAGGAGTTCCAGGTCCATCTGGGGACTCCTCTGGGAGACCACTGGAGCGGGGCCATGATCGGAGCCAGCGACATCGTAACCATCACCATCACCAATGATGAAGACGGTGAGAAGAGGTTCAGTTACTACATAAGTCACTAGGGCCTTTTTATTATTATAAGTTTATTTATTTTTTTAGGCTTAAGTTTTGGATAAGAGGTTTGGTGAAGGAAGCTGTAGCTGTTGGTTCAGTTACTGCATAAGTCACATACTTTACTGTCTATGACTTACTACTACGGCTGTCAAATTAACGCGTTAATTTCGATTAATTAATCACAGAAAAATTAACGCGATTAAAAAAATTAACGCAGATTAATCGCACTTCTATAATGCCCTTTGACCCGGTGTTGTCGCTTGAGCCCTAGTTACTACATTAGTCACTAGGGCTTTTTTATTATTATTTGTTTATTTATTTATTGTTTTAGGCTTAAGTTTTGGATAAGAGGTTTGGTGAAGGAAGCTGTAGCTGTTAAAGCAGTTCGGATGGATTTGAGTTTGAGCATTTCAGCACAATCATAATATCCCGCCTTCCTCCAATGCAGCCCCACCCCCTCATTCCTATCCCCGTTTTTTTTGTTTTGTTTTTGAAGAAACTTAATTTAGGCTACACAAGCAGACTTACTTGCTTAATACTGTCTCCGTGCACAAAGTGAGTTATATTGTGGCTGAAGAAACTGGTGGCTGTAGTAGGCTACCGGTACCGCGCTGATCTGCTTGTATCACTGGTTTCACTTCAGATATGTCGGCCAGAACACCACTTATGCTTATAATGAGACTAGGAGAGGAGGAGTAGGGTTTTATCCGCTCTTTATTTTCCTTCTTTCACAGGCACAGCCGCATAGCCTATAGATCGCGGAAAAAGATCAAAGGCTTAAACTCCACTCGTGAGGAGACGTTTGAACAGCTGTTGCGACTCGCGAATCGCAGCCGCTAATAACATGCACAAACTATAACTTATAACAGCGATCGGGACTACATGTACATACTCACACACGGGTGATTCACATTTACACTCAGATAAATACGAATGATGGCTTACTGTGGCAACTTGCTCACACACATCTCACCGAGGGAGAAGCGAAAGGAAACTTACTGAACTGGCTCTCTGGCCGACTGACGTCACGGCCCAACACTAAAACACAGCTTAACACACTGTAAAAAATAACAAGAAATAACAACACTGTAACCTTTTCTACAATGGTCGCTACTCGCTAGGCTACTGTCTGCCGTGGAATCAAAACAAACCCTTTCGTTGAGGACGCGCGTGCACGAATGCGCAGTACACAAGCAGACGGCAAACAGACAGGTCTGTCGGCCAATTAAATCGTTCGGTCCGAACGATTTGATTGGTTGTAGTTTTCACCTAATATTATGAGACTGAAATAATTGTTTCTTTTTATTCCTGGTGGGTCTACCATGCATTTTAGAGTGTAAAAACCTTATTTATACCATTTTAAAGTCATTTAAAATAAGTGTAAAAACTGTACAAAGGTAAGAATAGCTTTAAGTGTTCATTATTTTTTTATTTTTTTTTCAAATATATTTTTTGGGCATTTTTATGCTTTATTGACAGTGTAGAGACAGAGTTGAAATGAAGACGGTAAGAAGAGGTTCAGTTACTACATAAGTCACATATTGTATGTAATGTAGATAGATCAAAAATAATTTAATTGGGCAGCAACCTCTGCCCTATATAATTACAAGCCCATTTCAATTAGTAAGGCAAGGCAAGGCAAGTTTATTTATATTGCACAATTCAGACACAAGGCCACTCAAAGTGCTTTACAGGGGCAAGATTAGAATACATAAAACACATTATAAAACATGTAAAAGCGAATAAATAAATAAATAGTAGATTTGTGTAGTATTATTGCATTTGTTTTATGAATAAAATGATGATAAATGACAAACTCAGAGATTCTGGAGTCGACAGCACAGAGAAAGTCCAAGTGACCCACTAACCCGCCATACCATTAGTGCCCACCGGAGGGCAGCACTGAACCGTTTAATAATTATGTATTTTCTCTGTTTTTACTATTAAACCTGCAGTGTGTAGAATTTGGGGTTTTATTTCCTAGCAGATTTTGTAGAAAGTAATTATAATATCCATAAGTACATTTAATTTGGTGCATAATAGCTGAAAAAAATGTTTTTAATTTTTTTTTTTCCTTAGAAAGGGTCTCATATATGTCCATATTTCTGTATATTTTGGACCAAGGCCTAGTGCCGCCATCTTGAAAGTGTCATAGTTGGAATGTCATCAGGTGCATTGTTTAAAATTTAGAATTGTTCTTGTCCTTGAAGGCCACTGTAGCTTCTGTTATCATTCTAAAGGGGTGGGGTTACCCAGGGAGTGTTGCATTCTAGAACTTTCTAGAACTTTCTTGCTGATGTCATATTACACACTGCACCTTTAAATGCAGGTTTCTAATGTTGTAATGTCATGATGTATTTTATGCCCATGTTAAGCACTTTGAGTTGGCTCTGTGTCTGTTTTTTTTCATCATCTTTTTCCAAAGAATGTACAATTGACTCACCAAAGCACCATGCCATCAGTGCCCACAGGAGGGCAGCACTGAGCCCTTTAATAATGATATAATAATAATACATTTTTTGATACAATAGTAATGAATTTGTCCCCTCCCTCCAGCCCCCACCATAGAGTTTGAACAGGCTTCCTACCAGGTGAGGGAGCCTCCTGGTCCCGATGGAGTAGAGGTGCTGAACATTAAGGTAATTATTATTATTATTAATCAGCTCTATACTTTAATAATCTTTATTAAGGACTCAGATGGTCCACTCACATCCAACATACACACACACATAGAACACATTAAAATACATTACTCAATAAATCACTGTACTAAAATAGGTGCAAGCTATCATGCCAATGCTTTCGAAGCCTGGATGTGAACCTATAGCCCATCATAGGGTTGGTTAAGGCTATAATGATGCTATTTTCTGATACACTTTGTTGTCTAATCTTTATGTATTTTCTTTGTTCTTATTATCTCTATTTTCAATGTCTAATCTTGATGTATTTTATGCCCCTTGTAAAGCACTTTGAATGGCCTTGTGTAAGAATTGTGCTATACTAATAAAGTTTCCTTGACTTGCGTTGCTAAGGTGAATCGTCATGGAGACCTGGACCGAACATCAAAGATCCGTTGCAGCACGAGGGACGGGTCGGCTCAGTCTGGAGTCGACTACAACCCCAAGAGCAGAGTGCTGAAGTTCACCCCCGGTCAGTGCTTATTTAACCTTTATTTACCCAGGCAAGCAAATTAAGAACAAAATTCTTATTTTCAAATGCAGCCTGAAGGGGAAGAGGGAGGGGAGTGCTAAAAGTGAAAACAAGGTTATATATATATTAATTTTTTTTTTTATATATAAAATACACTTTAAAAAATTCAATATAATACAATACAATAAAATAAACAGTTAATCAATAGGGTATGACAAGAAGGGCAACTAGCAGGTGCAGGAGTCAACTATGATTTCTTGCAGGTTTTGTTTGAAGACAGAGAGAGAGGTGAAGACAGAAAGTTTAAGGGTGTTTTGAAGGGTGTACCAGTCAAAGGCTGCAGCGAACCGGAAGGCACTGCGTCCAAAGACAGTGCGGACTTTGGGGATTTAACTGTTTGCTTTAAAACTGTGTGTGTGTGTGTGTGTGTGTGTGTGTGTGTGTGTGTGTGTGGTGTGTGTGTGTGTGTGTGTGTGTGTGTGTGTGTGTGTGTGTGTGTGTGTGTGTGTGTGTGTGTGTGTGTGTGTGTGTGTGTGTGTGTGTGTGACAAATTCAGACCAAAAAATATCATACCGTTCAGTTTTGACTTGGAAGACACCTGATTAAGTGATTAAGTGCAAGTACTTTCAAATCATAAATATGAAGATGCTATATAATATACAGGTCTTAAAAATGCCTGTTTTGCCAAAATGTGTCATAAATCAGGTAACAACATATGAACAAATCCTTCTGCAATAACCTTCAGAATAGTGCTGAGAAAGCTTAGTTCCTGTCATAGTTGTTGTGTCCTTGGGCAAGACACTTCACCCACCTTGCCTCGTGTGAATGTCGATAGTTAGCCTGCTGCTATCGGTGTATGAATCTGTGTGTGAATGGTAACGTGGGAAAGGAAAACAGGTCTCCCTTGAAAAAGAGTCTTCGGTCTCAATGGGATTTACCTGTAGAAATAAAGGTTAAGAGAAAAGAAGATGTAAGTGCTTTAGTAGTTGAGATTTTAATATAAACTTTAATAAATATGCCTTTGCTTATTTGCAGGAATGGACCACATCCTGTTTAAGGTTGAGATTCTATCCAATGAGGACAGAGAATGGCACGAGTCCTTTTCATTGGTCCTCGGCCCCGACGACCCCGTGGAGGCGGTGCTAGGGGAGATAACCACGGCAACAGTAACCATTCTAGACCAGGAAGCTTCCGGAAGCCTCATCCTCCCCGCAACACCTATCGTAAGAACACAAGTCACACACACACACAAATAGTTTTTTATACACCAAATATCTGGAACAAACTCCCAGAGAACTTGAGGTCTGCTGCAACTCTCAGCTCCTTTAAATCAAATCTGAAGACTTTTCTGTTTCCCTTTTAACCTGTAATTTTAATTTAATTTAAATGCTTTATTTCTATTCACATTTTCC
Source organism: Ammodytes dubius (assembly GCA_026122265.1). Classification (NCBI taxonomy): domain Eukaryota; kingdom Metazoa; phylum Chordata; class Actinopteri; order Uranoscopiformes; family Ammodytidae; genus Ammodytes; species Ammodytes dubius. Next base: position 29,850,271 of record CM047507.1, on the reverse strand, counting down.
CCTGTAAAGCACTATGAGTGGCCTTGTGTCTGAATTGTGCTATATAAATAAACTTGCCTTGCCTTGCCTTGCCTTGAAATGACTGAGAAATGAATGTATGCCAGAGTCAAAGAATAGTCAATAAGCTTTCTATCTACCTTATCAATGCTTCATCACCACTCCTTCCCCCCTTTTAGGTGGTCTCTCTAGCGGTAATAGATGCATTTAGTATTTAATAAAAGTAGATGTTTAAATTGTACACAATATGCAAATTCACTGTTTCTCTCCTAAAAAGTTGTGTTTTCTAAGATGACATAATTACATATCTAATAATGTTTTGATATGAAAGATTTTTCTATGATGGTTGTTTCAAGTGGTTCATTCGGTCCATAAAATCCATAAATTAAGAAATTATGATAGGATGGAATCTATCTATCTAATAAGTATTTTAATATAGAAGAAAATAACCAAGATATCAACAAAAAATAACATATTCATTGCCCCCACTCTTTCCCCCTTTAGGTGGTCTCTCTAGCGGACTACGATCACGTGGAGGAGGTGACCAAAGAGGGCAGTAAGAAGACCCCCTCTCCGGGCTACCCTCTGGTGTGTGTGACCCCCTGTGACCCCCACTACCCCAAATACTCTGTAACCAAAGACCGCTGTGAGGAGGCCGGCATCAACCAGACACAGGCACGTACTACCTCAACAAGATGTTTTTGCTCTAAACTAGGACTGCACTTCATTTCATTTCATTTTAATTTTTTATTTTATTTCAGACATATCAAAAACAATACAAAACTAAATGAAAAGCATAAAAATACAATAAACTAAATGTATGTTTAAATGACTTCACAAAAAGAGAAAAAAAAAAAAGAGAAAAAAAATTATCTGTATTGATGTGACATGTCCGAAAAGGAGCAGGAAGAAGTATACACTTATTTAATCCTACCCCTTTTCCTACTTAATTTTGTTGTACTTGTTACAATGACAATAACTTTATGATTCTATGATTTTATGTTATGAGTCTATGACTTTGTGCCCAGGCCTGTGTACATGTTGTGATGTTTTGTGTCCGCTATTGTGTTGTACTGTTGTGTGTTGTTAGCCACTCACCTTTAAAACTCACCTTTTTTCACAGGCTTTTACGTTTTAATGAATTGTTTTGTGTCATTGCTGTAAGTGTTTTTTAATGTGTGCTGTTGTATTTTAATTTATGTATTTTATGTAAAGCACTTTGGTGAATTTAGGTTCTTATAAGGTGCTATATAAATAAAAGTGACCTTGACCTTGACTCCTCGCTGTGAACCAATTTGCCCTCTTGGGACACTAATAAAAACCTTGAACCTTGAATAAAGATATTCTATTCTATTCTATTCTATTCTAGGTGCACTTCTCCTGGGAGGTAGCAGCGCCCACTGACACCAACGGAGCGCGATCACCTTTTGAAACGGTCACAGACACAACGCCCTACACAGGCGTCAACAATATGGTGAGTTTGTGATGTAGTGGTTAGAGCCATCTCTACCATTGTGTCCTTGAGCAAGACACTTAACCCCAAACTGCTCCAGGGGCGCTGTACTATGGCTGACCCCGCACTCTGACCCCCTCTGGAGTGTGGGAACTTTAAAAGGGGATATGCAAAGAACACATTTTGATATAGCTTGTGTAAATTGACAAATAAAAAAACTTAACTGATCTGATCTCTCTCTCCCTCTCTCTCTCTCTCTGTCTCTCTTTCTCTGTCTCTCCCTCTATCTAACTATCTATCTATCTATCTATCTATCTATCTATCTATCTATCTATCTATCTATCTATCTATCTATCTATCTATCTATCTATCTATCTATCTATCTATCTCTCTTTCTCTAATTGTAAAATAGAGATGGTGACTAGGTGTACAATTGATCTAAAGAAAAGCTACATTTTGAAAACTAATAATCCAAATCTCTCTCTCTCTCTCTCTGTCTCTCTCTCTCTCTCTCTCTCTCCATCTCTATCTCTCTCTCTCTCTCTCTATCTCTCTCTGTCTCTTTCAGGTCTTGGATAGTATCTACTTCAGTCGTCGTTTCCACGTGCGTTGCGTTGCCCAGGCGAGGGACAAGGCCGGTCACCTAGGAACGCCTCTGAGGAGTAACATAGCAACCATCGGCACGGACGGATCCATCTGTCACACGCCGGTCACCACGGGAACAGCACGAGGGTTCCAGGCTCAGTCCTTCATAGCAACGCTCAAATACCTGGACGTCAAGCACAAGGAGCATCCCAACAGGTGGGGGGGGGTTGTTGTGATTATATGTATTTATTGATAGACAGACAGACAGACAGACAGACAGACAGACAGACAGACAGACAGACAGACAGACAGACACTTACTTAATCACTTACTCAATCACTCACTCACTCACTCACTCACTCACTCAAGCACAAGGAACATCCCAACAGGTGAGGGGGGGATTTTATGATTATATTTATTTATTGATAGACAGACAGACAGACAGGAAGGCAGACAGACAGACAGACAGACAGACAGACACTCACTCACTCACTCACTCACTCACTCACTCACTCACTCACTCACTCACTCACTCACTCACTCACTCACTCACTCACTCACTCACTCACTCACAAGGAACATCCTAACAGGTGAGGGGAGATTTTTATGATCATATTTATTGTGTTTTTATTTTCGTGTTGCTTAGCCTATATGTTGTTTTGTATTGTTGGTCAGGGTAAGGGGGTGGGGGGGTAGGGTTTTAAATGTGTTATATATTTCACTTTGACTTGAAGTGAACTTACTTAACACTTGCAACACTTATTTTACTTTATTAAACCGTTATTTATGAAGGTAATCTCATTGAGACACAGGGTTTACATGTTTACTTACCCTATAGTCAAGAAGCTGAACCTTTCTGACTGTCCATGAAGGCCCCTTGAACACTCTTGCCCTGCGTTCCAATCCCCATACTATCTACTATTTAGTATGGTAGAAAAAATATTTAGGACAAATGAATATATTTAATCTCTTGTCTTTTCCTCCTGTGTCTCTCCTCCTCTGTGTAGGATCCACATCTCGATGTAGTTTAGAATCCATTATCTCAAAATATTGGAATAATATTTTTTTGATTAGTCACTTTTTTCATGGTTTTCGTTCACTGTAAAAGGTTTGAGGGGATGGGAGGATGGTGGATTTTTACATATAAGTCTTCTTGACCAAAATGTAGTGCACTGTTTGTTAATCTCTTGTCTTTTAATCACTGTTAGTTTTATTTTATATCTTAATTTAGGTTAACGTTTATTGTAGGTGCTGTTAGTTTTTATATTTTAATTTAGATATATATCTTAATTTTAGCCTAATGTATGTTTAATTTATGTCTTGTTTTATGCTACTGGATACCTGAATTTCCCTCAGGATGAATAAAGTATCTATCTATCTATCTATCTATCTATCTATCTATCTATCTATCTATCTATCTATCTATCTATCTATCTATCTATCTATCTATCTATCTATCTATCTATCTATCTATCTATCTATCTATCTATCTATCTATCTATCTATCTATCTATCTATCTATCTATCTATCTATCTATCTATCTATCTATCTATCTATCTATCTATCTATCTATCTATCTATCTATCTATCTATCTATCTATCTATCTATCTATCTATCTTTTCCTCCTGTGTCTCTCCTCCTCTGTGTAGGATCCACATCTCGGTGCAGATCCCCCATCAGGACGGCATGCTCCCTCTGGTCTCCACCATGCCGCTGCACAACCTGCACTTCCTGCTCTCTGAGTCCGTCTACAGGCAGCAGCATGTCTGCTCCAACCTGGTCACTCTGCAAGACCTACTGGGGGTGTCCGGTTAGTTATACACAGACAGACAGACAGACAGACAGACAGACAGACAGACAGACACACAAGCACACAGACAGACAGACAGACAGACTCACTCACTCACTCACTCACTCACTCACTCACTCACTCACTCACTCACTCACTCACTCACGCACGCACACATGCACACATACGCAGGCACGCACATGCACACATACATATGCACGCACACACACACACAGACAGACAGACAGACAGACAGACAGACAGACAGACAGACAGACAGACAGACAGACAGACAGACAGACAGACAGACAGACAGACAGACTCACTCAATCACTCTCGCACATGCACACATACATATGCATGCACGCACGCACATGCACACACACATATGCACACAGAGAGACAGACAGACACTCACTCACTTACACACTCACACGCTTGCACACACAGACAGGCAGATAAACATACAGAAACTCTCTCCAACACACACACACACACACACACACACACACACACACACACACACACACACACACACACACACACACACACAGACACACACACTCACTCACTCACTCACTCACTCACTCACTCACTCACTCACTCACTCACTCACTCACTCACTCACACACACACTCACTCACACAACACACACACACTAACTCTGTTGCCATCTTTCTTTCCGCAGAGACGGGTTTTCTTGACGACGTCTCCTATGACAGCATCTCGCTGGGCCCGGGTTACGACCGTCCGTATCAGTTCAACCCAGACGTGCGCCAGGCCAGAAGCATCCGGCTCTACAAGCACCTCAACCTCAAGAGCTGCATCTGGACCTTTGATGCTTACTATGACATGACAGAGCTCATTGACGTCTGTGGGGGCTCCGTCACCGCCGACTTCCAGGTTTGTAACAGTTGTTTTATTTTATTTATTTTTATTTAACCTTTATTTCACCAGGAAGGTCCCATTGAGTTACAGTAACTCTTCTCACAGGGAGTCCTGGCCAAGACAGGCAGCAGAAAAGAAGTTGCAGAATTTGCACAAGGCCACACACACATACAAACAAAGTACACCACAATTGACACTATAATAATAAAATTACACTTCATAACAGGCTGGTTGACAAACCAAATGCAAGTCTTTTAAGAAAGTCTTTCACACAGCAAAGAACTATTCACATAATACGATTAACCTGATCAGAAATATGCACTCATTATACACTGGTATAGGATGTCCTAAAGGAAAGGTGGCCGACCAGTAACCATGAGGTCTCTGGTTGGATCCCCGGCACCGGACAGGAGGGTGTTAGTTTACACATTTCTTGTAGATTTTGAAAGCCACAAATCTTTAAATCTTTAATTATCGTGACAACAGAGCAGGTTCAGCACACATACATATGATATATACTGTATACTGTATATGACAAGTATATATCAAAAGTATTTGTTGTTGTCCAGTCATTATTGACTTAGTAATGTTACCTTACTTTACTTACATTTGCACTGATTTACTTTCATTTGCACTGTTTACTGTCTGCACCGTTACTGTAGCTACTGTTCATTTTATCTTATATTTTAATTTAGGTTAAAGTTTATTTTAGCCACTGTTAATTTTATTTTATATCTTAATCTAGGTTAAAGCTTATTGTAGGTACTGTTAGTTTTTATATTTTAATTTAGATATATATCTTAATTTTAGCCTAATGTATGTTTAATGTATGTCTTGTTTTATGCTACTGGATACCTGAATTTCCCTCGGGATAAATAAAGTATATATCTATCTATCTATCTATCTATCTATCTATCTATCTATCTATCTATCTATCTATCTATCTATCTATCTATCTATCTATCTATCTATCTATCTATCTATCTATCTATCTATCTATCTATCTATCTATCTATCTATATCTATCTATCTATCTATCTATCTATCTATCTATCTATCTATCTATCTATCTATCTATCTATCTATCTATCTATCTATCCATCCATCTATCTATCCATCTATCTATCTAATCTGTTGTTGTTGTTGTGTTAGGTGCGTGACTCTGCCCAGTCCTTCCTGACGGTGCAGGTTCCTCTCTATGTGTCCTACATCTACGTGACGGCTCCTCGCGGCTGGGCCTCACTGGAGCACCACACTGAGATGGAGTTCAGCTTTTTCTATGATACCGTGCTATGGAGGACAGGTATGGGCTGATTTGAATGGGCAACCGTTATTTTTATTGATTCCTTTTTTCATTTTATTTTATTTTATTTTTATTTAACCTTTATTTAACCAGGAAAGTCCCATTGAGATTAAAAACCTCTTTTTCAAGGGAGTCCTGGCCAAGAGGCAGCAACAAGTTACATGTTCACTCACAATAATACACTCACAACATATAGACAAAAATTAAAATGATAAAAAGCTGTTATCAAATAAAATCAGAAAATTCATATTTTTTACTTTTGCATCATGCTTTTTATGAGCTTTTACCTGTGATGTCAAGTCAAGTTAAAGTTGCTGGTTCAAAACATAATACAAAACAACATATAGGCAAGCAACATGAAAATAAAAACAAATTAGGAGCATAAACATGTTTAAATGTTGAGATTGACTTATTATTATGGGCCTCACTGGAGCACCACACTGAGATGGAGTTCAGCTTCTTCTATGATACGGTGCTATGGAGGACAGGTATGGGCTGATTTGAATGGGGGTTTATTTATTCATTATTTTTATTTATTTTTCAATTTTATTTTCATTTATTTTTTTAGGTCAGCACGGCTTTTAGTGGGCTTCTATTTATTAATTATTTTTTGTGCTATGGAGGACAGGTCAGCACGGCTTTTAATGGGAATCTGTTATTTTTATTAATTCATCAATTATGCTTCATTAGTTTTTACCTGTGATGTCAAGTCAAAGAAAAAGCTAATTTAAATAGCATATTATTATTATTAACACAGCAGACACCGGATCAACTTTGTGTATCTTTATGAGCAAACCATAACATAAAGCACACGTCTCACAATATGCACTGCTTCTTGATCTACATACCTACAGTACCGTCTTTTGCCATTCAAAAGTCGCAGGCTACACAACACGTTCAAAAACTGTGTTCTCATCTAGCCCAATAAAATCCACCTGTGCTGTTGAGCTCACCTATTTCACCTCTTGTAGGCTAAAAATGTGCCACCCAGTGTTCAAACATACCATCTTTATTTGTCAGGTCACTATACAGACAGACAGACAGACAGACAGACAGACAGACAGACAGACAGACAGACAGACAGACAGACAGACAGACAGACAGACAGCTTTGACCCTTATCTGACCCCTGACCTCTGTGGCTGTTGTGTTGTGCGTGTTGCAGGTATCCAGACAGACAGCGTTCTCTCAGCCAGACTTCAGATCATCAGAATCTACATCAGAGAAGACGGACGACTGGTCATCGAGTTCAAGACGCACGCCAAGTTCAGAGGTTCGGTTCACCACATACTCAATGACATTCTAGACAGAGTTAGTTCAGTATACCCACCAAGACCTTATTGATATTATTGTACAATTATACTGTTATGCTGCCACTTTTATGGATACAATGCGGGACATTGACAGGTTTCCGAAATGTTTTTAAAAAGTTAAACATTTAGGTTTAAGTCATTTTAAAGTTATCGACTATGTTATGAATGTTATGTATATGACTATAAGAAACCAGCCCTTAAGGTGAGGCACTGCAGGTGAATATGGTAAACATGTTAACTTATAGATACAATCATGAAACTTGGCCAGTCTGATTTGATATGCAAATGTGGCAACATCTAACTAGTTATGCATAAATTTGCCTTAGAATTTAAATTATTTGTACATGGTTAGCTGTATAATGTACTGATATTTTGATACCATCAAAAAAAGAAAAAATCTAATCAAATCAGTTTTATTTGTATAGCCCAATATCACAAATAGTCATTTGCCTCAGTGGGCTTTACATTCCATACAGTATGACCCCCTCTGCCCTTAGACCCTTGGACACCTCCATTGGCTAAAAAGTAAGTTCATAAATGTTTAATCTCTCTCCCTCCATCTCCGTCCCACAGGCCAGTTTGTCCCAGAGCACCACACCCTGCCGGGGCACCAGTCCCGCCTCCTGGCCCCCGATCACCTGGGAGGAATAGAGTTTGACATCACGCTGCTCTGGAGCGCGCAGACATTCGACTCTCCGTATCAGCTGTGGAGGGCGACCAGCTCCTATAGCAGGTTAGTGTGTAGATGGATGGAGGGAGGGAGGGAGGGAGGGAGGGAGGGAGGGAGGGATGGAGGGAGGGAGGGAGGGAAGGAGAGATAGATAGATAGATAGATAGATAGATAGATAGATAGATAGATAGATAGATAGATAGATAGATAGATAGATAGATAGATAGATAGATAGATAGATAGATAGATAGATAGATAGATAGATAGATAGATAGATAGATAGATAGATAGATAGATAGATAGATAGATAGATAGATGGATTTACAAAACGTGTATTTGCAACTCACTTTTCATGCAAATTTCAAAGCATTTCAGAATTTACCCACATTCTTGATAATGATATACAGACAGACAGACAGACAGACAGACAGACAGACAGACAGACAGACAGACAGACAGACACACAGATACACAGACAGACAGACAGATAACCCCTTTGCTGTGTCTTTTCTCCTCTTAAACAGGAAGGATTATTCTGGGGAGTACACGGTGTATCTGATCCCGTGCACTGTGCAGCCGACTCAGCCCTGGATCGACCCCGGAGACAAGCCTCTCTCCTGCACCGCACACGCGCCAGAGAAGTACGCACATATGCTCCACTACAACAGCATGAATGCTCACTAAATAAAAAAGTTTATTTTTTTTAAAGCAAAAAAAAAGCATGAAAACACAGCAGCAAAAATATTATTATAATGGTGAATAAATAATGAATATTTTTTTTATGTTAATTAGGTCTTGTACTCATAGTCATTTTTTATTATTATTATTATTATTTTTTGGCATTTTCAAGCTTTATTAGATAGTACAGAGTTGAAATGGGGAGACAGAGAGAGAGGGGGGATGGCATGCATTAGAGGTCCACGGGTCGGATTCGAACCCGCGACCACTGCAACAAAAGCCTGAGCCAATATGGTACGCGCTCTATCCACTACGCCACCGGAGCGCTCCATACTTAAGTCATTTTAACTTTGTTTTAGTTGAATGTTTTTGAGCCTTTAAATATGCCCTTGCCAGTCTTTTCTCAGAGGTCATCATTGTCTTATATTTTGATGCTTTGTAACTGTAAATATTTAAAAAAAATCCTATGGGGAATTTCATATCTCTGACAAAAAATTTCAAAGTCATACTTCCACCAACATAATTACATAAGTACTGCAGTGCATAAAGATATTTAGTTTTTCTAGAAAAGGATATTTTTTCTGTTTTTTCAGCATGTAACAGAGCACCTTTACTTGAATCCTAAACTTATCTTATTGTTCTCCTTTAGATTCCTGGTTCCTATAGCATTTATTTTGTTGTTGTGTATCTCAGGCCTATATTTAGTTTTGTATTGTATTGTGTACAGCACTTTGGTCAACTGATGTGGTTTTTAAATGTGCTATAGAAATACATTTGACTTTGACTTTGTCTTTGTGATTAGTTCAAGCACCTTGACTTGAATCCTAAACTTGTCTATTCGTTCTCCTTGAGGTTCCTGGTTCCGATCGCGTTCCAACAGACCAACCGTCCGGTTCCGGTGGTTTACTCTCTGAACACAGAGTTCCAGCTGTGCAACAACGAGAAGGTTTTCATGATGGATCCGGCTACTGCTGACGTCTCTATGGCAGAGATGGACTACAAGGGAGCCTTCTCCATGGGTACGTGCATTTATAACGATGTGTAGTCGCTGGTTCCTCCTCCCAGTAACCATGAGGTCTCTGGTTCCTCCTCCCAGTAACCATGAGGTCTCTGGTTCTTCCTCCCAGTAACCATGAGGTCGCTGGTTCCTCCTCCCAGTAACCATGAGGTCTCTGGTTCCTCCTCCCAGTAACCATGAGGTATCTGGTTCCTCCTCCCAGTAACCATGAGGTCTCTGGTTCCTCCTCCCAGTAACCATGAGGTTTCTGGTTCCTCCTCCCAGTAACCATGAGGTCTCTGGTTCCTCCTCCCAGTAACCATGAGGTCTCTGGTTCCTCCTCCCAGTAACCATGAGGTCTCTGGTTCCTCCTCCCAGTAACCATGAGGTCTCTGGTTCCTCCTCCCAGTAACCATGAGGTCTCTGGTTCCTCCTCCCAGTAACCATGAGATCTCTGGTTCCTCCTCCCAGTAACCATGAGGTCTCTGGTTCCTCCTCCCAGTAACCATGAGGTCTCTGGTTCCTCCTCCCAGTAACCATGAGGTCTCTGGTTCCTCCTCCCAGTAACCATGAGGTCTCTGGTTCCTCCTCCCAGTAACCATGAGGTCTCTGGTTCCTCCTCCCAGTAACCATGAGGTCGCTGGTTCGAAATGTCAAGAATAAAGACGAATACTCCAAAATGCTATTGGAGTTAGTGGGGGCATTTATGTATTTTCAGCAAACTACAATTGACATGCATGTATTGGGACATCCTAAATCTTTTTCTGGCATACTAAATAGTAGGGAAGTATGGGGATTGGAACGCAGGGCCATTGTTTTGCACATGACAAATAAACAATCTTGATTCTTGCCTGTCCCTGTGCTGCCCCTTCAGGTCAGACCCTGTATGGCAGAGTGCTGTGGAACCCGGACCAGAACCTGAACGCAGCGTACAGACTGCAGCTGGAGAAGGTTTACCTCTGCACCGGCAGAGACGGGTACGTGCCGTTCTTTGACCCGACCGGGACCCTGTACAACGAGGGCCCGCAGTACGGATGTATCCAGCCCAACAAGCATCTCAAACACAGATTCCTGCTACTGGTACATACACTATATATTTTTTATTTATTTTTTGATAATTTTTTTTTATTCAGTTTTATTTAATTTTATTGTATTTACTCATTCTTATTTTTTTAATTTTTTAATTTAATTTTTTTATATAATTTTTTTTTGGGTGATAATGTACTAGACAGAAAAAGTATGTGCGTACATAATACAGACAATAATCACTCACTCACTCACTCACTCACTCACTCACTCACTCACTCACTCACTCACTCACTCACTCACTCACTCACTCACTCTCTCACTCACTCACTCACTCACTCACTCACTCACTCACTCACTCACTCACTCACTCACTCTCTCACTCACTCACTCACTCACTCACTCACTCACTCACTCACTCACTCACTTTCAAACACACACACACACACACACACACACACACACACACACACACACACACACACACACACACACACACACTCACTCACACACACACACACATTCTCACATACACACACTCCTTTCTTTTGACTGACTTGACCACACCAGTCCAACCAGTCTTTCCAGTGCTATGCCAACAGGTGTTTTTGAAAGATATTCAAAGCCGGTGGTTTATTTAAATGACGGCCATTTTCCTCCATGTAAATTCAGCTTGATGTCGTTAAAGAGGACCTATGATACTTTTCGACTTTTATGACCTATAAACGTTGTTATAATGATGTATAGTCATGTTTAACCATACTAAAGTATCAAGTAATTACGTACATGCATTTCGACGTATTCCCTGCTGACCGCCTGGGGTGGCTGTGCAGAGCACTATGGCAGAAGCAAAGTGTTTACAGGGCATGCTGGATCGCCAAAATAAGAGAAAGAGCTTCCCGAAAATCTACATAGTTTTTTGTGATGTGATTCATGTCAGGTTGCTCTATAGCAGTTTTTAACAAGAAATTAAGACCAGAAAAGTAGTATAATAGGTCCTCTTTAATACACTTTGATTACGTCTAGCAGGGACACACAGGAACCAGACACATTAAAACCTAATGCATTTGTCTGATATCTCCACTATATTACAGACAAAAGTGGAAAAAATTCTTTATTTCTTGTCCATTAAAATGAATCATTTGTTTAATTTAAAATAATGTTTTGGGGGGTAAAAGAATACAAGTTCACTTTTAAAGGTGGAGTCAGTGATTCTGGAGAACGTTTGTTGTCAAAATCATTTCCTGTCAAAATCTGCGAATATCTCGTCACAATCCCCTACCTGTAAACTTGTATGTTTACAAAGGGCCCCAAAGTAGCTAGCAACGTGCACATTTAAAAAGCCTAGGTTGTGTATTAACACTGGATTTGTTTTCCAGTGCACACAATACGGACAGGTAGCGGATTGTAAGGAGATATTCACTGATTTTGACTACAAGCGTTTAAATCGTGTTGATTATTTTATGTTAATTACCTCTTTGTTGGGGATAGTGGATAGAGCGTGTACCATATCGGCTCCGGCCTTCGTTGCAGTGGTCTTGGGTTCAAATCCGACACCTACACCTTTACTGCAAGTCATCCCCCCTCTCTCTCTCTCTCTCTCTCTCTCTCTCTTCTCTCTCTCTCTCTCTCTCTCTCTCTCTCTCTCTCTCTCTCTCTCTCCTCTCTCTCTCTCTGTCTCCCCATTTCAACTCTGTACTGTCTAATAAAGCTTGAAAATGCCAAAAAAACTCTTTAAAATAATTAAATAAATAATCTCTTCACATCCCCTCTGCAGGACCGTAAGCAGCCTGAGGAGTGTGTGTGCTTGTGTGTGTGTGTGTGTGTGTGTGTGTGTGTGTGTGTGTGTGTGTGTGTGTGTTAGGCTGTGGCTTAAATGGTTCTGATTGTTTCCCTTCACATCCCCTCTTTAGGACCGTAAGCAGCCTGAAGAGAGAGAGAGAGAGAGAGAGGAGAGAGAGAGAGAGAGAGAGAGAGAGAGAGAGAGAGAGAGAGAGAGAGAGAGAGAGAGAGAGAGAGAGAGAGAGAGAGAGAGAGAGAGAGAGAGAGAGAGAGAGAGAGAGAGAGAGAGAGAGAGAGAGAGAGAGAGAGAGAGAGAGACAGAGAGAGAGAGAGAGAGAGACAGAGAGAGAGAGAGAGAGAGAGAGAGGAGAGAGAGAGAGATGAGAGAGGAGAGAGAGGAGAGAGAGAGAGAGAGAGAGAGAGAGAGAGAGAGAGAGAGAGAGAGAGAGAGGAATGAGCAGAGAGGTAATGGTTCTGATTGTTCCCTTCCTACCCTCTGCAGGACCGTAAGCAGCGAAGAAGGGAGAAGAGAGAGAGGAGAGAGAGAGAGAGAGAGAGAGAGAGAGAGGAGAGAGAGAGAGAGAGAGAGAATGGTTCTGATTGTTCCCTTCACGTCCCTCTTTAGGACCGTAAGCAGCCCGAGGTGTGTGATGAGTTCTTCCATGACGTTCCCTTCGAGGCTCAGCTGGCCTTGACGTCCCGGAGCTTCAGGCCGTCACGACATGCCGGGGCTCGACGGCTTTACCATGAAGGTCGACGCGCTGTACAAGGTCTGTGTCTGTGTGTGTGTGTGTGTGTGTGTGTGTGTGTGTGTGTGTGTGGTGTGTGTGTGTGTGTGTGTGTGTGTGTGTGTGTGTGTGTGTGTGTGTGTGTGTGTGTGTGTGTGCTGTGTGTGTGTGTGTGTGTGTGTGTGTGTGTGTGTGTGTGTGTGAGTGTGCCGACCTATCCAACAGGGAACCTGAGATCGTAACACATCCACTAACAGGGGACTCCAAAACTAACAGGGGACATTTTTCAAGTCCCCTCTTGGACATGCTTTAAATCATCTTAAAAACATGTATAATACCTTCTGGTAAATTTTCATAACTTTTGCCAACAGTGGACTTGGAAGTGTGTGAGTGTTAATTTCATATCTGGGACAGCCTCTGCTTGCCCTGGCCTGGCCCATTCACACACGTCGTTTAAACACTCCTCTATTGTCTGAATGGTCTCAGCCCCAGGGAGTCTTTCAGGCTGTGAAGAGCTGTTGACAGGCTACTTACTGAAGACACCAGTCTCTTGAAAATAGATTTGTATTTTGTTTTTGAAACTAAATTTATATGTTGAGTGTTAATAAAAGTTTTAAAAAGGACGAAAGATAGATATAAACAAACATGGGAAAAAAGATCAGCAGTAAGATCCTTTATTTTCTTGCCAATGTGATTCTCTGTCTACTCTCCACTGTCAGACTACTCATGTGGGCAGATTAAAAGAGAAAGGTATGTTCTTTGATGATCAATTTGTTTTTTGCAATGAATTACAATACAGACTATTATTTATTATCAGAACATTTTATAGGTCAAGAACTTTAGAATAGTCCAGTCCCTCAAAATTCCCTATACTACTAATCTTTATAAGAAGAGGTTTTCAATCAATTTGACAGTGTTCTTGTGTCTTCAATCTATATTTATTTTGTTTATTTCACAATCACAGAGAAAGGTCCACACTTCTACTGTATCTAATGACTGGAGTCCACTGTTGGTTGGGATGGTGCGACTTTCACACTCCATCGTGGATGAATTTAAAAGGAATAAACCAAACTGGATTATTTCTTTATCTTCAAAATTCCCTTTATTAATCTTTATAAGAAGAGGTTTTCAATCAATTTGACAGTGTACTCGTGTCTTCAATCTATATTTATTTTGTTTATTTCACAATCACAGAGAAAGGTCCACACTTCCACTGTATCTAATGACTGGAGTGCACTGTTGGTTGGTATGGTGCGACTTTCACACTCCATCGTGGATGAATTTAAAAGGAATAAACCAAACTGGATTATTTCTTTATTTTCAAAATTCCCTTTATTAATCTTTATAAGAAGAGGTTTTCAATCAATTTGACAGTGTACTCGTGTCTTCAATCTATATTTATTTTGTTTATTTCACAATCACAGAAAAAGGTCCACACTTCCACTGTATCAAATGACTGGAGTGCACTGTTGGTTGGTATGGTGCGACTTTCACACTCCATCGTGGATGAATTTAAAAGGAAAAAGCCAAACTGGATAATTCTTAAGGGGAAAATAATAATGTCAATGTGGTCTAAAATGTCTTATGTGTGTCATACTAATTGACCCTATCTGCAGTACTACATTCTCCAAATGTAACAAAGAGTTAAGGAGATTGTCTCTGGACCATCTCAGACCTGGCTGAACAGCTACCCAAAGCCTGCAGTATGTGAAGACAGTTCAGCTGCCAATTTGGTTCTCTGTCAACTCTCTCCTGTCAGACTATGGGTGACAAATTAAAAGAGAAAGATACGTTCTTTGTATTTTAATTAATTGCAAAAACAGATTGATCATCAGACTATCATTTTACAATCAGAACATTTTAGAGGCCTAGACCTTTAGAGTAATTCAGTCCCTCAAGATTCCCTTTAATAATCTTTATAAGAAGAGGTTTTCAATCAATTTGTCAGTGTTCTTGTGTCTTCAATCTACATTTATTTTGTTTATTTCACAATCACAGAGAAAGGTCCACTCTTCCACTGTATCTAATGACTGGAGTCCACTGTTGGTTGGGATGGTGCGACTTTCACACTCCATCGTGGATGAATTTAAAAGGAATAAACCAAACTGGATTATTTCTTTATTTTCAAAATTCCCTTTATTAATCTTTATAAGAAGAGGTTTTCAATCAATTTGACAGTGTACTTGTGTCTTCAATCTATATTTATTTTGTTTATTTCACAATCACAGAGAAAGGTCCACACTTCCACTGTATCTAATGACTGGAGTGCACTGTTGGTTGGTATGGTGCGACTTTCACACTCCATCGTGGATGAATTTAAAAGGAAAAAGCCAAACCGGATAATTCTTAAGGGGAAAATAATAATGTCAATGTGGTCTAAAATGTCTTATTGTGTCATACTAATTGACCCTACCTGCAGTACTACATTCTCCAAATATGAGACTGTCCACCGCGACCTATTACGTCAAGGCTACATTTTACAAAAAAGATTCTCGTTGCTCTAATGTGGAAGTGATATGTGATATGATGCAAATTTGGCCGGATGAAAATATTCACAAACAGTCGTATAGCCTACAAGTAGACTACACTCCAAATCATACAGTGAAAATAATGTTTCATATCGTAGGCTACAAGCCACAAAGCTTGAAATTGACATACATATTTAGCCCATATGCAACAACAATAATGTGATGTTTTTTTTTTTTTTTATAAGCCTTGATGTAATAATTTATTATTTTGAACCCCACATAATCAGGCAGTAACACCCCCACCCCCTTTCTATCTCTCTCTCTCTCTATCTCTCTCTCTCTCTCTAAACAATGTAAATGATTCACAGTTTATAGCCTACAGATGTCATGACTATTTAACGGCACAAAAAGGAGAGAAGAAAAAATGCACTTACATGTTACACCTTCATGTAACACTTAAATGATGTAGCACTTTTGTAGTTTCATGTATTTGAAGCTAATCTAGACTACTTGCGTGATTATTGCTGTTCTGAGATTCTACCTTTATGGTCAAATTTAATTTATGGGAAACTGCTTTAGATAAAAGCATCAGCAATGTAGGCTAATCTAATGACATAAAAGTATTTCACATAAAATTGGTGTTTTAATTGTAGTGGAGAGTGGCCTGAGTTGTGCCGGTGGGGAAGTTGTGCCACCCCTTGTTTCTAGAAAACTGTGGAAGAAATTGGAAATGTGACCACATATTTAAGAAGAGCCATCCATTTGACTCATCCTGTAAAGAAGGGAGACACAAGGAATAAGATATAAGCACATTTAAGCTAAAAAACAGTGTTTTGCCTTTCAAAGTAACTTTTCCATGATGAAGGTTTTTTGATTATTGTGTCTGAACAATTATAGACAAGTTTTAAAACATTTGACACGTTTTAGTGCTTTAGTATGCTACACTTTGAGTCTATACAGTTAAGCTGCGAACACACCGCACTGGCCGTGCGGCAAGATTACATACAAAGTCAATGTACTAGCACGTGGCTGCGCGTCCACCCAAAAATCGGCGTCCAGCGGCCGGCGGCGGGCCCTTGCGCGGCGCGTGGCCGCGCCTGAATCGGGAGCGCGGCCATTTGCGGCGCGTAGAAATTGCGTCATCGAAGGAGCGTGAATCGAAGGCTTGTGCGGCGAACACGGCGCCGCAGAAAAACATGAACATTTTCATATTTTTCTGCGGCGCCGCCGGGCGCCGCGCCTCCACAGCCAATCAGCGTTGAGATTGCCCGGTGGCGGTGGTCTGCAAGACGAGGTGGGCGTGTGGAGTGAGGACATTGGGCTTCCAATACATTCTGCAAATATGTGTATTTTGCAACTGTTTAGCTGTTGGTTGTACTTTAGCCAAGGTAGCACCGGTTAGCATAGTGAAACTCACCCAGCTGTGTGCTGTTCCTGAGGATAATATGAACCCAAAGTTGACGGCAGTGTCCGTGTGGAATTCCATATAGCCTAGTACAGCGAAGCACCGGTGTTGTCCTCCGTCAGCCGGCACACTTTCACTTTCAGGTAGGCTGATGTCTGCCTTTATTTGTGCCGCTGAGCACACACTGCTGTTGTTAATGTGTTTAGTATGTTGCTGAATTGCTGTTAATGTGTGTGTATTTGCGATCGGGGTGCGTGTTCAGGCTGTTTTAATGATATTTGTGACAAGACTGCCGCTGGTTACACAGTGAACCTACATCTGTATTTTTTGGCACAGCTGGACCATGTTATTGTTGTTGTTGCACCGTAAGTGTGACGGGTCTGATCTCGGCGTCGGCGTCAGGAATATATGGCCCAATATGATCAAGCGGCGAGCCTCTTGCGGTCACGCGGCCAACCGCCGCAGGCGGCCAATGCGGTGTGTTCCCGGCTTTAGCATGATGTCAGCCCTAAACTGCTGCATCATGCTTATTATCCAACATTCTGGGGTTGGGGTGATTTGTATTTTAATTAATTGCAAAAACAGATTGATCGTCAGACTATCATTTTACAATCAGAACATTTTAGAGGCCTAGACCTTTAGAGTAATTCAGTCCCTCAAGATTCCCTTTAATAATCTTTATAAGAAGAGGTTTTCAATCAATTTGTCAGTGTTCTTGTGTCTTCAATCTACATGTATTTTGTTTATTTCACAATCACAGAGACCCTGTTTCCACCTGGCATTAACATCTGACTTTTTGAATCTGGTTACAAGTGGACAGCTCTCAGTCCGTGTGTTCCCACTTGTATTTTCAAATGTGACTTCTCTGTCTACTTGTGATCGGATTCCATTTACCCGCGCTGTATTTAAATCAACACGTTCATCATTTCCGTTTGCATTGCTGTTTTTAACCGGTGGGGTTCAAACAAGTAAACATACAGGGCTGTACAGTGCCACAGTTTGAATCGCATTTGCTATAAAAATGCATTACATGCGAAGATAATTACCAGTCTAGGTTGACGAGATAGGCTAGTCTATCTCATTTAGACAATGAGGAGCGATGCACAATACTGCTTAGAGGGCCCTTACATTAACACTCGCCAAATGCGGGAAATATCATAGTATAGGTAAAGTATAAAAGTAAAAACTCTTAGGCGAGTAAGTTATTACGCCACTTTGGCTGGTGAAAGATGTGTGCTCGCTGTTTGGCTATTCTAACGTCTGCCTCTGTTAAACTCTTGTCACCGCAACCAGTCCATAGCTTTCACAGTCAAGTTATTCCTTGTGCAAACAGAACGTTTCCTGTACACCTTCACATTAAAAGCCTGTTACTAGCCAAGCGCGAGTTGACCTTTATTTTGAAGCAGATAAGAACAGGAAGTTAGCGCTCCACATGACTGCAGCTTGCATGGCGCCAGAAAAAAAAATCAGCGACTTCCGTGTTATCACAGTTTTACTCGGTGAAATGAGAACAGAGGACAGATAGCTTGTCATTTGCAATACTTGTAACTGGGCGCACACTAAAACCTTTTTTTTTCTACGTATTTCCGCTCAGGCAGTTGAGTAGGAGGTCCCTAATGTGGACACAAACCACATTCGTGTTTCCACTACCAAATGAATGTGGACACAAGTGGTCACAAGTGGTCACAAACCACCTCCGAATGTGGTTTTTGTGATCCGATCTCAATGCGTCTTGATAGTGTTCTCACCTGTAGTTAGAGCTGTATTCATGTGATCGGATCACAAAAACCACATGATGCCAGGTGGAAACAGGGTCAGAGAAAGGTCCACACTTCCACTGTATCTAATGACTGGAGTCCACTGTTGGTTGGGATGGTGCGACTTTCACACTCCATCGTGGATGAATTTAAAAGGAATAAACCAAATTGGATTATTTCTTTATTTTCAAAATTCCCTTTATTAATCTTTATAAGAAGAGGTTTTCAATCAATTTGACAGTGTACTCGTGTCTTCAATCTATATTTATTTTGTTTATTTCACAATCACAGAGAAAGGTAGTTAAGCCAACATTTACGTTTGGATTGGATGCAACCTATTATTTTAGATTTCTTAAAGTTTAATACCTTGTTAAGTGACTTTTTCTGAGTTGATTGTATTAAAGGATTTGATTTCCAACTAAAGTAAAATGTTGATTGTACTCAACCTATTTTAAATTGAATTTGTATTTAAGTATCTTCTCCAACACAGTAGAAGGATAATGACATATATCACAGTCACTGGGAATCTTGGCTATTGAAGTTAGCTGTTGTTGTTGAAGGCCTAATGACCATCGTTAGACACAGGTACCCATCCCCCACACTGCATACGATCAGAGAGTGACACAGACAGAAACTCCCCTTGCCTGCTCTGAGTCACTCAGGCCAAATCCCTTGAGCCTCATTTTAAAATGGCACTTCACCTTTACCTTTGAGATGCAATTTCTATTACATATAAAGGGGCTTGTTTGGCATGGAGTGTTAACTTTACCAAAGCAAAATGCGATTTAAAAAAAAAGCCTAAATGAATTCTAGTTAAAAAAAAATGATAAATAAAAGTACTTACTGGAGAATATATACAAAAAAAATCACAAACTTTATTGTTGGCTTGTGAATTTATCTTTTTACATTAACTGCAGGCTATTCTTCCCTGCTTAGGCTCTTTAGAGATTGACTGCCTGATGTGAACGTGTTGCAGGATATTGCCTTAGCGAGTGGATTGCACTTAATCGTCAAGTAATCCATTCTAAATCTAAAGACACCTGTCACAAGTTTCTGATATTTTGGTCAGACTAGACGTTTTTATAGCGACAGGGGATCTCATATTTGCAAGACCACAACTGGATTCCTTTCAAGATCATGATTATTTCACATACTATTCCAGGCCTATAAAATGATTTCAGGTAAATGAAAAAGGTATTATAGAATGTATCTGGACAGGGCAGGCTATAATATGTACCACTTAAATAAAAACAAGTATAGATGCCTTAACCACCTACGCCTACATGCCATGCCTGGTCACATTATAAACTGCAAACAGTATCTTAATTAAAGAGAAACCTTTTGAAGTCATACTGTAGAGCCGAGCGGGGGGTATTATGCCAGACTTGTGAGGAAATGCGTTGAAGAAGGAGTTTCCCTCCTTTTTAAGGTCACTGCGCTACTGCAGGTAATTTCCTTATCCAAAGTCTGCAAATATGGTGACTTGCAGAAAGTGTTAATGAAGGGTGCAAAAAGAGCCCTTAGTGGACTTTGATTTGACAGTGGGACAGCCCTCACTTCTCAGAGAAAGTGCTCACCACAATTAAACTGAAATGTTAGGATGTGTGGAGCACATTGATGCTAGTCATTAAAACTCTTCCTAAAAAGCTATTTCTAAGCAATAAAGTTGCATTGCTTAAAACAATTTGCACATGGTATTACACATACATTGTATGAAATGTGCATAGATCACAGATCCAACTGGCCACACTCAAAATCATGAAGTCGTCATTCTCACACACAAAAAAATGTTTTGGTCTGGTTTCTTGACACTGGAACCAACACTGTTCTATAGAACCTTACCTTCAATATAATCAACTAGAAATGAAAACAACAAATTACAAGTGCCCCCCCCCCCCTCACTATGCAGTTTCAGTGGAGAGGGATTTGTTTATATTCACAGAGTAAGTTTACTAAACACATTTTCTCTACATGCGATTCTTAGTTTTGAATGATTATATCATCATAAATCAAAACTAAACTATATTTAGAGGAACCTGGAACCAAACATTGAGACTAGAGTATGTTTGTAAACCAAACTATGGGCCCTGCTGCTGTAAAAAACAGAATGAAACTGTAACTTTTCAGGAAGCTTACTAACTTCAAACACTGTTCCAGGGATAACATTTTCCTGCGAAGAAAATTTTTTATTCAGTTCTGAGAATAAACCTTAGAAAATGTTTCACTTCTCTGACACACACAAAGTTACACACTGCAGCTTTAATCTGACCACAGACATAATTTAAAGATGTATTGTATTAAAGAGAATTTGTTGGAACAGCCTTTCACTGTTAGGTTTATGATTTCTAATTTAAGGATAAACATTACGTCCTTAAGCCGGATAGAAATAGTTGGGGTTTTAGGAGATTTCCACATAAGTAAAATATGACATCTTGCCAGAGGGGAAGTGAAAGTTAGTATTTCTGTTTGCAAAGAGTAAATGTGGTGTTGTTCTGATGGGGTCAACAATATTTAAATGAAGGGCTCCATCTTTATTTAGTCTCCAAGAACCTTTGTCAAAATCATAAAAAGTCAGTCCAGAATTGATGTAGTCTGGGACAATAAAAAACCTCTCACCCTCCTGTCCCCACATTCCTTTACTTACCTGCCAAACCATGCCCTTGGCAGCAGCCCTTCAACCCCCTCCCCTGCCCTGCATTGTCTCTATTCAAAGTAGGCACTTCACACCTTTTCTACAGCAACACTGTGAGTTGAACTGTTATGAAACTGCATTGATGTGTCTCTCCCAGAGGCTGAATACATCTCCTTGCTAACATAAATATAGTAGATTAATCCTGGTAGAACTTGCGGTGTACTGACAGTACTTCAACTTGGCATGGGGGGTCATTTTAGGTCGCGATTCTCTTTCTCTCCATAACGATCCAGCCTGGATACAAAACCTGTAGTCTGTTTTTTCGGCATGATTGTTTAATCGTGGTAGAACTTGCGGTGTACTGTCAATAAACCACCTAGTTTGACATTATGGAGCTAAGAGGGAACACTGGCAGCCGACGTTTATGCATTTGTAATGCCAATACTTTGCATCACAATGCGAGCAATACCTAGCCACCTTTGTCTGGTCCTGAGAACCAATCACTGTCCAGATTGCTTGTGAGGGTGTGGATATATTCTGGGCATCTCACTACAGGTACACAGATGTAATGACTTTTTTGGAAGGGCTTGACGACTGCAATTCTTAGGAGGACCCACCTGGAGATTTATGACTGAACTTTTGAAACTTTTTTCGTTCAATGCTGAGGCTGAAGTTATAGGTAAGTTACAAACTACAAATTCACCATGTATGACTAAAATAATTATTTTAACTATTATTTTAACTTAGTTTTTTTTATTTCTCTTTCTGTAAGGTTTTAACTGGTTAATTCTGATACTTAGTTTTTATCTGAATTATTTTAAGGTTCATTTCAACTTTCATTCTTTTACTTTTTTTATTTGAAAGGTTTAAGTCAAATGTATTATATTCTTTTACACTTTCTCATTTATTTTTTCTGAAAAGTTATATGCATTTCTTAAATAGTTTTTTATTTTCCCTTTAGGCAAGGTTAATTGTAATTATTTGTGCAGTTTTTATTTCTATTATTTGCCAGGTTTAATTAAAATGTTATTTGTTTAAACTTAGTTTGTATTCATGTTGTTGCAAAGTTTAATTTAATTCTATCAAGCTATGTATCTAAAACTTTCTATCACTCTCACAAAGTTTCCCCAGTTGTGCTTTAAATTACATCTGGATTCTAAAATCTTTCAGAGAAAAATGAGACCCAGAAGAGTTTGTCCTGAAAAGGAAGCCTTGTACTTCATTGCATCTGGAAAAGATAAAGACACTTTTCAGAAGACTTTCATCAACAAGGAGAAAGGTATGTTACTTGATTAGAATGTAAGATTCTCTGTTCAAATCTGTATGAAGGTACAAGTGTTCATACAACTTTCTACAATCCAGTTGCTTTGCTTATAATAAATAAGTATTTGAACAGTCTGGCATAGCATTATATGTATAACTATTGTCTAAATAATATAGTAAATTATGTCTTATGCCTAATTGTTGTCAATGTTCAGACCAACTCATAACATTATTATTTTTGATTCAGCACAGTTTGGCAAGTAAATTGCAAACATTTTATTGAGATAAAAATAAATGTTTGGTCACCGTTATCTATAATGAATCCATTACATTTTAGGTTGCAGGAAGTTTGGTGCATTACATCCTAACTGATGGACAACATCCCTTTCAAACAACAACACCCTACTCCAATAATCCAGTTGGGCTATCTCAAAATGTGAGAACAGGCAACTTCACTCTCCAATGTGAAGATAGACTGATGAGCCAGAAAGGCATTATTAAAAGAATGCTGAGTAGAACATTTGGAGAACGTCCTACCATTGAAGAGTGCCTTCAGGCTCTCACATGTAAGTGTCAAGACATACTGTAATATTTCTGTGCAATATATATATATTGTTGTAGATTAATAAAATATGCTATAGATTGAAATCCGCATCTTTAAATTGCTTAATTGAAAATAACAGAATCTGTCGTAATGTATTTACAGGTTTCACAAATCTGTCTGATTACACTGGAACAACAAAAAAGTCTGGCAGCAAGAATGGAAATGAGGTACGTACGTCATTTCTTAAGTAGGGTTGGGTAATGTTATATACTGTTTGACAACATGATTTGACCATTGTAGGATTTTTTTAATACTTTTTATTCGAGGCATAAATCCCTTTATTTTCTTTGGCTTTATTATATTTCTGCATCCTCATTTGTAAAGTTAACAGTTTTCCAGATTAGCCAAAAAAGGAAGGTCCCATTTGTACATTTCATCTGTGAACAGTGTTTTTTTATAGAGTTTCCAGAAATGTAGGGTTATATTATGTAGTGAAACGATCCATATTGCCTTGAATATGTTAAACTATAGATCTGATATCAGCATATGTTGACCTAATTTGGAAATGTAAGTCAAACCAGAGCAACAATAAACAAAAAAAAAGTCAGAACTCTCAGGCTACTGAGAGATGTGCCATCACATCCCCATCTAACCTAATGGTCTCAGTGCCTCAGGAATCAGTCATTCAGTAAGAAAGTGTGAGATTATTAGTTCTCAAACTGTGGGGGCCGGAGGTTGAATGGATTTCAGAAGGGCCTAAGTAGGTTCAAATTAGTATGCAGGTAAATGTGTGGGGGATGGGGGAGGGACCTTCCACACCATTTGGCAGGTACTCTGTATCAGCAGTATGTCAGTTTTATTGGAACCAACAAATTGTTCCAATAAAAAAAACTATATAAAAACAGAATACGACATGAGATCAACAGCAATAAGAGGATGATTTCAAACAATGAGAAAAAGTGTAATTATTTATACATTGTTTTTCTTTTTGTTACAGGATAGGACCGATGCAGCTGATTGCTGTCCCCAAAGACCAGGGGCCTATTGCATAAAACTAGGATAAGGGATTAACCTAGGATTTTTCGGTTATCCTGGCTTGCGTTAGCCATGATCCGGTTGCATAAAAGCGGAGGGACATAAGTTACCCTGGAGATTCATCCTTTACGTTTAGCCTGGTCGGGACCAGGCTAAACGTAAAGGATAAACTTATTCTGTTGCCTGACTGGCTCAGTCAGCTGTCAGCTGAAGGTGTATTAACAGTTATTCCATGATCTTCTGTGTAATGCTTAAGTTTCAATAACCTGTTTTAAAGTACCATATAAAAGACTGCATTGTCATTTAGTTAAATAGTTCTTCTTTTTTATTATTTAACCTGAACCATTTATAATTAACTTAATTATAATTACATTAAGATGAAATTATATAAATTATAATAATTTATGTGATAGTCTGTTCATATTGCGGGCTATATTTATACAATTGATTATCGATGGTAGATGACGTTGCAAATGTGGGTCAAATAAATTCACTTTGTACTTATAACTATATCGAGGTGCATCTAAAACAAAATTAAATATCTATGAAAGTTTCCTTTTTTCTGTAATTTAATTCAAAAAGTGAAACTTAAATATGTTCTAGATTCATTACACATTAAGTGAAATTAATCTAGAATAAACAATCATCCAGGGCGGCAGTGGCGAAGTGGGTAGGAAGATTGCCTCTGGAGTGCAGGGTCGGAGGTTCGATTCCCCGCCTACCCGCCACATGTCGAAGTGTCCCTGGGCAAGACACTGAACCCCAAATTGCTCCCGATGGTTCAGGGAGCAACACTCATACTGCCATCGGTGTATTAGTGTGTGTATGAATGGGTGAATGTGGTAAGATATGTAAAGCGCTTTGGGGCTGAGAAAATCGGTTAGAAAAGCGCTATATAAGTCAAGTCCATTTACCATTTACCATCCAAAAAGAAGGCCTGACATATTTCACTTTGTGTAATGAAAGTTTCACTTTTTGAATGGACTTTCCATGATATTCTATTTTTTAAATGCACCTGCAGACTGCTCACTGTCAACTATTTTATCATAAAACAATGCAGGGACATCAAAATTAGCTGGCAGAGATGACATCCCCTGTATAAAATGAACTGCCCCCTGACTTACGGTTTAAACTAGCAAGGCATTGTGGGAAAATGGGCCGTCTTTTACATTTTTACATCAGTAAATCTGTGTTCGATCTCTGGGTCTACTTCTGAAAGCTGTGGGCTGGCACTTAACAGAATGACTTACACCTGGCTTGACAAAGCGGCTCCTTTACATCCTGGATTGGCGTTTATGCAACTGACTAATCCGAAGTGCCCAGGCTAGACTTTGTCAAGGCTGGCTTTATCAATCATCCTGGATGTCTTTATTCCACTTTTATGCAATAGGCCCCAGATGAGATTGAACAGCCACATATTACCGACAGTGACCGTGAGGATTCATCTTCTCTAAAAACCTAAAAACCTTCATCACCGATATAATTTTGTAAATTCCTAAACCAACTTAAGTTATTTTTAGTAAAATATCACGTTCATTATTGTAAATATCTAGTTTGTTGACTTTGTGATTTGCAGTACTTGTTTTTGACTTACACTTACCAGTAAATGTAAATAAATATGTTCATTATTGTAAATGTCTATTTTATTTCTATGTTTGTTGACTTTGCAATTTGCAGTACTTGTTTTGACTTACACTTACCAGTAAATGTAAATAAATATGTTCATTATTGTAAATATCTATTTTATTTCTGTTTGTTGACTTTGTGATTTGCAGTACTTGTTTTTGACTTACACTTACCAGTAAATGTAAATAAATATGTTCATTATTGTAAATATCTATTTTATTTCTATGTTTGTTGACTTTGTGATTTGCAGTAATTGTTTTTGACTTACACTTACCAGTAAATGGAAAACTTACTTCACTTAAAACTGATGCTGATTCTTTTTTACATGGCAACAAGTCGGGCAATGAGCTGAGAATGCTTAAGAAATCCACTGAAAGATATAGCCTTTGTATTCTCTTTAAATGTATTACTGCAGGTAGGGTCAATTAGTATGACATACATAGGACATTTTAAACCGAATAAACATTATTTTCCCCTTAAGAATTATCCAGTTTGAATGACTCCTTTTTAATTAATGTGTAAAAGTCGCTCCATGTCCACCGACAGTGGACTCCAGTCATTTAAAACAGTAGAAGTGTGGAGCTGTCTTTGTGCTTTTTAAATAAACTAAATATATATATATGATTGATTACACTAGTACACTATCAAATTGATTGCCATTCTTTGCTAACAAAGACGTTGGGAACTGAACAATTCTAAACGTTAGACGTAAACTGTATTGAATTCCAGCTAAAAGCACAGAACTTGAAAATAAAGTATATAGGAAAGTAACAAAAAAAATTCAAAAAAATGTGTGCCAGTAGGATGGAAATCAAAGGGCAATAAACTCTATTTTGTTTGTTTGTCTCTTTTGTTGGTGTCTGGGATAATGTGGTGTTCACTATGCAGACTGGTTTTCTGCCCTAAACTACCTCCATACAGTGAACTTAAAGTACATGTTGTGAGGGAATTTTCAGTCTTTAGTATGGTTGATATTAATGGTAGAGATGTATAGTACATGTATGCCTGTCTTGTGTGTTTGTCTATATCTCAGACACTAGGTCAGCCTGGTGACACTGGTAGGAGACACTTAGGTCAGTTGTATAGATAAAGTCTCATCTCCTTAGACTCCAGAATGTTATGGTTCACTGTGTTCAGCTCTGAACCAAAACATTGGTACGCTTGGTGCCCGAGCCAGGGAGGTGTTAGAGATAGCACAAGGTTAATACACAGCTCTCAGGAAGTGTCTGTCAGAATTGAAGTGCAAGTCACCCGAGTTGCAGTCCGGTTCTCCTTGGCCAAGTCTGTAATAAATATTGCTTCATAATTCATCACAGTATAGCCACTACAAAAAACTACACTGCACCTCTAATGTATTCCAAGTGTCTATTACATATTGTTAAATCACAGCAACAGCAACAGATACTTGCTGTCAGCAGACCAAATATATATTAAAACATGTAATCTCTACAAATCATGTTCAAATTATATAGTTGTTGTTATAACTATTCTCAATTCATTGAGATTTTTTCATAGGTAATTAATGATCTGCAAAGTCTTGTTCATCCATGATGGAGTGTGAATATCATTCCATCCTAACCAAGAGGGAACTTGTGTCAATTAGTACCAACTAAATGGGGACTCCTGTCATTCCATACAATTTAGGACTGTAGGGTCAATATGTATAACAAACAGACATTTAAGACTACATTTATATTATATTTCCCTTAAGAATGATCCATTTTGCATAATTAAAATGCATATTTTTACCATTTTAAAAGTAATAGCAGGTTTGATTATTATTCCATAATGTGCATTACATATTGTTAAAAATCACAGCAACCAGCAACAGATACTTGCTGTCAGCAGACCAAATATATATTAAAACATGTTCATCTCTACAAATCATGTTCAAAGTATATGTTGTGTTATAACTATTCTCAAATTCAGTTGAGATTATTTTCATATGTATTACTGATCTGCCAAAGTCTTGTTCATCCATGATGGAGTGTGAATATCATTCCATCCTAACCAAGAGGGAACTTGTGTCAATTAGTACCAACTAAATGGGGACTCCTGTCATTCCATACAATTTAGGACTGTAGGGTCAATATGTATAACAAACAGACATTTAAGACTACATTTATATTATATTTCCCTTAAGAATGATCCATTTTGCATAATTAAAATGCATATTTTTACCATTTTAAAAGTAATAGCAGTGTTTGATTTATTCCATAATGTGCATTACATATTGTTAAAAATCACAGCAACCAGCAACAGATACTTGCTGTCAGCAGACCAAATATATATTAAAACATGTTCATCTCTACAAATCATGTTCAAAGTATATGTTGTGTTATAACTATTCTCAAATTCAGTTGAGATTATTTTCATATGTATTACTGATCTGCCAAAGTCTTGTTCATCCATGATGGAGTGTGAATATCATTCCATCCTAACCAAGAGGGAACTTGTGTCAATTAGTGCCAACTAAATGGGGACTCCTGTCATTCCATACAATTTAGGACTGTAGGGTCAATATGTATAACAAACAGACATTTAAGACTACATTTATATTATATTCCCTTAAGAATGATCCAGTTTGCATAATTAAAATGCATATTTTTACCATTTTAAAAGTAATAGCAGTGTTTGATTTATTCCATAATGTGCATTACATATTGTTAAAAATCACGGCAAACAGCAACAGATACTTGCTCTCAGTGTTCTGATTGACAGTGTGTGTTTGTGTTTTGAGATGTTGTGAATAGTAGTGTTGCTTGAATGGTTTTGCAGTGTTGTGAACTGTTCAGCTCAGTGACTGTAGTTAGAGTGTTGCACATGTCGCTCCGCTTGTGCCCACTGTCGTTTATCTATCGTAAAAAAACCTTTTCATAAAAAAATATATGTATTAATTATACATATCTATTTTTATACAGTGATCACTTATATAGTGTGCTAGTTTCATAACTCCAATCTCTCAGTCACCCACTCTGCATGTAATCGGCAAATTAACTTTTTTACTTGCTACTTGCTGTCAGCAGACCAGTCAAGAAATGTTTCAGCACATTGTTCATCCAGTCAGCACCACTAAATATGTTTTATAATAGAAAATTAAGAGTTTACTTGAAAGTCCCCTCTCGTATTGTGAAGACTGACAGAAGAAAAAGTAATATGCAATTATGGATAATGCTGGAGTAGCAAATTATAACCGCAAAATAAACTTTAGTGGTTTAATAAATCTTTAGAATGTAACGTTGTGAACACATTCCTTTAAATAAAGATAAGGCTTGGATAAGGAAAATGTTGTTGCTATGTCCCTGATATTAGTGCATCCAACAAGTTACTTCTTATTTGATATTTATTTGCAACATGTGGCCATGATTATATTCATAGTATTTGTAACATATGTTTAGTTTGTGTTAAAGTTAAAGGTATATAATCTATCTTAAAAAGAAACAAAGGGAGGTAACTGCAGCAAGCAAACACTCATTGAGTGAAACAATAGACACAGACAGCTCCATTGATGCAGTGAATGGAGTCCACTCTTAGATGTCACCCAATGATTCAAGTCCACTGTTAGCAAATTCTTCAAAAAAAATGTAAAAACACATTTAAAGTAATATTATGACAGAAGACATTAAAACTAAATATTCTGTTGTGTTTTTTTATTTTTTAAATGACCAGAAATAGGTTGCCACACTTGGCTGGTACCAGCGATAGTCCCCTGTTAGTAAGGTCGGTCTGCCTGTGTGTGTGTGTGTGTGTGTGTGTGTGTGTGTGTGTGTGTGTGTGTGTGTGTGTGTGTGTGTGTGTGTGTGTGTGTGTGTGTGTGTGTGTGTGTGTGTGTGTGTGTGTGTGGCTGTGTGTGTGTGGGGGGGGGGGGGGGGGGGGTGTGTGTGTGTGTGTGGGCTGTGTGTGTGTGTGTGTGTGTGAGTGGCTGTGTCTGTGTGTGTGTGAATACTGATTTTGACAACAAGGATTTAGATAGTGTTGATTATTTTATATCTCTTTGTAGGATCGTAAGCAGCCTGAAGAGTGTGTGTCTGTGTGTATGTGTGTGTGTGTGTGTGTGTGTGTGTGTGTGTGTGTGTGTCTGTCTGTGTTTGTGTGTGTGTTTGTGTGGCTGTGTGTTTGCTTGACCATGAAGGGTTTGTAAAAGAAAAAAAGAAAGAAGATTATTATTATTCTCGCAAAGCAAAGGTTCATTTGCATATTGTATACATTTAAAATATACTGTACGTGTTCTTTAATACAAATTGCAGCTTTTATACCAAAGAACATTCAGAGAACAATGTTTTTT
The DNA here is from genome assembly GCA_026122265.1 of Ammodytes dubius. NCBI lineage: Eukaryota > Metazoa > Chordata > Actinopteri > Uranoscopiformes > Ammodytidae > Ammodytes > Ammodytes dubius. Next base: position 29,820,046 of record CM047507.1, on the reverse strand, counting down.
ACCTGCCACGACTCGCCTTTAAGATATGACAGAAGTTTTAGCAGCTAACCCCATTTTGTGTTTTCTCCCTCTCCGTTGATTGTCAGGCGCAAACAGACAAGGTTTAGTCAAATAAACACCTTAATGTACATTTTAGACCTTTTATTAGTAGGCCTTCTAGTATAAAAGAAAATTAGTAATGGAAGCAAAATAGACACAAAATCTCAAAATGGACCAGTGCTTGTTGGTAAGTTGAGGGTTAAAAATAATAACTAATTTTTTTGACGTTGTGTATTGCTTTGTGTGTTGATTTTTTAATGCAGGACTGTTTGTGATTGGGTGGGATATGGGTGGGGTATGTGCGGGAGGGAAAAAAGGGGAAAAAAATTAATAATCCATTGTATTGCAGCTGCATGATACTACTTTGTGATTTTAATAAAAAAACCTTTGGAAGAAAAATAATAACTAATACCATTATTTGTTTTTGATTGACAGGTGGAGGCGGGCCATCAGTGGTACCTCCAGGTGATCTACGTCATCAGCCCCGAGTCTCGCTCCGGCCCTCGGATACAGCGCTCGGCAACCTACGCGCTTAGCAACAACAACGACAACCACGACGACAGCCCTGCATCCCCATCCCACGCCCTTAGCGACCAATCCAAATCCAACCAATCAAAACGCTCCAAACGAGACCTGGTCGATCGCAGCGGACGACTCACCTCGACGAATCGCTCATATACGACAACGAGGGAGACCAAGTTAAAAACGGCACCAATATGAAATCCCTCCATTTGGAAGCGGGGCCCGTCGCCACTTACAATGCCCACACGGCGAGCACCGTCGGTGGGGGAGTGGCCGCCGTAACCCTCCTGGTCCTGGTGCTCCTGGCGTTTTGTTTGCTGTTTCACCGGTGCAGACGCGCGGCCAAAAACAAAAAGAAAGTCAAGAAGAACGCAGCGGAGAAGAAAATGTACGAGGAGTATCCGTTAAATACGAAAGTGGAAGTGTGTATGGATAAGTGCATGGAGAAGAATTTCAGCAGCTCCAACCATTGCACGGTGAGAAATGTCAACGTGCTCAATCGCAACCAGGATTCGAACGCGAACGCCAACGGGAACGGAAAGGCTAAAGTCAAGCAGGTGAATCTGGAGGTGAAACTGCAAAACAACCTCCATGACGGCACTGAGGTTTGATTATGGCACTGATTGATTAAGGGAAAGAGAGACGGGGGGATGTGAGATTAACACACACGCACATACACACACACACAGAAATGCGCACACACACACACACACACACACACACACACACACACACACACACACACACACACACACACACATAAGATAAGGAAAGAGAGGGGGATGTGAGATTAACACACACACACACACACACACACACACACACACACACACACACACACACACACACACACACACACACACACGCACGCACACACATACACACATACACACACACCAACACACACACACACAGACACACAAGATAAGGAAAGAGCGGAGGATGTTAGATTAAAGGTGCAGTGTGTAAAAAGGGAATTTGCGTTTTTTCAGAACAGGCTTGGTAGAAATGGCATATAGTATTAATAAGTATGTTTTTAGTTAGGCTAGTTGTATAATCGCTTTTTTTATTTAGTAAGAATGAGCTTTTTATATCTACATAGGAGCGGGGCTCTGAGGCCGCCATGTTGTGAAAAAAGACTTGAGGCAGTGGTGGATGATGCCATCTTTAGTAACTATAGCTTTGTGTCCTTGAAGGCCACCGTAGCTACCGTAAATTTGCAAGGTGTTAGCAAGGGAGCGTTGCAATCTAGAATATCACCACTAGATGATGCCAAAATCCTCCCATATTACGCACTGCACCTTTAAAAAAGAAAGAAAAAAAGGTATTTTCTACAAGAAAGAAAGTTTGTACTTAAAGAAAACGAAATGTTTGTTAATGTATTTTTTTACCACTTTGAAAAAAAAAGGGAAAGAGTGTGTGACGTGCAGAACAGCCACGCAGCGTTTTTTAATCATTTAATGGCGACTGGGCAACCTCAGGAATCCACAACCACTCTGCCACTCAGCTGCGTCACACAGACAACACATTTAATATGCACCTGATCATCCAAAACTACATCTGAGGCCATGTCCATTATGTACACGGGTATTCGAAAAGATTACTGTATATATTTTTAGCTTAGATATTTTCCCTTCCTGTTGGCAAAAAAAAAATCCCTCACACATCATAGTGTTTCAGAATATCTCCCGCAAGACAAAAAATATTTAGAAAAATTTTTTACGCATTTTTCCGTTTTGACGCAGAGAAATTCCCGTAAACATACAACTGTGTTTTAAAATATATTTCAGTACACACGACTGCGGTAAAAAATATATTTGGTTCATGAAGCATGCTCAGTAGATTGCCACGCGTCAATTAAAGTCATGACTTTTCCATAAAACATCTGGTTTCGCTGTCCCCCTTCGAATACAGGCAAAATGGAGTTTTCAAAATCTCTATGCTCAAAAGGTTTCAAAAATCTAAAAGTTTTTAGTGTCCGGTTGTGATGTTTGTATTTGGACAAAAGTCGTAATCGCACAGGAAAAGCTACAGCTACTAAAATACCCGTGTTGCACATTTAGACATTAGCCCCGAAAATGTTGCTAACTCCATAACTGTTTTACTTGACATATTATTGCGTCCTCTTTAGCACCAAACGGTAGCTCAGACACTGGTGATTGTTTGGACATGATAAAACGTCTTCTTTGCTGCATTTTAGTCATTTCACTGTTAATTAATGTCACTACTGTAGAGTGTTAGCCGGTGGGGAAGTCCTCTATAATGCAGTTATACTTTGAGAGCTTTTAACACTGTTTCTGGTGATAAATGAACCAATGCTGCATTCATGTGCTCCTCGAAATGGTCCGATTTTCCAAGTTGGGAAGTAGTTATTTTGATTTCGGTGTGTTCAAGTGCTTTCAAGTAGGAAAATCAGAATTTTATAACATGGATGCCGTGAAGTAAATGTGAAGACTCTTTAAGAGTTTTTATAATCAACGCTGAAAGCTTTTCCTAGTATTTTCCGGTAAAGGAAACAGATCAAGTTAGCTGTGATTTAAGATTTTTTTCAAGTATGCAACAAGTTATTAATAAAAACGTCTGTTAGAAAGTGTTAAACGCTTGGCTTGTGATGGATGGATATGTAGTTTGCAAGTATACAATCATATGAAAAAGTTTGGGAACCCCTCTCAGCCGATATCATTGCACTGAATTGTAGAACCATGTACAGATACACAATCTGCAGCCAGATGTTCTTGCAGGTCTTTGGAGGTGATCTTTGGGTTGTGTGCAACCATTCTCACAATGCGCCGCATATGCTGCTCTTGTACTTTTCTTGGTCTGCTAGACCTGGGTTTAACTGCAACTGTGCCTGTGTCCTTCCATTCCCTGACAACGTTCCTTACAGTAGAAATTGACAATTGAAACCTTTGGGAAAGCTTCTTGTAGCCTTCCCCTAAACCATGACAATGAATAATCTTTGTTTTTAAGATCTTTTGGGAGCTGTTTTGATGATCCCATTCTGTCTCACTTCAGCAGAGAGTCAAAGAGAAGTGCAACTTGCATTTAGGCACCTAAAATACATTTTCTCATGATTAAACAGACAATTATATGAGGTTCAAGGCTTAACAACATAATCCAACCAACTTTGTGTTTAAAGTCATCAGTTTTACATGATGTTACAGGCATTAAAATCAACAAAACCACAAGGGTACCCATATTTTTGCACAGCCAGTTTTTCACATTTTATTTTATTTCATACAACCAAATACTGCTTTTCAAAAGATCTTTGTTTGGAAAACATCCCAGTACTTAGCTGTTCCTGGTAAATTAAAGACATATCACTTTTAATTTTTTTTGTGAAAGCAGAGTCAATTATAATGCCGGCTGAGAGGGGTTCCCAAACTTTTTCATATGATTGTAGTTGCCTAGTTAACATTAAAGCTAGTAGCCTTGCCTTTAGCAGACTTTTAAATGTTGTTTTATACATTTTTACCATTTTAAAACATCTACTACTTTTGCCGCCATGTCAATGACGTACTATGATGTCAAATCAAAAAGTTGGTCAATCAAATCTACCCCGAGTTTCTAAGTTGGTTTTCTGACATTTTTCCACTCGGAAACTTGTTTTTCCTATATTTTCAAGACCACATGAATGCAGCATGAATCAAAAGTTCCTTTGGAGTGACTTCTACACTGGCTACAGCTGCTTCCGACTGCGGTGAAAGTATTTTTCATAATACAGCTTGCTGCTTTCGCCCGAAGCCCAATGAGTAAAGAGAGGGAATAAAATCAAAAAAATTAATGAAACCTATTCAAGTGCAATTATGCCTTCACTCTTGTGTACTCTCTAGACATTTTATTTGCATTAAAAATAAAAATAAATGTGTATACTTAACGCCTTACTTAGACATATGTACTGTCACGTTGATCAAATGGATAATTCCTTTGAACACAATTTATTTTGTTAAAAGGTGCTACGAGGAACTTTTAAATATTTCTGTAACAGTCAAATGTTTCCTCTGATGATCTTTAATGACATGTGACAGCAAACGAGACCATCAGTGCAAAGACTGCTATTTTTTATATAGTTTTTCTTAATGCCTTTGTCATGGGTATACGCTCACCCAGGAACAACAGCTGGCGTAGTAAAAACACTACCGCTTTTTGTCCAAAGGGGGGCGCTAGAATTAACACAATATGAAAGTTCCTCGGGGCACCTTTTATTGTTTGTACTGTATTCTGACAGCTGCCGATTAAGTGCCATGCAGTATTTGTCCTCATGAATTTCAAAATCAAAACCATCAAACCATCCAAAGTATTTTTTATTTTAAATTTACTTTTAAATCTTATTTTTTTCACTCAAAAGTTAGAAAGTTGGAACATTTAACATGTGATTTTTTTGGACAATGAAAATGTTTTAAAACCCCCCGTCCACACATGACTTGAGCGCTTTAGCCTTACTACTGTTTCAAATACAAATAATCACTTTTTAAAAATATGTATTTTATAAGATACTCTACGTGTGTCTGTCTGCCTTCGTTTCTGCCCAAAGACACAAAAATCATGTTTTTTTAATCAACCCCTGAACACATCACAATTCTTCTCTTATTATTATGTATGATTATGTTACTATCTTATGCTGTATTATGCTACACTCAGCTACTGATGTACCCATGATGTTAAAGTTACTGTAATTATTTTTCATTGTAGTGTGTGACACTGGATTTTGGAGAGCGATGCAAAACGAAAAAAAAATCTAATTTGTTCTCTCCTGTTTTCATTCAACTGTGTGTGCCTATCAAAAACTAAACATGGGAACAGGAAAATAAATTGGGATATAACAATATATTTTTGGTGCTATCATATTGTGGAAAATAACTACGATGCTATCAACATGATGCCTGTATTTGGTGCCTTTTTTTAGTAATAAAAAAATAAATTTGGAAAACATACGATTGTCTTGTTTTTAATGTTTGTTCATGATTTTTCGACTATTTTAACTTTTTGTTTTGGAGATTAAGTAAAAATTGGGGGGTGCCCCCCATGGGCCTCGGCCAGCAGCGGACCCGGGTTCGATTCCAGCCCGCGGTCGTTCTCTGCATGTCACTCCCCTCTCTGCCCCATTTCAACTCTGTCTCTACACTATCAATAAAAGCATAAAAATGCCAAAAAAATATCTTAAAAAAAAAAAAAAAAAAAATTAATCTGACATCTGTGTAGATAAAAATGTACTTTATTTACAAGATTTTCTACATATATTTTAACATTAATTTCCATAAATTTTCAATGTAATAAAGATGCCAAAAGTGTTTTTTAGGAATAGGCTAATATGTTACTCAACAACATAGGATGTGATGAGACGAAGTGATGTATGGGCTACATGTTATTTGTTGTACTGTATCGAAAACTAGAATTTTTTTCTTTCTCTCTTCATATGCTATCTGAAAAAATGCCTTCCGTTTTTTCCATGGGTTGAAAAATGCCTTAACACTTTCTAACAGCAAATAAAATTATAGACTAAGAATAACAATAATCAGTAGACCAAGATATCCATCGATAAAGCTGAGCAACTAGCTAAGAGGCAGATAACTTTTATAAAGGTTACTAAATACACAACTGAAGTGTTAAAGGAAAAACAAAGAGAAATATCCTAAACATTTCAATAAACTGATGTCTAAAATCAGCGTAAAATAATTTGTAAACCCCAGATTATACATTTTGAAGAATTATGTCATTTCTTGTTATATTTCAGAGGCAGGCTCTTTAAATATAGCTTTAAATCTAGATATCTGAAATGTCCCAGCAGTCCCTGAATGCATCAATCATAAACAGGCCGACATTTTTATCCTTTTAATAACTTCCATAACGTTTACAATTGAATAAAAGCAAGCACTCATAATATATCTGTTGGTTAAAATACAATTTAAACATTTGAAGGGACCCTAGATAATATTAAAAATAAAAAAAATCATGTAATATCTCTTGAAGCAGGTCGTTTAAAATGTATACATTGAAATCTCCCAGGCGTCCGTGAAGGCATCATCACCGGCGCATTCTGAATGGGCGTTGCCGGTAGAGTCGTCAGGTAAGTTTCCAGTGTGCACAGAAACATCGCAGGTGTGGCGCATCACTTTTCCGGTTCAGACTAAAACCAGGTGAGTCTCTCCTCCGTGTTTGTCCCTTTAACTTTGATTAACTTATTGTTATTTAAACTTTTAATTCACTTATTTATTTCTGTGTTTGACTGTTATTGACGTCAGTAACTTGAATTAAATAGTGGAAGGTTTTTAGGCTGGTGGCTACACATTACAGGTGATGAATTTTCTTATTTTACTCAAAATTCCCCAAGCTAAAAACGTACTGCGGTCATTCTAAAATATAAGGAAGTCTTGTTGTAGTTATACTGGTTAGCTTATTAACAGCTTGACAACCATTAGTAGCCTATAGCCTAATATATATATTAATTATTTTTATTTGTGTATTGTTGCTTCAATAAACTAAAAAAAAAAAAAAATTAGGTGAGACCCTCCTCCGTGTGCTTCCCTTTAACTTTGATTAATTTGTTGTGTTTTAAACCTTTTAATTCACTTATGTATTTCTGTGTTTGACTGTTATTGACGTCAGTAACTTGAATTAAATGGTGGAAGGTTTTTAGGCTAGTGGCTACACATTACAGGTGATTAATTTTCTTCTTATTGTACTCAAAATTCCCCTTGCTAAAAACGTACTGCGGTCATTCTAAAATATAAGGAAGTCTTGTTGTAGTTATACTGGTTAGCTTATTAACAGCTTGACAACCATTAGTAGGCTATAGCTATAATATTTATGAATTATTTTTATTTGTGTATTGTTACTTCAATAAACTAAAAAAATAAGTATAAATGGGTGAGACCCTCCTCCGTGTGTTTCCCTTTAACTTTGGTTAAATTATTGTTATTTAAACTTTTAATTCACTTATGTATTTCTGTGTTTGACTGTTAGTGACGTCAGTATTTCACATTGAATGGTGGAAGGTTTTTAGGCTGGTGGCTACACATTACAGGTGATGAATTTTCTTAGTAAACTCAAATTTACTCGAGCTAAAAACGTACTGCGGTCATTTTAATATATAAGGAAGTCTAGTTGTAGTTATACTGTAAAGCTAAATTACTTGATAGCAATTGTTCTAATATATATTTAGGCTATACTTTTTTTTATTTCTTGTTGCTTCAATAAACTAAACAAAAGCTGGCAAACCAGTCAAGTAGTTAATATTCTTTATTTTATTTCAGAAAAAATGCACATTGATGAACATGTACAGCAGTACACTTGATATGCCATATAGTCGTCATATTCGTATCCATTTTTTTTTTCTCTTTTTGCTGCGTTAGGCCTATATGTTGACTCTATGATGTAACACTACAGCTGGCTTCAGTAATGAGGTTTTGAGGTTTCTTTACTTTTCCATATCCATCATACCAGCTGTCCACAAAGGCAAACATGGATGAGTCAACACACTAACAATGAGACTATGATGTTGATTAATGTGGCAAATCTTGACAGATGCTGGTCAGGACATATCTAGTCTTTTTGTCTTATAATGCTTTTCTATTTTATATATATTATAATTGTTTTTTTGAAGAAACTGACTCGCACAATAATCCCAATGTACCTGTACTGTCTTGTACCTGTGAAAATGGCAATTAACTTATATTCAATTATTTTATTCCAGCCATGCTACACACAGGCATCAGAGTAAACTTTTAAATATCACAAAGCTACTAGAAATCGAACATCTTTAAAAAGATAATATAAAGAAGAACCTAAAAGTGCTAAAAGGTCATTCATTCTTACTACTGTACAGAGGAAGATTTAAGCCATGTGTGGTAATGTCAACTGAACTTTTTTTTTTTTTTTTTTTTAATAATTGGTTGACCTGATATCACCAAATGTCCCAAAAGCAAAAGTTAGCAATTCATTTTGATTAAATTTGCAAAACAAAATAAAAATAAATTAACACCCGAATTCTGGCTTTATTGGTAAGATTTTAGAGTTCATACCGTAAGTGGTCAAGTTAACAGATAGATTGTTTGATTATTTAATTGTGACACTTTTTCTATTTTAATTTTTTAATTTTTTTTTGTGCTATTAGGGTAGACTACATCTCTTATGAATTTGTGCTTTTTTATGAATGAAGTTTGGTGAAAATATATTAAAAACTCTTCAAATTAAATCACAATTTTTTTTTTTACTTTTAACCATGGATATCTTTTATTTCTAAAGAGGAACTTCCTGTTGCCATCATGTCTTTGTGGGTAAGTAACATTTTAATTTAATTTTAATTTTTATTTGTATTGATAATATTCACATCAAAGTGCCATTTAAGTATATCAAGCTCCATGTTCTCAATGTTTAAATGTTAGTTTGTCTGGTTGTGTTTGTGTCTGTGCTTGTGTTTTTGTTCTGTTTAATCTGTGAGATGCAATGATGCACTGTGCCCAAGACGAGTTAACCTTGTTGAACCTTGAACTTGATATTCCCTCTGCATGACACAATTTAAGATAATCAAAACCCTTATTATTCTTCCTCAGGATGACTTGGACAGTCTAGTGAATACACCCTCCTCTTTCGAAGCCACAGTAAGTCCAAACTTAAACTACTACACTGATATAATGCTTTAAAAGGTGACATTAAAGGTGGAGTCAGTGATTTTTGGAGGAATTTTTCAGCACACACACACAGTATGGACAGGTAGCGGATCGCAGAGGAGATATTCACTGATTTTGACAAACCCTGCGTTCCAATCTCCATACTATCTACTGTTTAGTATGGTAGAAAAAAGTTTTAGGATGTCCCGATTCTTGTGGCCAGATATAGTATGTTTAGAAATACCCCGGATGTCTGCTACATCCGGCTGAGATTTTTAGTGTTGAAAACAGCATCTTATTTGGGCGATTCTGACCCATAATCCAGTGGAAGTCATAACATGTGCGATATTATGATGAAATACATGAGTAAAAGTATGTCCCAAGTGTATGCCTACTGCATCCTTACTAGATTATGTTCATGATCAGATGTAGTATGTAGAATAGAAAAAAAAAGAGTATGCTATTTGGAACGCAGGGAAAGTGATTTTGTCACAAGCGTTCTCCAGAATCACTGACTACACCTTTTTAATTGTAGCACTAAATGATAAAATAAAATAAAATAAAATAAAATAAAATAATAAAATAAAATAAAATAAAATTAAATTAAATAAAAATAATTGTTTTTCAGACTGGAGAGAGGGGAACCATCAAACCCAAACACGGCTTCAATGCAAATGAAGATGCTGAAGCTCTGAAGGATGCTATTGAAGGAATTGGTAAGCAAGCGCACTCACTCACTCACTCACTCACTCACTCACTCACTCACACACTCACTCACTCACTCACTCACTCACTCACTCACTCACTCACTCACTCACTCACTCACTCACTCACTCACTCACTCACTCACTCAGACACTCACTCACACACACACACACACACACACAACACACACACACACACACACACACACACACACACTCACTCACTCACTCACACACACACTTTATTTAATAATTCATTATAAACTTAATCTACAGACCACCTATAGCAGCAATACAAACAATAAAATATAAAACAATAACGTTGATGTCTTGCCTGATCATGGCTATAAACTTTTGAAGCCAAATTATCGGCCAAAACGTTGTGTGTGCCTTTTATTAGTGTATTTTTTTTCTGAGCATTTAGCTGTTGTGCGGACTTTACTTACTTTCTGTTGATGTAGCTCACCACGTGATTTTTTTTTTTCTCTCCAAATCTTTCAGGGACCAAAGAGAAAGTTCTGATTGAGATTCTGACCCAGAGAAGCAGCGCTCAGAGACAGCTCATCTGTGAAGCTTATCAGGAGGCTACTGGCAACGTAAGATGTCTGTCTGTCTGTCTGTCTGTCTGTCTGTCTGTCTGTCTGTCTGTCTGTCTGTCTGTCTGTCTGTCTGTCTATCTATCTGTCTATCTATCTATCTATCTATCTATCTATCTATCTATCTATCTATCTAATCAAATACATTCTACTCACTGAATCTTTAAACAACGTTCAATATAGCTGCAAATTAGTTTTCTAGTAGTTGCAAATTAATAAATAGGGATGTATATCTATCTCTTTCTTCATCTGTCTGTTTTTCTATCTATCTTCTTATACATGTCAAAGGTTCAGATATGTAATTGTGCAGGTTTTACATGTTACATTGAACAGAGGGTGTGTGTGTGTGTGTGTGTGTGTGTGTGTGTGTGTGTGTGTGTGTGTGTGTGTGTGTGTGTGTGTGTGTGTGTGTGTGTGTGTGTGTGTGTGTGTGTGTGTGTGTGTGTGTGTGTGTGTGTGTGTGTGTGTGTGTGTGTGTGTGTGTGTGTGTGTGTGTGTGTGTGTGTGTGTGTGTGTGTGTGTGTGTGTGTGTGTGTTTCAGTAGCAGTAGTGACTGACTGTGTGTTTTGCTTGGGGCCATAAAGCCTTTGTGTATTTGCATGGGTGTGGTGGTGGGTTGGTTGGGTGGTTGCATTCTGAACAGGTGTGTTCCCTTTTGTGCTGTTGGGAAACTGAGGTAACGTCTTCTGCCCTTAGACAGGCGGGGTGTCACTTTAAGTATACTCAAGGCGTGTTTGACAGCATTCCAAATCGCATACTGTCTCTTTTTTCTGTTCTACATACTACAGCTGACCATGAAAATAATCTAGTTAGGATGCAGAAGGCATACACTAGGGACATACTTTTCTCTCTTATTTCATCATAACATCGCGCCTTGATCTTGCCTCTTGCTTTTATATCCGTCGCATCCCTGTTTGTTTTCACACGGAAGCTTCGTCGATGTGATGTCACTTCCGGTGCGCACTGGATTGTGGGTCAGAATCGCCCAAATAGGATGCAGTTTTCAACACTAAAATTCTCGGCCAGCTGTAGTAGGACATCCGGGTATTTCTAACCATCCTAAATCTGGCCACAAGAATTGGGACATCCTAAATCTTTTTTCTACCATACTAAATGGTATATAGTATGGGTATTGGAACGCAGAGTCCTACCAACATGTTCACGTGGTGTGTGTGTGTGTGTGTGTATCGTAGGAACTGAAGGACGATCTAAAAGGTGATACTGACGGAGACTTTGAGCATCTGTTGGTGGCGCTCGTCACTCCGCCTGCTGCATTCGACTGCCACGAAGTCATGCGCGCTATGAAAGTACGTTTATCTTTTATCTAAGTTTTTTTTAAGATTATTTTTGGGCATTTTCAAGCATTATTTGACAGTGCAAAGTTGAAATGGGGAGAAAGAGCAAAAATCTAGATATTGGCTAAAGCCAGAGTTAAAATCTTTATTTAGATTTTACAACATAATAGTGTCCAATGTTTTGGCTGAACAGATTTTGGATACAACCTCTTTACATTTTATAAATAATATGCACAGCTCTTAAAAATACATTTTCAGCATTTTTTAAAGAACAAAATGTCTCATTAATCAGACAATTAACAACCTATGAACAAATCCTTCTGTAATAACCTTCAGCATAGTGCTAAGAATGATTATGGGGGGGGCGCCCTTAGCTCAGTTGGTAGGGTGCCCCCCCCCCCCCCCCCGGGCCGGGCCCAGCAGCAGACCCGGGTTCGATTCCCACCCGCGGTCGTTCTCTGCATGTCACTCCCCTCTCTGCCCCATTTCACCTCTGTCTCTCTGTCAATAAAGCATAAAAATGCCCAAAAAATATCTAAAAAATAAAAAAGAATGATTATGGAAAGTGTAGTTGATGAAAGTGCTTTAGAAGTCCATTCAGGTGCTAAACTAAACTAACTAACCCGTGTACCGTTCCAGGGCTGTGGGACAGAGGACAGCACCCTGATAGAGATCTTTGCTTCCAGATCTGTTGAACAAATCAAAGCTCTCAACGAGGTTTATATTCAAGGTAAGGAATACACACACACACACAGCCTCATTTTATTCTATTTTATACTATTTTAACTTATCACTTGTTTATATATTGTGTTATATTGTATATATTACAGTCACAGTTCGTTCATTGTTTATTGTCTAACTGTATGCACCTTATTCACCAAGACAAATTCCTTGTTGGTGTAAAACCCTTCTTGGCAATAAAATCCTTTCTGATTTACAATCATTCACACACAGTCACACCACCGGTATGACTGTGTGTGAATGAATGGAACCTGGAACCCTGTAAAGCGCTTTGAGTGCCTTGAAAAGCGCTATATAAATCCAATCCATTATTATTCTGACACTGAAATAAAATACAATAATAATTATAAAATAAATGTATTAAAAGGTGATAGTCAACTAATATTTTTATGTATGTTTATTTGTTTAGTTTTGGTAAAAAAAATGTGTTCATGTAGGGGGCGCCCTTAGCTCAGTTGGTAGGGCGTCCCCCCCCCCCCCATGGGCCTCGGCCAGCAGCGGACCCGGGTTCGATTCCAGCCCGCGGTCGTTCTCTGCATGTCACTCCCCTCTCTGCCCCATTTCACCTCTGTCTCTACACTATCAATAAAGCATAAAAAAGCAAAAAAAAAAAATATATATATAATAATAATAATTATGTGTTCAAAAATACCTAATATACCCATCCGTAAACATTGAATTTAGTTGGCAACAGTTTGGCCCACCCAACTGTAGCTCTGAACATTCCGTCCCATCCGCTCCCATTATAAAATCTCAAAAGATGAATTTTACATATATTCTAACCAGGCTGAATGATTTTAAAACTATGTATATGTTTCAAAAACTTTACATATCGTTAGCCTCATAGCATAATTGCCTAAATCATATATACTCTACATCTACTCTACTCTACATCTACTTTACCCTGCTCTAAAACCCTTAAAATATGACTTAGGCAATTATGCTATTAGGCTAACGAAAAGTAGATGTAGAATACAGTAGATGTAGAGCAAAAGTAGAGTAGAGTAAATTTTCTTATATTTTTATTGATTTAATTTTCATTTAATCAGAATCATGAGTTCTGACCGATTGTTTTGCTCCACAGAAACAGAGAAGAAGATGATTCTTGACATGAGGTCAGAAGTCGGCGGAGACTTTTCTGAAGCGCTGTTCCTGCTGGTCGAGGTTTGTAACTACACGACAAATAAATAATAAATTTAAAAAAAGATACTCGCATACTTTTACTTAAAGCTGGGGTATATGATTTGGGGAGAAAATAGCAGTTGGGATAGAGATTCAAATCCAAATACCTCAACCGCTCCACTTGTTCTCTTTGGTCCCTCCCCTTTGGTCCCTCCCTGACACGCTCTAGTCTACATACCAACAAAGTCGGTGCCAAAGTGAATGGACAGTCCTAACAGCCAATAAGAACGGAGAATCGGAGCCTCGCTCTGATTGGTCAAAGTGTACAGCTCATGTTAACTTTGACCAATCAGAAATCATCATATACCCCAGCTTTAAGTTTGTGTAAAAAAATAAGTCAAGAACTTTAACTTTTCCTTTTTGTATCTAGTTTAATTTGGGATGAAATATAAAATATAAAAATTATGAGAAATGTCATGTTTATTAAAGCTGCAGTGTGTAGAATATT
>CM047507.1:29748410-29800910 GCA_026122265.1 Ammodytes dubius | reverse complement strand
GTGTGTTGTAATGTTACTCGACATCATTGTAAATGAGGGTCACCCCCTCAATTGATCTTTCGAGAATACATAAAGGAAAAATTCAAAAGAAAAAAAAAAGAAAAAAAGGAAAAAAAGAAGAAATTTGGGGGAAGGGAAAGAGAAGTTTGGCGTTCCCTGCTCAAGCTGCTGCCCCCCTCCCCCCCGCGCGAACCGATTTCGGATAAGCGGTTGATGATGATGATGATGGAAAAAAAATAAAAAATTAATTAAATTAAATGAATGAGGTCAAATCAAAATATTTTTTTTTTCATTTTTTTTGTATAGCCCAAAATCACAAATAGACATTCGTCTCAGTGGGCTTTACATTCCATACAATATGATACAATATGACCCCCCTGCCCTTACACCCTTAGCTCGGCTGAGAAAAAACTCCCAGTGAAAAACCCTTTACCGGGATTTAAAAAATGTAAGAAATCTCTGGGAGAGTCGACTCAAATTGACTCCAAGGATAATAGGAGGGTTAATACACTTCTGTTTGTTTGTCTTCCAGTCGGATCTGTCCGGTGACCATGGCGACTGTGTGAAGGCCATCTGTGGAGAAGATTAACAAGAAAAAGAAAAAATCTGCCATTATCTCCCTGCGTTCCAATCCCCCGTACTTCCCTATTATCTAGTGTGCCAGAAAAATCACATACTTCCCTACTATTTAGTGTGCCAGAAAAAGATTTAGGATGTCCCAATACATGCACGTCAATTGTAGTATGCTGAAAATAAATAAATGCCCCCACTAACTCCAATTAGCATTTTGGTGTATTCGTCTTTCTTCTTGACATTTCTCGACATAATATAAGAAAAAATCTTCCTTATCTGATTGTTTTTCCCTCTCTCTCTTCTGTGGCCCTAAAACTCTTCTGTACTTTAGTATGTAGTGTAGGCTAGTAAAAAGACAAAGTATGTCATTTGGAACGCAGGGTAAGTCATCTGATAACTTTGCTTTATTCTGAATCTTCAAGCTACTAATTGATACATTTGTTTATTTAAAGGGACACTGTGTAAAATTTTAAGTAATTTATTAGCTAAAATCAATATCCTCATTCATAAATATGTCCTCATTGGTGTAAAATCCCCTCTGCCAAAAATCTGAATTATCCTCCTGAGCGGATAAATACAAATATTAATATTACATTTTGTACATTGAGAGGGTAAGTCTTATGGAGGAATCCATGTTGGTTGGACTGTCATCAGGAGCATTGTTTAAAATTTTGAATTGTTCTTGTCCTTGAAGGCCACTGTAGCTTCTGTTATTATTCAAAAGGGGTGGAGTTACCCAGGGAGCATTGCATTCTAGAACTTTCTTGATGATGTCATATTACACAGAGCCCCTTTAAGATTTTAGATGGACAACTTATGAAATCATAAAAAGGAGACAAATAATAATAAAAGATAAATACCATTAGACTTTGTTTGGTTTCAATCTGATTCTGGTGCAACTGTCAAATAAATGATTAAAATGCTACTTTGATCATCTGTTATGTAATTCAGTTCATTATTATATATTTATTTTAACTTCTTGTATCTTTGTTACTTCCATAAATAGGTAGAACACCCTTATCCATTATTCCTTAGTGTTGATATTGTTTGTTTTAACAGTACTAGTGCATTGCCCGTAGGAAGCAGGTCTGCTGTGTGTGTCCCGCTCGTCACTCATTTCAAGCTTTGGTCGCAGCAGCCAATCAAATCAGAGGGAGGCGGGGTTTAGCCGTGACTACTCCATGCCGCTTCATGCCCGTCATTACTGTGGCCTTCAGTGTGCGCATGTATTCGCCGCCAGCATGTTATAAATATGATAACTTCTACATGTTTGGTCCAAAACTTCATAATCAATCCAGGATGCACACCTTTGTGCCGTGCGCAAGCCATATCCGGAAGCTCAGGCCGATCTGACTAACAGTGAGAGAGATATGCGAGTCACAGACAGACAGACGTTTCTTGCTTTATAGATAGATAGATAGATATATAGATAGATAGATAGATAGATGGATAATAATTGTCTTCACACCATGTTTAATAGTCTGGTAGTTCAAGCAAAGTCGGATAAGAACACCTGGATAACTCGTGCTCCGGCCATTTATCTAATATTTGAAAGGCCATGTATACTCAGACAAGTGACACGGTCCGTTCGAGTGACAAGTTCGGTAGGCTATATGTGACAATCCAATCTAGTTGTCCCATGTAACCGCACTGAGTGTCAACAAAACTAAAGTAGTGAACAGCGGCGGCTCGCCCATAGAGGGCGATAGGGCGACGCCCTCCTTGAGCCATACCAGCAAAAAACAAAAATATAATAATAATGATGAAACATTTTTTTGTTTTGTTATGTATTTCTAATCATAATTTATTATTTCAATAAAGTTTTTACCTGCATCTAAGTCTAAATATCTTACAATCAGCGTCTGTGCTCTGTACCGTCACTCTGGGGCGATTTCGGGCTGGTTGAAAATCGCCCCGAGCGCTCTCATAGACTTCAATGTAAAACTTTTTTTTTTCAAACTGCAGGCTTCACAATGCAATCTCTATGGGTTCCGGGGTGATCGCCCTAACGTGTTGTCGTCATACGTACAGTAAACAATGAACCAATTACAGTGACTGATACAGTCACATGTCCGGTCTGCTGCCCAAAGCGGTCAGATTCAAGACCAACATAACTAATATCAACTCAGGCTAGGCTGGCACGCTACTTGATCATGTCATTAAAAGGACTAGGTCCTTTCCAGACAAAATGTAACCATCAAGCAAGTATCTACCAAGATGGATTGGGGGATCGTATAAACGCGGATTTTCACGGGGCTCGTTTGAACGGCTAACGAGGCTAGCAGGATGCTAAGGCGCTAACGCTCTGTTCTGCTGCCGCTGCATGATGATTGTGGACTGTATACTGGCTTTTTATCCATCTTGATGGCAGCACAGACACCGCATGGATAACTTCGGGTGTCACCCCTGTGCATCATCTCTCAGAAAAGGTAAAACAAACATTAAACATCAATCTGCATATGGACGAGCCTGCGCCGTTCAACAGCTGATCCATAGACTGTTTACTCTGACAGCTGCTGTCCGTCCGTGGCATAAACCTCGCCTACCAAGTAACGGTGCTGTAGACAGCATGGACATATAAAGAAAGGTAGACAGTAGTAATGCAAACCAATGTGATGATTGCACATATGCTATGCCAGCATCCATTTTTGTTGAATCAGAACACAACTGTCAAGTCAATCAGATTATTGTGATTAATTGTAGAGCAGGTCTCTTCACTTTTAAAGGAAGCCTATCTGAGGAGCACACTGGTAGCCTAGATGACAAGTTATCTGTGATGGCCACAGCCGGATAATTAAATCATTTTAGAGCTAAATTAATTTTATTCAAAAAATTAACTAACTTAATGTCCAAAAATACTGTACAGTACGATGCTTGTCTAATGGTGCCAGAGTGGTTATGTCAGATGAACAGGAAAAACAAACTGTTAAATGCAATATGACATTGTCATATTAGCTATCTGATTTAGGTTCATTTTGGGTAATTTTACCCATCATGGCAACAATTGCCCCCCCTGAGATTATTGTCAGGAGCCGCCACTGGTAGTGAAAGAACAGTCTTCAGCCTTAAAGGTGAAGTAAGCGGTTTATTTATGTTAATGTAAGTGTTGAATCACTCTTTATTCATACAGTGATCACTTACACAATGTGTGAGTTTCATAAAGCCGATCTCTGTCACCCGCTCTGCATGTAATCGGCAAATAAATGGTTTTTATCATGTTTTATCACACTTATGGATCTGAGATGATAGATAACTCGCTGCTTGAAGACCGCAGTGCATTAATGTGGTGACGTAGGGACGAGCGAGGGGACTGCTAACTGCAGTAACTGACACGAAGTTAGCTAAAAGAACCATTCTGCTTACAGCACCTTTTAAAGAGGGATAGATAGAATGCAGGCCCGTTCATGATGTTTAAGATTTATTTTGGTCAACCAGCAGAACGTTAAGCTTCATAGCATTAGCCTCATAGCATAATTGCCTAAATCATATTTACTCTACTCTACTTTTTTCGACATCTACTCTACCATACTCTATAACCCTTAAAATATGACTTAGGCAATTATGCTATTAGGCTAACGAAAAGTAGATGTAGAATAGATGTAGAATAGAGTAAAAGTAGAGTAGAGTAAATATGATTTAGGCAATTATGCTATGAGGCGGGGCTAACATATGTAGAGCTCATGAGATATAAGTTTGTTTTGATAAAACACACAGCAGTTTATACAAGTACAGCTGAAATGATTAGTTCATTATCAATTGATAAATGAATCTATAGACCACCCACCAACAATCCCAGCACCTCCATCTTTATCTAAAACTCTTTCCCTGGCTGTGTTCGGACTGCCATAATAACGTCCTACTCATACTCATTTTGACTTCAATTTGAGTATGTGACGGTTGGGTATGCGAGAAATTCCCAGATGAGTACTAACTTCCGGGAAGATTTTGGGTATGAATCGATTGTATACTTTTCCTACTCAACCACCCCACAATGCACTGGGTCAATTCTACCCGCCCAGGAAAATGAAATATTTTCGAGCAAGTTGCTAGGCAACAACATTGTTTGGGGTCCGTGATCTGACAACTGCACGTGCAGTCATTCATAAACTCTTACAATAGATAAGAGATGAAGATAAATACCTAACAACATTAGAGTCACTAAGTGAAATGAGTGAAGTGAGTCTGATAGTGGAGAGAGATCAGAACAGATCGCTGTTCCACACACCGCGGCTCGTCCAGCTCAACTCACAGACAGCTGAGTGCTGATGAGCCGGACAGAGAGCGTCGGAGGGATCCTCCGCCTCAAAACATAATTATAGAACAAGAGGTCTAAACACAGATGATGAACACAGGACTGTACAAATCTAGTTCAATATCTAACCTGTAGAGGGCGGTTATAAGCTAAACAGTGTCTAAACTGCCTGAATCTTATAAGAAGAAGAAGAAATTCTTCATTGCTTGAGTATACTTCAACTGAAAACGTTTCGACGCACCTTGCATACACAATCGATCTTTGAGTAGACAGTATGCAGTATATAGATGGTAAGTATGTAGGACGCTAGTATGGCTTTCCGAACACAGCCCCTGAGTTCAAATCCCCATACTTCCCTACTATTTAGTATGCCAGAAAAAGATTTAGGATGTCCCAATACATGCACATCAATTGTAGTGTTCTGAAAATACATCAATGCCCCACTAACTCCAATAGCATTTTGGAGTATTCGTCTTTATTCTTGACATTTCTCGACATAATAAAAAAAAATCTTCCATATCTGATTTTTTTTTTCTCTCCTGTATGTGGCCCTAAAACTCTTCTGTACTTTAGTATGTAGTGTAGTAAAAAGAAAAGGTATGGCTGTGTTCGGACTGCCATACTAGCGTCCTACATCCTACATACTAACCATCTATATACTACATACTGTCTACTCAAAGATCGATTGTGTATGCGAGGTGCTTCGAAACGTTTTCAGTTGAAGTATACTCAAGCCATGAAGAATTTCTTCTTCTTCTTATAAGATTCAGGCAGTTTAGACACTGTTTAGCTTATAACCGCCCTCTACAGGTTAGATATTGAACTAGATTTGTACAGTCCTGTGTTCATCATCTGTGTTTAGACCTCTTGTTCTATAATTATGTTTTGAGGCGGAGGATCCCTCCGACGCTCTCTGTCCGGCTCATCAGCACTCAGCTGTCTGTGAGTTGAGCTGGACGAGCCGCGGTGTGTGGAACAGCGATCTGTTCTGATCTCTCTCCACTATCAGACTCACATCACTCATTTCACTTAGTGACTCTAATGTTGTTAGGTATTTATCTTCATCTCTTATCTATTGTAAGAGTTTATGAATGACTGCACGTGCAGTTGTCAGATCACGGACCCCAAACAATGTTGTTGCCTAGCAACTTGCTCGAAAATATTTCATTTTCCTGGGCGGGTAGAATTGACCCAATGCATTGTGGGGCGGTTGAGTAGGAAAAGTATACAATCGATTCATACCCAAAATCTTCCCGGAAGTTTGTACTCATCCGGGAATTTCTCGCATACCCAAACTCGCATACCCAACCGTCACATACTTAAATTGAAGTCAAAATGAGTATGAGTAGGACGTTAGTATGGCAGTCCGAACACAGCCCATGTGATTTGGAACCAAGCCCCAACCTCAGCCATTTTTACCAGGATCCAATAAGGAAGTGACACAAATTGTAGTACCTTCCGGTAGCCACTGGGGGTGGTACCAAGACTGAGCAATTTTTTTTTACTCACTTGTTAAACAGGCCGTTTTCACAGTCTTATTAAACCTATTTACAGCCTGGTCCAAAAAAACATTCTAGTCTGTATGTTCAGGTCATATCTCCATGACAACACTGAGGGGGGAGAATTTTTTTCTAGCAGGCTAGTTTTTATTCTTTTTGGAGGTTAAAATGTATTGGCGCGATCTCTTGAGTGACAGCTCTCCACCCGTTATCCCTCACTTTGCCTCGGAGGTATACGTCAGCTCGATGGGAGTATCTCCCTCCCCCCGACGTGACATCGATTCCCTTTTTCGGCAAGAGGAGTGAGGCGGAGTAAAAATCTCACAAGATGGCGACGTGCACAAACCAGGATTATTGGATGCCGTGTGAATAACTGAGGTCAGCCCGGATGCTTCATCCATTTTAATATACTATCTATGTTTGGAACGTAGGGTCTTTTTCTCAGGATCTTGAGGAAGAAAAAGGTTGTTTTTCAGCTCCAGCAGAGGACCCAAAACCTCCGTTTCCATGGCCACATTCACCAGCTCTGACCGGGGGATGGAATGAAAATGAAATGTGTGTAATGGCTATCTGTGTGTAGCCTCTGCAGGCTTTTATTTTGAAGAGGTTCCACATGTTGGAAACATGGCGACTTGGTTTATTTCTGAATTTTGTCTAATTTTAAAGACTATTTTTATTTCACATTCAACTTTAGCAAACTAATTTTAAACTTAATTTCGACATTTTATTTGAAACATATTAAAGCCACTACGAGAAACATGGCACGTTGGCGTCCCCTTTGGACAAAAGCGGTGGTATTTTTATGACGTCCGCTGTCGCAAAGCGCGTGCCAGGCGCGTGAGTGTGAACTGAGAAGGGAGCAATAGAGTGCATGTCCGTGTGTTGAAAGTGTGAGGACTCTTTTCGGCTCCGTGAGAGTGGTTTTGACACTGCATCAACTAATGCCAGTCACTGCCACATGCACCTGATTGCAATGAGTTGAGCAGTGTCACCTAACTACTCTCTCTCTCTCACGGAGCTGAAAGATTACGTGTCCGACCGTGTCCGACTCCTCACAGAAAGCGAATGAACGAGAGACGGCAGTTAGTATGGATCACGATGAGGTAATGTGTTTATGTTGTTGTAAATAATTACTATTTCAGATAATGGTTATCTGATGATGGTGAAGCAAAGCAAACTTTGTGTTAGTACCAACCGCTCATTCATTTAGGAGTAAACACTGCAGTCTAGTTTCGCTCTCGTGAAATTGTATACACGTTGCTTGGCAACGCCCTCCCGCCCGTCTATCACTCTCCCTTTTAGCTTTTCTTCATTGCATTCTCTTTTTTTTCTTTGATGGTTCAGCCCCGTTATCAGTCATTATGACGACAAATAACTGTCTCAAACAAGGCTCCCGCTCCCCTTCCCTCACCTGGAGGGATAGGCTTCTCAATTCACGTTGCAGCGCCACACTGAAATCTGCGACCAATATGGATATGTGACCATAGAGCCTGCACGAGCGAACCGAAAATCGGACTGGGTGTGCGACCAGACCAAAAGCAGTAATAAAAACTATTTAAAAACGTCTTTCTTTGCACTGATGGTCTCGTTTGCTGTTAAAGGTAATTTATGATTATCAGAGGAAACATGAGGCTGTTTAAAAGATATATAAATGTTACTCGTGGGTAGGAAGATTGCCTCTGGAGTGCAGGGTCGGAGGTTCGATTCCCCGCCTACCCGCCACATGTCGAAGTGTCCCTGGGCAAGACACTGAACCCCAAATTGCTCCCGATGGTTCAGAGAGCGCCTTGCATGGCAGCTACTGCCATCGGTGTATGAGTGTGTGTATGAATGGGTGAATGTGGTAAGATATGTAAAGCGCTTTGGGGCTGAGAAAATCGGCTAGAAAAAGCGCTATATAAGTCAAGTCCATTTACCATTTACCATTTACTCGTAGCCGCTTTAAGGGCCCTTAATATGCATCAAACAAAATGAAACGAAAATTAAGTTTAAAAAGAAACAAAAACTAATTTCTATGAAAGCAATGATGCACTGTGCCAAAGACAAAAACAAAAGTTTGACTTATCCTAATTCAAAAGTTCCTCGTAGCTACTGTGATGTAAAACAAAAAAACAACATTCTCTGGAAATGTACTCATTGTACCATTCTTGTTCTGGAAGAACAAAATGGAACATGACACCAACTAAAATACCTTTTGTGCATTAGACATGTGCAAATACTGCAAGATCCTATTACCAATCAGTGGCTGCTTCCCATTCCCATCACGGGGAATGGAAGAGGCCACAGCCGTCTGTTAGTATCCGTCTGATTAGTGCAGACGGATACTAACAGGTATATAATTTATTTACACAGTGACCCAGCAGTGCTGCAAGCAGAGGGACAGGGTGTTCCCCAGAGAGGTTTCCATCGTGGACACTCCCGGACTCTTCCACACCTCGTTACCGGACCTGTGCGTGGTTTAAGTTTGTCTGCTGATCAACAACCTGCTGACAAAAGGTCGACGCTCCAAAACCACCAAGACGCTCGCAACAAAGGCCACTAAGGAGCTACACAAGCTCAAGAGCCAGGCCTGGTTAGTATAGTACACACAATCACTCACTCACTATGATGATGTCCCCCTAGATAACAAAATGGGCTCATTTTGTTTTCATGGGGTGCATCAACAACCATCAAAAGTACAAATACATTGCTCGTACAATACTCGTTGTGTAGTGTTTAGACCATAGATAGTAAATAATATGGATGTATCATCCGGGCTGACCTCAGTTATTCACACGGCATCCAATAATCCTGGTTTGTGCGCGTCGCCATTTTGTGAGGGGGAGGGAGATAGCTGACGTATACCTCCGAGGCAAAGTGAGGGACAACGGGCGGAGAGCTGTTACTCAAGAGATCGCGCCAATACATTTTAACCTCAGATAAAATATGGTCTGAAAAAATTCACCCCCTCAGTGTTGTCATGGAGATATGACCTAAACATACAGACTAAAATGGTTTTGTCGACCAGGCTGTAAATAGGTTTAATAAGACTTTGAAAACTGCCTGTTTAACAAGTGAGTCAATGAAAAATGGCTCAGTCTTGCTACCACCCCCCTGGTGGCACTTCCGTTTACTACAGTTGTGGTCACTTCCTTATTGGATGCTGGTAAAAATCGCTGAGGTTGGGGCTTGGTTTAGAGGGGGCTCTAAACACAGAGGCTCAGTCCTCTTCACAGCAGACCCGGGTTAGAATCCAGCCGTTCTCTGCATGTCATTCTCCTCTGACGAATTTCTACTTTCCTTCCTTGACTTGAAAAGTGTCTGTCTGTAGCCTGAGGGCTTTTATTTTGACTAATTTCAAGCCAATCTTTTTATTTCATATTCAACTTAAGAAAACTAATTTTAAACACGATAAACTCTCCTCCTATCCCTGCTCTAACAAAACAAAGCTCCACTCTGTACATACATCCTTGTTCCTCTTTAGATCTACAGTTGATGGGTGTAACCAAGGTGTGGTGAAGTGCAGCAGCTGACAGGCACCATTCACTGCACACACAAACTAGTCTTGGTTCTAGTGAAAAGAAACTCAGACAGTTGCTGACACAGAGAGGTGAAATGGCGCAGAAAGGACCTCAGCTCAGTTGGACTAATTTCAAGCCAATCTTTTTATTTCATATTCAACTTAAGAAAACTAATTTTAAACTTAATTTCTGGTCATTTTATTTGAAACATATTAAACCTGCAGTGTGTAGAATTTTGGGTTTTATTTCCTAGCAGATTTTGTAGAAAGTAATTATAATATCCATAAGTACATTTAATTTACTGCATAATAGCTGAAAGAAATGTTTTGAATTATTATTTTTTCCCTTAGAAAGGGTCTCATATATGTCCATATTTCTGCATATTTTGGACCAAGACCTAGTGCCGCCATCTTGAAAGTGTCATAGTTGGAATGTCATCAGGTGCATTGTTTAAAATTTAGAATTGTTCTTGTCCTTGAAGGCCACTGTAGCTTCTGTTATTTTTCTAAAGGGGTGGGGTTACCCAGGGAGCGTTGCATTCTAGAACTTTCTAGAACTTTCTTGATGATGTCATATTACACACTGCACCTTTAAGGGCTAACAAAACAGCAACATTCTCTAGAAAATTACTCATTGTGCCATTTTTGCTCTGGAAAAGCGAAATCGAACACGAAACCAACTGAAATACCCAACCTTTTGTGCATTTATCATGTGTAAAAATTGGGCCTCTAAACACAGATGCTCAGTCCTCTACATAGCAGCCCCTGGTTAGAATCCAGCCCGGGCCGTTCTCTGCATGTCATGTTCCTCTGACCAATTTCAATTTTTTTTTCCTTGAATATATAATGAAATGTGGGTCAAGTTCAACCGTGCTCACTGCTCTTCAGGCTGTACACTGCTGTGTGTGTGTGTGTGTTTGTGTGTGTTTGTCTGTAGGGGAGAACGGGGTTATATGTCACACGGGTTGGTTGTCACAATTGTTACATCTCGGAACCAGAAGGCGCTGTCTGTTCAATTTTGGTATGTAAATATCCACAATTGGATATTCATAGAGGTCACCTACAGTCTTCCTTGGAGTTAGACTGCTGAATTTGAGGTGAGAAGACTGTTTGTGTTTTTCATGTCAAATTAAAAATATTTAGCTCCTCAGTATTTTTCTTCTAGGCTTTTACACAATGGGTTTATAACAAAACACTTGTTACCCTAAAAAAGTGTAAAGGGTAAGCTATAGTTTAGACTGTTGTTAGCAAGCTAATTAGTTGTCAGATGGTTGTTGGCCTTGATTCTAGCAAGAATTTCCAGTTGGGGTTGGTCGTCACATTTTTTGGGGGGTTGGTTGTCACATGTTATCCAAAGGGTTCAGCCAGGAAAGGAACCCAATAACAAAATAAATTGTCAAGCTGTATCCTCACTGACACCCCAGAGAAGGAGAGAATAGAGCAGGAAAAGGCAGCTAGCATGCAAAAGAGGAAAAGGATAACAAAATCAAAACAACCCAGTGCATCCCAAACTAGACCAGTTGCCAAGGCTACTGCACCCCAGTGCACTCCACCCCAGCTGGGGAATAAGAGAAAGAGACAGGAGGAGGAATCTTCATCAGATAGTTTGTGTTTGGTTTGTATGCAAACGTTCTCCAGCAGCCGTTCAGGGGAGGTAAGGGAGAAGTGTTGTATGTGCAACCAGTGGGCACACAATCTCTGCTTAGTTAGTGAGCAGACCCTACATTTGCCATCACTGTAACTCAGATCAGGAATGTGTGTATCCTAGTTGAGTAGGCTATTAGTGTCAGACCTATTTGTTTTGTTCTTTATGTTGTTACATACAGTAGGTTGGTCTTAATATGGATTTCCTTGTTGTTAATTCCTTGCTCATTTTGTATTAAGATGTAAAAGTTATGTAGGCCTATTTTTCAACTTGACAATGAAATTAAACTTTCAAATGTAGTTCTGCTTTCTTGCCTTCTTTTTAAGATGTTTCCCATAAAGATAACATTGTGAGAAACAACCCCATAGTGTGTGTTAGAGTGTCTTTGATGGTAAATTTCTTCTTTATTACAATAAGATAGAAAAAGTGAGGGGTTCACGTTTCAAGCCAACACCTTAAGCTTCGATTTAATGTAGGAATGACTATTGAAAGATGTTTAGGTGATGAGCAATTCTCACTAGAGTAAAAAGTGTGCCTACTAGCCCCCGTCTCCCCTACTTGTAAAACAATTTTTGTGAGATCCACTTTGAGCTTTAGACCACAAACATGACCCGAAATACTGAAATCTTTCTATGATACAGTATGTGACTATTGTAACATTTTATAGGGATTCATTTTTAAAACATTGCCAGGAAAATTTTACTTTTCCTGAAGAGAATGATGGATTCTAAGAAGAGTTTTCCTCCTAAAAGCTGCAGAGACCAGTGGCTTTAAATGAGAAATGATCTCTAGATTAAACAAGTGTTAAACACACACAGTATCTCTCTCATGAAGCAGTTCCTCTTCCTGGAACAATTGCAAAACACGATAAACTCTTCCTCCTATCCCTGCTCTAACAAAACAAAGCTCCACTCTGTACATACATCCTTGTTCCCTTCCCTTTAAATCTACAGTTGATGGGTGTAACCAAGGTGTGGTGAGGTGCAGCAGCTGATTGACCCCATTCACTGCACACACAAACTAGTCTCAGTTCTAGTGAAAGTAAACTCAGACACTCACAGACACAGAGAGTTGAAATGGCGCAGAAAGGACCTCAGCTAGACCGTGACATCCTTTGCTGTTCGATGTGTCAGAATCTACTGAAGGATCCGGTGACAATTCCCTGTGGACACAGCTACTGCATGGACTGTATCAAAAACTCCTGGGATGAAAAGAACTCCTACAGCTGCCCTCAGTGTAAGAAGGACTTCACGCCGAGGCCTGCTCTGGAGAAAAGCACCATGTTAGCAACTTTACTGGAGGAGCTGAAGAAGACTGGACTCCAAGCTGCTCCTGCTGATCACTGCTATGCTGGACCTGAAGATGTGGCCTGTGACGTCTGCACTGGGAGAAAACTGAAAGCCCTCAAATCCTGTCTGGTGTGTCTGGTCTCTTACTGTGAGAAACACATCCAGCTTCATTACGACGTGGCTCAATTAAAGAAACACAAGCTGGTGGAGCCCTCCAAGAAGCTCCAGGATAAAATCTGCTCCAGTCATGATGAGGTGATGAAGATTTTCTGCCGCACTGATCAGCAGTCTATCTGTAATCTCTGCTCTCTGGATGAACACAAAGGCCACGACACAGTGTCAGCTGCAGCAGAACGGACTGAGAAGCAGAAAGAGCTTGAGGTGAGTCGACAGAACATCCAGGGGAGAATCCAGGACAGAGAGAAAGATGTGAAGCTGCTTCAACAGAAGGTGGAGGCTATCAATGGCTCTGCTGATAAAGCAGTGGAGCACAGTGAGAAGACCTTCACCGAGATGATCCGTCTCATCCAGAAAACAAGCTCTGATGTGAAGCAGCAGGTCAGAGCAAAGCAGGAAACTGAAGTGAGTCGAGTCAAAGATCTTCAGGAGAAGCTGGAGCAGGAGATCGCTGAGCTGAAGAGGAAAGACGCTGAGCTGAAGACCCTCTCACACACAGAGGATCACAACCAGTTTCTACACAATTACATATCACTGCCAGCACTCAGTGAATCTACATCTAGTATCGACATCCGTCATCCGAGATACTTTGAGGACGTGACAGCGGCTGTGTCAGGAATCAGAGATAAACTACAGAACTGCCTGCCTCAACCACAGCCCAAGACCAGAGCTGACTTCTTAAGATATACTTGTGACATCACACTGGATCCAAACACAGCAAACGCATATCTGTTATTATCTGAGGGGAACAGAAAAGCCAAAACAACGAATAAACAACAAAAGTCTTATTCTAGCCATCCAGACAGATTCACTCACTGTTTTCAGGTCCTGAGTACAGAGAGTCTGACTGGACGTCGTTACTGGGAGGTGAAGTGGGGAGGGACAGAAGTTTCTGTAGCAGTCGCATACAAGAGTATCAGCAGAGCAGGGAGCTCAAATGAATCTGGATATGGAAAAAACGATAAATCCTGGGTGTTAGTTTGTTCTCAAAAGAGTTTTAAATTTTGGTTCAACAATGTCCAATCTCCCGTCTCAGGTCCTCAGTCCTCCAGAATAGGAGTGTACCTGGATCACAGTGCAGGTGTTCTGTCCTTCTACAGCGTCTCTAAAACCATGACTCTCCTCCACAGAGTCCAGACCACATTCACTCAGCCGCTCTATGCTGGAGTAAATATTTATCATGTTGGGGACAATGCTGAGTTCTGTAAAATTAAATAGACAGAAGTCATTTAAGGGGGGTAGTTTGTTGTGTAGTGGTTAGAGGCTCCCCCTCCCCATAGAGGCTCAGTCCTCTTCACAGCAGACCCGGGTTAGAATCCAGCCCGGGTCGTTCTCTGCATGTCATTCCCCTCTCTGCCCCAATTCATCTGTGTCTCTCCGCACTGTAAATAACGGAGGGAAAATGCCAAAAAAAAAAAATCTTTAAGAAGTAATTTACGGGACAGTGGGTTAAACTCTGTGTTTTAATTCTTGTTTTGTCTTTGTTTGTATTTGAGAAATGATTGTCGTTGTATTTCTGAGATCAGCTGTCAATCAAACATTCTGATTTTATATATGAAGTTAAACATCACAGATTTCTTCTCATTTGTTTTTCTGTCAAATGTTTCCTGTGTGTGTTTAGCCACTAGAGGTTATCAATGCTCTGGATGACTTTAGTTTTACTGATATGGCATAATCTCTGCATGAATGTAAGTCTTGTCTTGTCTGATCCCACGTCCTGTCAAGTTTCCCTCCTGTTGGATTATTGGTCCCGCTCTAATGTCTTTTTATTATTCCATTGTTTGTTGTCAGATGGTCTGTGTTGCTACCTTGCACCCTATGTTCCTGTGTGTCTTCATTCAATAAACAACCACCTTCATCATCAACACTTGCTGCCTTCCTTCATTTGGGTCATTCACCCTGACACAGGACCCTGAGGCGTCATATTTGTATTAGTATGCGTCTGCTCTTATCTCAGCACCTCACAGCCGAACATTTAAAACTAAAAATCACATGAAGCATTTACACTCAAGTGACCTTTGAGAGTCAATGTGGGGTTTCTTTTTTGTGTTTAGAACAGATTATTATCAAGTATTTATTGCCTGTAGTTTGGTTGGTGCGTCTTCACAGAGATATTGATGCAGCCTGAGTTCACAGTCACATCTATTCTAATCTCTCTTTACTGGTGTTGAGCTCAGTGAAGTTGTTACATGCCTTGCTGCAGGTCAACAACTGAACTGTTTGGCCTCTGGCGCCCTCATTGGTTCCCATAATGAACTACCTCTACTATTCTTCTGATCAAGTTGACGTCAGCAGGCACAGTGACATTTGTGTCACAGTGAAGATAAAGTCTAAAATAATGTGTTTGCCCCAGTAACTTTAACTAGGAATGTAGAAACTTCTCCATATTAACCAAAGGTATGAGGCATGATCTGACCTATTTCCAAATGATCTCTAGAGTAAAGGGTTAAACGCACAGTATCTCTCTCATGAAGCCGCTCCTCTTCCTGGAATGAAGGAAAGCTTGATAAACCTTCCCTCTAGTACTGCTCTAAAACAAAGCCCGCTCCAATGTCCATATTTCCTTGTTCCCTCCCCTTGATATTTACAGTTTTATAGATGGGTGTAACCAAGGTGTTTGAGCTGACAGGCCCCATTCACTGCACACACCCATGTTGTTCAGATCAGAGCTCAAACTAGTTTTGGTTCTAGTGAAAGTAAACTCAGACACTCGCTGACACAGAGAGGTGAAATGGCACAGAAAGGACCTCAGCTCGGCAGGGAAACTTTCTCTTGTTCGATCTGTCTGGATCTACTGAAGGATCCGGTGACTATTCCCTGTGGACACAGCTACTGCATGGACTGTATCACAGGCTTCTGGGATGAAAAGAATTCCTACAGCTGCCCTCAGTGTAGGCAGGCCTTCGATCCGAGGCCTGTGTTAGTGAAAAGCACAATGTTAGCAGTTTTAGTGGAGGAACTAAAGAAGACTGGACTCCAAGCTGCTCCTGCTGATCACTGCTATGCTGGACCTGAAGATGTGGCCTGTGACGTCTGCACTGGGAGAAAACTGAAAGCCCTCAAGTCCTGTCTGGTGTGTCTGGTCTCTTACTGTGAGAAACACCTCCAGCCTCATTACGACGTGGCTCAGTTAAAGAAACACAAGCTGGTGGAGCCCTCCAAGAATATCCAAGAGAACATCTGCTCCAGTCACGATGAGGTGATGAAGATTTTCTGCCGCACTGATCAGCAGTCTATCTGTTATCTTTGTGTAATGGATGAACACAAAGGCCACGACACAGTGTCAGCTGCAGCAGAACGGACTGAGAAGCAGAAAGAGCTCGAGGTGAGTCGACAGAACATCCAGGGGAGAATCCAGGACAGAGAGAAAGATGTGAAGCTGCTTCAACAGGAGGTGAAGGCTATCAATGGCTCTGCTGATAAAGCAGTGGAGCACAGTGAGAAGACCTTCACCGAGCTGATCCGTCTCATCCAGAAAAGAAGTTCTGATGTGAAGCAGCAGGTCAGAGCAAAGCAGGAAACTGAAGTGAGTCGAGTCAAAGATCTTCAGGAGAAGCTGGAGCAGGAGATCACTGAGCTAAAGAGGAGAGACGCTGAGCTGAAGACCCTCTCACACACAGAGGATCACAACCAGTTTCTACACGACTACCCCTCACTGTCAGCACTCAGTGAATCTACATCCAGTATCGACATCCGTCCTCTGAGATACTTTGAGGACGTGACAGCAGCTGTGTCAGAAGCAAGGGATAAACTACAGGACGTCCTGAGAGAGACATGGACAAACATCTCACTGACAGTGACTGACGTGGATGTTTTACTGCCTCAACCAGAGCCCAAGACCAGAGCTGACTTCTTAAGATACTCATTTGACATCACACTGGATCCAAACACAGCATACACAAATCTGTCATTATCTGAGGGAACAGAAAGGCTACAGCAGTGACACAAGAACAGTCTTATTCTAGCCATCCAGACAGATTCACTTACTGGTGGCAGGTCCTGAGTAAAGAGAGTCTGACTGGACGTCGTTACTTGGAGGTGGAGTGGAGAGGGGGAGAAGTTGATGTAGCGGTCGCATACAAGAGTATCAGCAGAGCAAGGTGGTCAAATGAATCTAGATTTGGACGAAATGATAAATCCTGGGCGTTAGGTTGTTCTCAAAACAGTTTTACATTTTGGTTCAACAATGTCCAAACTCCCATCTCAGGTCCTCAGTCCTCCAGAATAGGAGTGTACCTGGATCACAGAGCAGGTGTTCTGTCCTTCTACAGCGTCTCTAAAACCATGACTCTCCTCCACAGAGTCCAGACCACATTCACTCAGCCGCTCTATGCTGGAGTCAATCCCTATTATGCTGGGGACCATGCTGAGTTCCTTAAACTCAAATAGACAAAAGTATTTTATGGGGGGTAGTTTGTTGTGTAGTGGTTAGAGACCCCCCTCCCCCCTCCCCCTCCCTATAGAGGCTCAGTCCTCTTCACAGCAGACCCAGGTTAGAATCAAGCCCGGGTCGTTCTCTGCATGTCATTCCTCTCTCTGACCCATTTCATCTGTGTCTCTCCGCACTGTAAATAACGGAGGGAAAATGACAAAAAAAAAAACTTTAATAAGTGATTTAAGGGATAGTGGGTCTGCGTTTTAATTTTTATTGTCAATGTGTTTGTTTCAGATGAATTATTGTTGTTGTATTATAGAGATCAGCTGTCAATCAAACATTATGACTTTATATACAACGTTAAACATCATAGATTTCTTCTAATTTTTTTTTTCTGTCAAATGTTTCCTGTATGTATGTCTTGTCTTGTCTGATCCCAAGTCCTGTCAAGTTTCCCTCCTGTTGGATTATTGGTCCCGCCCTAATGTCTTTTTCATTCCATTGTTTGTTGTCAGATGGTCTGTGTTGTTCCCTGTTACTACCATTCTCCCTTTGTTCCTGTGTGTCTTCATTCAATAAACAACCACCTTCATCATCAACACTTGCTGCCTTCCTTCATTTGGGTCATTCACCCTGACACAGGACCCTGAGGCTTCATATCTGTATTAGTATGCGTCTGCTCTTATCTCAGCACCTCACAGCTGAACTGTTAAAATTAAAAATCACATGAAGCATTTAAACTCAAGTGACCTTTGAGTCAATGTGGGGTTTATTTTATGTGTTTAGAACAGTTTATTATCAAGTATTTATTGCCTGTAGTTTGGTTGTTGCGTCTTCACAGAAAAGGATGCAGCCTGAGTTCACAGTCACATATATTTAAATCTCTCTTTACTGGTGTTGTGCTCAGTGAAGTTTTTACATGCCTTGCTGCAGGTCAACAACTGAACTGTTTGGCCTCTGGCGCCCTCATTGGTTCCCATAATGAACTACCTCTACTATTCCTCTGATCAACTTGACGTCAGCAGACACAGTGACATTTGTGTCACACTGAAGATAAAGTCTAAAATAATGTGTATCCCCCAGTAACTTTTACTAGGAATGTAGAAACTTGTCCACATTAACCAAAGGTATGAGGCGTGATCTGACCTATTTCCAAATGTTAGTAAAGTGTTAAACGCACAGTATCTCTTATAAAGCCGCTCCTCTTCCTGGAATGAAGCAGAGCTTGTTAAACTCTCCCTCTTGTTCCTGCTCTGAAAAACAGCCCGCTGCACTCTGTACATATTTCCTTGTTCCCTCCCCTTTAGATCTACAGTTATGAATATGGGTGTTACCAGAGTGTGGGGAAGTGCAGTCCCCATTCACTGCACACACACTTGTTGTTCAGATCAGAGCTCAAGTTAGTTTCTGTTCTAGTGAAAGTAAACTCAGACACTCGCTGACACAGAGAGTTGAAATGGCGCAGAAAGGACCTCAGCTCGACAGGGAAACTTTCTCTTGTTCTATTTGTTTGGATCTACTGAAGGATCCGGTGACTATTCACTGTGGACACAGCTACTGCATGGACTGTATCAACGGCTTCTGGGATGAAAAGGATCAAAAGAAAATCTACAGCTGCCCTCAGTGTAGGCAGGACTTCGATCCGAGGCCTGTGTTAGTGAAAAGCACTATGTTGGCAGTTTTAGTGGAGGAGCTGAAGAAGACTGGACTCCAAGCTGCTCCTACTGATCTCTGCTATGCTGGACCTGAAGATGTGGCCTGTGACGTCTGCACTGGGAGAAAACTGAAAGCCCTCAAGTCCTGTATGTTCTGCCTGATTTCATACTGTGAGAAACACCTCCAGCCTCATTACGACGTGGCTCAATTAAAGAAACACAAGCTGGTGGAGCCCTCCAAGAAGCTCCAGGAGAACATCTGCTCCAGTCACGATGAGGTGATGAAGATTTTCTGCCGCACTGATCAGCAGTCTATCTGTTATCTCTGCTCTCTGGATGAACACAAAGGCCACGACACAGTGTCAGCTGCAGCAGAACGGACTGAGAAGCAGAAAGAGCTCGGGGTGAGTCGACAGAACATCCAGGGGAGAATCCAGGACAGAGAGAAAGATGTGAAGCTGCTTCAACAGGAGGTGGAGGCTATCAATGGCTCTGCTGATAAAGCAGTGGAGCACAGTGAGAAGACCTTCGCCGAGCTGATCCGTCTCATCCAGAAAAGAAGCTCTGATGTGAAGCAGCAGGTCAGAGCAAAGCAGGAAACTGAAGTGAGTCGAGTCAAAGATCTTCAGGAGAAGCTGGAGCAGGAGATCGCTGAGCTGAAGAGGAAAGACGCTGAGCTGAAGACCCTCTCACACACAGAGGATCACAACCAGTTTCTACGCGACTACCCCTCACTGTCAACACTCAATGAATCTACATCTAGCATCAACATCCGTCCACTGAGATACTTTGAGGACGTGACAGTGGCTGTGTCAGAAGCCAGAGATAAACTACAGGCCGTCCTGAGAAAGACATGGACAAACATCTCACTGACAGCGACTGACGTGGATGTTTTACTGCCACAACCACAGCCAGAGCCCAAGACCAGAGCCGACTTCTTAAGATATTCATGTGTCATCACACTGGATCCAAACACAGCACCCATGCTTCTGTTATCTGAGGGGAATAGAAAGGCGACAACAAAGAAACAACAACAGTCTTATTCTAGTCATCCAGACAGATTCATTGGATGGTGTCAGCTCCTGAGTACAGAGAGTCTGACTGAACGTCGTTACTGGGAGGTGGAGTGGAGAGGGTTAATAGTTTCTGTCGCAGTCGCATACAAGAATATCAGCAGAGCAGGGAGGACGAATGAATGTAGATTTGGACGAAACGATAAATCCTGGTCGTTAGATTGTTCTCAAAACAGTTTTACATTTTGGTTCAACAATGTTGAAACTCCCGTCTCAGGTCCTCAGTCCTCCAGAATAGGAGTGTACCTGGATCACAGTGCAGGTGTTCTGTCATTCTACAGCGTCTCTGAAACCATGACTCTCCTCCACAGAGTCCAGACCACATTCACTCAGCCGCTCTATGCTGGAGTCAATCTTTATCATCAAGGGGATAATGCTGAGTTCTTTAAACTCAAATAGACAGAAATCATTTAACGGGGGGGCTCCGTTGTGTAGTGGTTAGAGTCTAACCACTACACAACGGAGCCCCCCCCTTAAATGATTTCTGTTTAACCGTTAGACCCCCCCCCCCACCCGAGAGGCTCAGTCCTCGTAGCAGAATCCAGGCCGCTTCGTTCTCTGCATGTCTTCTCCCTCTCTGACCCATTTCATCTGTGTCTCTCCACACTGTAAATAATGGAGGAAAAATGCAAAAAAAAAGTAATTTAACTGGGTTAAACTCTGTGTTTTAATTCTAGTTTTATCTTTGTGTTTGTTTCTGAGAAATTATTGTCGTTGTATTTCTGAGATCAGCTGTCAATCAAACATTATGACTTTATATATGACTTTAAACATCATAGATTTCTTCTTATTTGTTTTTCTGTCAAATGTTTCCTGTGTGTGTTTAGCCACTAGAGGTTATCAATGCTCTTGATGACTTTAGTTTAACTGATATGGCATAATCTCTGCATGAATGTTTAACGTTGAAGTTTTAGAAGTGAGGACATTTTGGCTGGGTCTCACTTTGGGACAGGCCTTTGAAGCGCTGTTTCAGGGTTATCACTAGGTTTCAGGGTTCAGGTATGAATTAGGTTTATGTTAGGGTTATTGTAAGGGTTGGGGTTAGGGTAGGCACATCTTTTTATTGTAATGCTTACATAAGGGGCTTGGAAATGCATTATGTCAAGGGAAGTCCTCACAGGTATAGCCATAATTATGTGTGTATCTGTGACACCAATAAACTGTATCAGAGCAGATTTAGAGAGCAGTGCTATATATTGACAACAATCTTGTAAATGTAATCTTGTACAGGAATTTCCCCAGATTATATTCTTCTCATGTAATAAGTCTTCATTTGAAATGATTCTTGTGTGAGGTGAAGACACAGGAGTCTAGATGTTTGTACATGACTGAGAGCCAAATAATAAACTGTCCAACTCTACAGCATGAGTCTGAGTTTTATGACAACAAATTAAAGAAAGATTCATAGCATGACTATTCCAACATGTAATAGAGGTTCACTATTTTATAAAGTAATTTCTCAGTCAATTGTACTTTTTGTGAAACGTGACAGATTCTAAGAAGGGGTTTCCTCCTAAAAGCTGAAGTGACCAACGCAAAAAATAAATAAAACAATGGATAGGGGAGAGTGGCCTAAGTTGTGCAACTTTTCACTCAAAGTGACTTTTAAGTAAGGCCTTGACAGTAAAGTCTCCAACTCAAATATGTACATATATTTCAGGGTGTTGTGCATCCCTGGCAATAAAAACTTTGGATCTGGAATAAACTGTTGAAGAAATATAACTTTTGGAAAA
Source organism: Ammodytes dubius (assembly GCA_026122265.1). Lineage (NCBI taxonomy): Eukaryota > Metazoa > Chordata > Actinopteri > Uranoscopiformes > Ammodytidae > Ammodytes > Ammodytes dubius. The sequence continues at coordinate 29,779,140 of CM047507.1, read as the reverse complement.
GAAGTTGTCTTGATGCACAACTTGCCCCCGGTGTGGTGTAAATTGTGCGGTTGGAGAGAATACCATGGGGTGAATTGTGCCATTGATATATATCTCATAAACTGTGATGCAAGACAAATCCATTAGACAATCACTTATTTAAGGTGTATTTAAAGTAAATAAAGTAAATAGTTGACAAAGATTGAAGAACAATTTTCTTAAACAAGGCCTAGCAGATCTAATGGTTTTACCTGCAAAGCTCACAATGACAAAGTCACCATCATCATCTTTCTGGCCATCTGAGCTCTCATCAGTGGTGTCGTTAAGTGGAATTGAGATGTCACTCTCTTCTGAGCTACTGTAGACAATCACTTTCTTTTGGTGACCAGCGTATACAGCCATGCCACTGGCACAACTCTCAGAAATGTACTTTGCACTAGTTGCTCCGTGCTTGTGGAACCAACTGCGACCTGACAAATGTGATTCCCTCTACATTTCTGCCTTTAAATCAAGGCTCAAAACCCATATGTACACCCTGGTGTTTCCTCCCCATTAACTATCTTACCTCTGCACTACTATCTGTGTTTATGTGGATGTATGGGCTTTACGTCTTTTATTTTGGTTATTGTTATTTTACCTTCATTGTTTACCTACTGAATGTACTATGTACAGCACATTGAACAGTGCAAACTGTCATAAATGTGCTTTTATAAATACATTTTACTTACTGACTTACTTATAACTCACCCAGGCCCTTTGGCACAAATCACCCCAATCCCAGAAATTTGGATAATAAGCATGATGCAGCAATTTAGGGCTGACATCGTGCTAACTGTATAGACTCAAAATGTAGCATACCAAAGCACTAAAACATGTGTCAAATGTTTTCAAACTTGTCTGTAATTGTTCAGACACAATAATCAAAAAACCTTGATCATGGACATTTTACTTTGAAAGGCAAAACACAGTTTTTTGAGCTTAAATGTGCTTATATCTTATTCATTGTGTCTCCCTTCTTTACAGGATGAGTCAAATGGATGGCTCTTCTTAAATATGTGGTCACATTTCCAATTTCTTCCACGGTTTTCTAGAAACAAGGGGTGGCACAACTTCCAAAATGCACAACTTAGGCCACTCTCCCCTATATATATTTTTTTTAAACAACATTTTATAATACCTAAATTGATATGAGGGCCGGATCAAAGATTGAAACGGGCCGGATTTGACCCACAGGCCTTGAGTTTGACACGTGATCTAAACTCAAGTGACCTTTGAGTCAATGTGAGGTTTCTTTATTGTGTTTAGAACAGTTTATTATCAAGTATTTATTGCCTGTAGTTTGGTTGTTGCGTCTTCACAGATAAGGATGCAGCCTGAGTTCACAGTCACATATATTTCATTCTCTCTTTACTGGTGTTGTGCTCAGTTAAGTTTGTTACATGCCTTGCTGCAGGTCAACAACTGAACTGTTTGGCCTCTGGCGCCCTCATTGGTTCCCATAATGAACTACCTCTACTATTCTTCTGATCAACTTGACGTCAGCAGGCACAGTGACATGTGTGTCACACTGAAGATAAAGTCTAAAATAATGTGTATCCTCTTCCTGGAACGAATGCAAAACACGATAAACTCTCCCTCTTGTCCCTGCTCTAAAACAAAGCTCCACTCTGTACATACATCCTTGCTCCCCTTTAAATCTACAGTTGATGGGTGTAACTAAGGTGTGGTGAAGTGCAGCAGCTGACAGGCACCATTCACTGCAAACACAAACTAGTCTTGGTTCTAGTGAAAAGAAACTCAGACAGTTGCTGACAGAGAGAGAGTTGAAATGGCGCAGAAAGGACCTTCGTTCCCAGTTCACCCACACTACCCTTTTGGGCTTACCAGGTCTGTCCAGAGTCTTCCCCCACCCTTTGACCCAACTCACTACCAGATGGTGATCAGATGACAGCTTCACCCCTCTCTTCACCCAAGTGTCCAAAACATGCAGCCTCAGATCAAATGATACCATCACAAAATCGATCAACGACCTTCAGTACTAGGGTGCTCTGGTGTCAGCTTATGTTCGGACATGGTTTTTGTTATAGACAAACGGCACACTTTACAATAAGGGTACATTAACTAACTATTGACCAAACCATGACCAGCGCCCAAGTCTAGTAACAAAGAAACACTCGGGTTTAGATCAGGGAGACCGTTCCTCCCAATCACGCCTCTCCGGGTGTCTCTATCATTGCCTATGTACGCGTTGAAGTCTCCCAGCAGATCTATGGATCGGTACCCTACCGGAACTCAATGAAGGACTTGGAATACCCTGAGCCTTCTGTGCATTCCCACAGACAACAGTCAGAGTTCCCCCCCTACACACACACACACAACATAGCGTAGGGTGGTGACCCTCTCGTCTATCGGAGTATCCCCACTCCAGTCTGGCTCTTCACACCTTGGGCATCTCTAGAGAAGAATACAGTCCAACCCCTCGGCACAATAAGATTTAAAAAGGATTACATTTGTATTTGTGTATTTTGTTTATAAATCATCTTTTTCCATTTGGAACATTAAGTATTGCTGAATGAATATACATTAATATATTTTGTGACCAATGTGTGTTTTCAGAGACACAACAGCCACTGAGCAAACAATGAAATGTGGGTCAAGTTCACCCGTGCTCACTGCTCTTCAGGCTGTGTGTGTGTGTGTGTGTGTGTGTGTGTGTGTGTGTGTGTGTGTGTGTGTGTGTGTGTGTGTGTGTGTGTGTGTGTGTGTGTGTGTGTGTGTGTGTGTGTGTGTGTGTGTGTGTGTGTGTGTGTGTGTGTGTGTGTGTGTGTGTGTGTGTGTGTGTGTGTGTGTGTGTGTGTGTGTGTGTGTGTGTGTGTGTGTGTGTGTGTGGTTTGTGTGTGTGTGTGTGTGTGTGTACCTGTACAACTAATTTTGTGAGAACCACTTTGAGCTTTATACCACGAACATGACCAGAAATACTGAAATCTTTCTGTGATACAGTATGTGTTGTTGTATGTGACTATTCTAACATTTTAAAGAGATTCATTTTTAAAACATTGCAAACTCAAATTGTACTTTTTGTGAAGGGAATGACGGATTCTAAGAAGAATGTTCCTCCTAAAAGCTGCAGAGACCAGTGGCTTTAAATGAGAAATGATTTTTAGAGTAAACAATGTGTTAAACACACAGTATCTCTCTCATGAAGCCGCTCCTCTTCCTGGAATGAAGCAGAGCTTGATAAACTCTCCCTCTTGTCCCTGCTCTGAAAAACAGCCTGCTGCACTCTGTACATATTTCCTTGTTCCCTCCCCTTTAGATCTACAGTTATGAATATGGGTGTAACCAGAGTGTGGGGAAGTGCAGTCCCCATTCACTGCACACACACCTGTTGTTCAGATCAGAGCTCAAGTTAGTTTCTGTTCTAGTGAAAGAAAACTCAGACACTCACTGACACAGAGAGGTGAAATGGCGCAGAAAGGACCTCAGCTGGACAGGGAAACATTCTCTTGTTCGATCTGTCTGGATCTACTGAAGGATCCCGTGACTATTCCCTGTGGACACAGCTACTGCATGGACTGTATCAACGGCTTCTGGGATGAAAAGGATCAAAGGAAAATCTGCAGCTGCCCTCAGTGTAGACAGGACTTCGATCCTAGACCTGCCCTGGTGAAAAACACCATGTTAGCAACTTTAGTGGAGGAGCTGAAGAAGACTGGACTCCAAGCTGCTCCTGCTGATCTCTGCTATGCTGGACCTGAAGATGTGGCCTGTGACGTCTGCACTGGGAGAAAACTGAAAGCCCTCAAGTCCTGTCTGGTGTGTCTGGTCTCTTACTGTGAGAAACACCTCCAGCCTCATTACGACGTGGCTCAATTAAAGAAACACAAGCTGGTGGAGCCCTCCAAGAAGCTCCAGGAGAACATCTGCTCCAGTCATGATGAGGTGATGAAGATTTTCTGCCGCACTGATCAGCAGTCCATCTGTTATCTCTGCTCTGTGGACGAACACAAAGGCCACGACACAGTGTCAGCTGCAGCAGAACGGACTGAGAAGCAGAAAGAGCTGGAGGTGAGTCGACAGAACATCCAGGGGAGAATCCAGGACAGAGAGAAAGATGTGAAGCTGCTTCAACAGGAGGTGAAGGCTATCAATGGCTCTGCTGATAAAGCAGTGGAGCACAGTGAGAAGACATTCACCAAACTGATCCGTCTCATTCAGAAAAGAAGCTCTGATGTGAAGCAGCAGGTCAGAGCAAAGCAGGAAACTGAAGCGAGTCGAGTCAAAGATCTTCAGGAGAAGCTGGAGCAGGAGATCGCTGAGCTGAAGAGGAAAGACGCTGAGCTGAAGACCCTCTCACACACAGAGGATCACAACCAGTTTCTACACGACTACCCCTCACTGTCAGCACTCAGTGAATCTACATCCAGCATCAACATCCGTCCTCTGAGATACTTTGAGGACGTGACAGCGGCTGTGGCAGAAGCAAGGGATAAACTACAGGACGTCCTGACAGAGACATGGACAAATATCTCACAGACAGTGACTGACGTGGATGTTTTACTGCCTCAACCAGAGCCCAAGACCAGAGCTGACTTCTTAAGATATTCACGTGACATCACACTGGATCCAAACACAGTTAACACACAGCTGTTATTATCTGAGGGGAACAGAAAAGCTACTGTAATGGGACAACATCAGTCTTATTCTAGTCATCCAGACAGATTCACTCACTGGTGGCAGGTCCTGAGTGCAGAGAGTCTGACTGGACGTTGTTACTTGGAGGTGGAGTGGAGTGGGAGAGAAGTTGATGTAGCAGTCGCATACAAGAATATCAGCAGAGCAATGACCTCAAATGAATCTAGATTTGGACGAAATGATAAATCCTGGTCGTTAGATTGTTCTCAAAACAGTTTTAAATTTTGGTTCAACAATGTCCAAACTCCCGTCTCAGGTCCTCAGTCCTCCAGAATAGGAGTGTACCTGGATCACAGTGCAGGTGTTCTGTCCTTCTACAGCGTCTCTAAAACCATGACTCTCCTCCACAGAGTCCAGACCACATTCACTCAGCCGCTCTATGCTGGAGTCAATCCCTATTATATTGGGGACAATGCTGAGTTCTGTAAAATTAAATAGACAGACGTCATTTAAGGGAGGTACTAATTGTGTAGTACCAATAGAGGTTCTGTCCTCTTCGCAGTAGACCTGGGTTCGAATCCAGCCCGGGTCATTCTCTGCATTTCATCTCCCTCTGCCACATTTCATCTGTGATTCTCCACACTGTAAATAATGGAGGGAAAATGCCAAAAAAAAAAAAAATCTTTAAGAAGTGATTCAAGGGAAAGTGGGTTGAACTCTGTGTTTTAATTCTTGTTGTGTCTGTTTGTTTCTGAGAAATTATTGTTGTTGTATTTCTGAGATCAGCTGGCAATCAAACATTATGACTTTATATGTGACAATGCTCAGGATGACTTTTCTTAAACTGACCTGACATTTTCTCTGCATGAATGCTTAATGTTTAAGTTTTAGAAGTAAGGACATTTTGGCCAGGTCTCAGTTTGTGACAGGCCTTTAAAGGCGCTGTTTGAGGGTTGAGAATTAAGTTTTAAGGTTCAGCTATGATTACGTTAAGGTTAGGGGCTAGTGTAAGGGTTGGGGTTAGGAAATATAGTTTTTTATGGTTAAGGTAAGGTAAGTGGCTAGTGAATGCATTTTGTCAATGAAAATCCTCCAAGTATATCTGTGTGTATGTGATGCCAATAAACTATCAAAGCAGAATTGGAGAGCAAAACTATTGACATGAATCTTGGAAATTTAATCTTGTACATGAATATCGCCCTATGTATATTCTTCTCATGTAATAAGTCTTAATTTGAAATGATCTCTTGAGTATAAATAAAGGTTGAATGTATCATAAACTGGGCTGCCATTCATTGCAGTATAGAACAGCACTATCTGAATAACATCCTCAGCAACATTTCAGTGCATAAATTATTCTACTAATTATACGAACATTCACATCTCTTGAAAATCATCAACACATTTAAGTGTTTTTTTTTACTAAACTTTGTCTGTTTGCATCTGTATATTTCCCACACCCTGACACAGGACCCTGAGGCTACATATCTGTATTAGTATGCGTCTGCTCTTATCTCAGCACATCACAGCCGAACTGTTAAAACTAAAAATCACATGAAGCATTTAAACTCAAGTGACCTCTGAGTCAATAAGAGGTTTCTTTTTGTGTGTTTAGAACAGTTTCTTATCAAGTATTTATTGCCTGTAGTTTGGTTGTTGCATCTTCATAGAGATTGATGCAGTCTGAGTTCACAGTTACATATATTTTTAATCTCTCTTTACTGGTGTTGTGCTCAGTGAAGTTTTTACATGCCTTGCTGCAGGTCAACAACTGAACTGTTTGGCCTCTGGCGCCCTCATTGGTTCCCATAATGAACTACCTCTACTATTCTTCTGATCAAGTTGACGTCAGCAGGCACAGTGACATTTGTGTCACACTGAAGATAAAGTCTAAAATAATGTGTTTCCCCCAGTAACTTTAACTAGGAATGTAGAAACGTCTCCACATTCACCGATGGTATAAGGCATGATCTGATGTAGTATCAAATGATCTCTATAGTAAACAAGTGTTAAACACACAGTATCTCTCTCATGAAGCCGCTCCTCTTACAGGAATGAAGCAGAGCTTGATAAACCCTCCCTCTTGTCCCTGCTCTGAAAAACAGGCCGCTGCACTCTGTACATATTTCCTTATTCCCTCCCTTAAACTAGTTTCAGTTCTAGTGAAAAAAAACCCACACACTCGCTGACACAGCGAGGTGAAATGGCGCAGAAAGGACCTCAGCTAGACCGGGAAACTTTCTCTTGTTCGATCTGTCTGGATCTACTGAAGGATCCGGTGACTATTCCCTGTGGACACAGCTACTGCATGGACTGTATCACAGGCTTCTGGGATGAAAAGAATTCCTACAGCTGCCCTCAGTGTAGGAAGGCCTTTACGCCGAGGCCTGCTCTGGTGAAAAACACCATGTTGGCAGTTTTAGTGGAGGAGCTGAAGAAGACTGGACTCCAAGCTGCTCCTGCTGATCTCTGCTATGCTGGACCTGAAGATGTGGCCTGTGACGTCTGCACTGGGAGAAAACTGAAAGCCCTCAAGTCCTGTCTGGTGTGTCTGGTCTCTTACTGTGAGAAACACCTCCAGCCTCATTACGATGTGGCTCAATTAAAGAAACACAAGCTGGTGGAGCCCTCCAAGAAGCTCCAGGAGAACATCTGCTCCAGTCACGATGAGGTGATGAAGATTTTCTGCCGCACTGATCACCAGTCTATCTGTTATCTCTGCTCTCTGGATGAACACAAAGGCCACGACACAGTGTCAGCTGCAGCAGAATGGACTGAGAAGCAGAAAGAGCTCGAGGTGAATCGACAGAACATCCAGGGGAGAATCCAGGACAGAGAGAAAGATGTGAAGCTGCTTCAACAGGAGGTGAAGGCTATCAATGGCTCTGCTGATAAAGCAGTGGAGCACAGTGAGAAGACCTTCGCCGAGATGATCCGTCTCATCCAGAAAAGAAGCTCTGATGTGAAGCAGCAGGTCAGAGCAAAGCAGGAAACTGAAGTGAGTCGAGTCAGAGATCTTCAGGAGAAGCTGGAGCAGGAGATCGCTGAGCTGAAGAGGAAAGACGCTGAGCTGAAGACCCTCTCACACACAGAGGATCACAACCAGTTTCTACAAAACTACCCCTCACTGTCAGCACTCAGTGAATCTACATCCAGCATCAACATCCGTCCTCTGAGATACTTTGAGGACGTGACAGCGGCTGTGTCAGAAGCCAGAGAGAAACTACAGGACGTCCTGAGAGAGACATGGACAAACATCTCACTGACAGTGACTGATGTTTTACTGTCTCAACCACAACCAGTGCCCAAGACCAGAGCCGACTTCTTAAGATATTCATGTGACATCACACTGGATCCAAACACGGCACAGATACATGTGTTATTATCTGAGGGGAACAGAAAGGCTACAGTAATGTTACAACCACAGTCTTATTCTAGTCATCCAGACAGATTCACTGGATGGTGGCAGGTCCTGAGTGCAGAGAGTCTGACTGGACGTCGTTACTGGGAGGTGGAGTGGAGAGGGTTAGTAGTTTCTGTAGCAGTCGCATACAAGAATATCAGCAGAGCAGGGAGGTCAAATGAATCTAGATTTGGACGAAATGATAAATCCTGGGCGTTAGATTGTTCTCAAAACAGTTTTAAATTTTTGTTCAACAATGTCCAAACTCCCGTCTCAGGTCCTCTGTCCTCCAGAATAGGAGTGTACCTGGATCACAGTGCAGGTGTTCTGTCCTTCTACAGCGTCTCTGAAACCATGACTCTCCTACACAGAGTCCAGACCACATTCACTCAGCCGCTCTATGCTGGAGTTCATCTTTATCATTTTGGGGATAATGCTGAGTTCTTTAAACTCAAATAGACAGAAATCATTTAACGGGGGGCTCCCCCCCCCCCGAGAGGCTCAGTCCTCGTAGCAGAATCCAGCCCGGTTCGTTCTCTGCATATCGTCTCCCTCTCTGACCCATTTCATCTGTGTCTCTCCACACTGTAAATAATGGAGGAAAAATGCCAACAAAAAGTAATTTAACTGAGTTAAACTCTGTGTTTTAATTCTTGTTTTATCTTTGTCTTTGTTTCTGATAAATTATAATTGTTGTATTTCTGAGATCAGCTGTCAATCAAACATTATGACTTTATATATGACGTTAAACATCATAGATTTTTTCTCATTTGTTTTTCTGTCAAATGTTTCCTGTGTGTTTAGCCACTAGAGGTTATCAATGCTCTGGATGACTTTAGTGTAACTGATATGGCATAATCTCTGCATGAATGTTTACGTTTTAGAATTGAGGACATTTTGGCTGGTTCTCACTTTGGGACAGGCCTTTAAAGGGCTGTTTGAGGGTTAACACTAGGTTTTAAGGTTCAGCTATCAATCAGGTTTGTGTTAGGGTTAGTGTAAGGGTTGGGGTTAGGGTAAGGGAATTTGTTTTGATGGTGATGCTTAAATCAGGGGCTTGGGAACTCATTATGTCAATGAAAGTCCTCACAAATATATCTGCAAAAGTGTCTGTAATGCCAGTAGAGTGTATCAGAGCAGAATAAGAGAGATGTGCCATGTATTGACACAAATCTTGGAAATGTAATCTTGTACATGAATGTCCCCCAATCATATTCTTCTCATGTAATAAGTCTTAATTTGAAATGATATCTTGAGTATAAATAAAGGTTAAATGAATTCATAAACCGGGCTGCCATTCATTGAACTACAGTATAACACTACAGTTTACCTTAGCAGCATTTCATCGCATAAATATGCAAATTTGGCAATATTCTTATCTCTTGAAAAGCATCAAAACATTTAGGTGTTTATTTGACTTAAATGTGTCTGTTTGCATCTATTTCTCAACCATTGATTCAACCATCGATAAATGGCCATTACCTCAAAAGTCTCTGCATTTTTCCAATATATCTAGATTTTTATTTCATTTTTTAATTCATACAAATTAACAGACAACTATTCTGCACATTTACATATTCATCCAGACATTTCTGAAAAAAAAAATATTGCTACAAAATATTACTGTTTTAATTAAAGTAATCAACTGCCAATATCTAAAAGTTACATTTTGTATCCTAACCACCTGATGTGTCTAACCATTTTGAGCCCTCACTTGAATAATAATCTATGTGTATATATACAGCTCCGGAAAAAATTAAGAGACCAGTCTGGATTTTTCTTCAATCTTCATCTCTACATAATTTATTAAAAAATGCTGTTAATGACAAGACATGTATTGTGAATTTGGTAGAAATGTTGTCAGTAGTTTATATTATAAAACCAAAATGTTCATTCTACTCAAACATATGCCTATAAATAGTAAAAACGAGAGACACTGAACATTTGGAGTGGTCTCTTAAATTTTTTCCAGAGCTGTAGTAAAGAAAGCATGGTCAGACAGACAACACAAACAACACACAAACATACTCGGTACAGAAAATGAAAAATGTTGTGTGTGTGTTTGTGCATTGAAACACCAACAGATGGCAGCAGACACTTCACATAAACGCCAGACGACAACAATAAGTGTGTCATAGGGGAACCATTCTCCCCCACTGCAGAAACAGGATGCTTCCAGTCCAGACATGGGGGTTTGTTATACAGTCATGTGATCTCACGCTTATGTAATCCCCATCCTAATATGTGCTTCTTCTACCCCACTATAACACTATAGCCAATGACCTGGATTTGGTACATTTGTAGCCATTTACCCACATTTTCCACCATTTTTCAGCCAATGTTTAGACTACTAGAGGTGACTTTGGGTGATGAGTTAGAGTTACACAAAAAAAAAAATTAAGTGGATTCTTCAGCTTGCACACATGCCTTTGTTCACAGCTGTCACACACACACGAGTGAGCACGTACGCAAGCAGACACACACACACACACACACACACACACACACACACACACACACACACACACACACACACACACACACACACACACACACACACACACACTTCCGCTCAGTTTCTGGTGAAAAATCAATTGACACAGACTGAGGAAGTAGCCAACAGTTTAACTATCCCATGGCTTAAAAATATATACCTTGTAGAATGAAACAAAGACACAAATTAATTTACTGTAATTTTTTTTTAGGATTTGTGATAAACATGACAGTAGCTCACACACTGCTTCTTTAGTGTAATAGGAGGTTTGTTTATTCCTCCATGCATTGCATTCTTAACCCCCTGTTCCCTGCCTTCCTTCTTCCCCAACCAGACTGCTCAGTCCATGTGTCTCTCCGCCCGGTTATAGAGGTGTGTGTGTGTGTGTGTGTGTGTGTGTGTGTGTGTGTGTGTGTGTGTGTGTGTGTGTGTGTGTGTGTGTGTGTGTGTGTGTGTGTGTGTGTGTGTGTGTGTGTCAGTTATAGACCAGCATTGTCTGAGTGCCCCTATGGAAGTCCATTGATGCCAAGAAAAGAAAAAAATAACATGAAAATAAGACGTGAAAAAATACTAATTGTAAGTCACGATTTTGACTTAATATCTCTGGAATATGACTTGGTTTAACATTTTTGTCTATAAGGAAAATTTTCACTTTGTTTGTTTGTTTGTTGTCAATTTAGTTAATCGCTGAGATGAGAGGAAGAGTTTCCCGAAAATCTACGTGGTTTATGTGCTGTGATTCGTGTCAGGTTGCTCTATTGGAGTCATTAATGAGAAATTAAGACCAGAGAAGCAGTATAATAGGAGATCTTTAAACAATTAAATCAACCAGCATATTACAATCAGAAGCCAATTAACAGCCGTGCTTGCAGATATTTTTTGGGCATTTTTATGCTTATTTTTTATTGATAGTGCAGAGAGACAGAGGTGAATTGGGGCAGAGAGGGGAGTGACATGCAGAGAACGACCGCGGGCGGGAATCGAACCCGGGTCCGCTGCTGCTGATAGTAATAGAAAACTAAGCACATTTCCTTGAATTCAGTTTTTGGAGAAAAATGTCAGTACTTACACAGTTGCCGTGCAGCTATCTATCACTATCCGGCAAATACCCTGCCTACCACGAAAGGCTTAGGCAAGTAAGGGTACTGTTGGCAGTGGAAATGCACGAAGATCTAGGGTAACTGCCCCGTTACCAAACCAAACTGTACCGCCCAGTGGAAACGAGACTATAGTCTTCGCTGACTTTATATCTTTTTGCTGGGCTTGTAGTTGGAGTGAAATGAAAGCATCATCATAAATGAAAGTTAAAAAAATTATAACAGTTATTTTTTGGTTCATTTTGATTATTGTTTTAAATCTAACTGAGATTTGTGAAATTATTTCCGCTTTTTTTTTTTTCCCATTCAGTAATTTATTTATCGTCTCTTCTTGGCACTGTTGAGCTTCCATACTTGCTCCACTTACACCAATCACAACAACGGGAAAGGGCGGGGCCACGTCGGGCTAGGTTGTCACTCGCATTGGGTAAATAACAAAACCACCCACTTTACTTAGTAGCTGCAGCCGTATGGTTTGAGGGGGGAGTCCCGAGAAGTTTAACGTTAACGGAAAATGTCACAGGGGTCGACTTCGCTGGAGGCTGCTTCCCCGTAAAAGGAGCAACAAAAACGGACTCTTTCCTGCCCCTTTTCGTGGAGGGTTGTTGGTGGTATTGGAGGCTACTTTATCTAACCCACCTGCTCCCTTGGGTGGCTCGTTAGCAAGTAGCTTACTAACTAGCCTCTTCGCCCGAGTGTACTGAGCAAATCTCGGGGCGTGTGATGCGAACTCGAAGGCTAGTGGCTGGTTCTACTACTTTTTTATTTTGCTGGGCTACTGAGTTTGCCGTAGTCCTTTGGAAGGTTTTATCGGTTTAGCTGTGAGTCGTATTGGTGTTTTTTTTTCTCATCTCAACCGCCAATTCCACCCATGCTAACGACGGCTACAGCCCAGCCAGCTAACTCAAGTGACACATTTTTCTGTGTTTGTTTTCCAACCCATTTTTTTTTTGGAGTGGACGCTGTCACTGTTTCGGAGGATATATACCCCACTATATTACCACCGCCTGTGTGTGTGTAGTTAAATCATTTTTTGATGTCGTATCACTATCACTATCAGCCAACAGATAGCAGTTGTCGGCGCAGAAGGACCATAGGTGGAGCATGCAAAAGAAGAAAATACTGTAGATAGGCTAGGCGAAGAGGGGTTACAACAACATTCACAACACCAACGCGTTAAAGTGGACTGTCTGTGTGTGTGGTTTTCGTTTTTACCGCCTCACACACACACACACACACACGCACACGCACGGATTGTATTTTAATTTTTCGACTGTGACTGGATAAGATAACGCGCTAAAAGGATGAAGAAGTTTTCGCGGATGCCACGGTCGGAGAGTGGGGGTCTAGGCGGGTCATCCGGCGCCGGGTCGGGGCTAAGCAGCTACCTGGGCAAAGTGTTCGCCATAGGACGGTTTCAAGTCACCGTGGAGGAGCTCGTGGCAGAAGGTATGTCCCATGTACATGTAAACACGTTTTTAAGTGGGTGTATGGTGGGTATATATGTAGTAGTAGGCTAGATGATGTTAACCTTGCTAGTACTGCCTCATGCATAGGTTAGCTGTGTTGTGTGTGTGTGTGTGTGTGTGTGTGTGTGTGTGTGTGTGTGTGTGTGTGTGTGTGTGTGTGTGTGTGTGTGTGTGTGTGTGTGTGTGTGTGTGTGTGTGTGTGTGTGTGTGTGTGTGTGTGTGTGTGTGTGTGTGTGTGTGTGTGTGTGTGTGTGTGTGTGTGTGTGTGTGTGTGTGTGTGTGTGTGTGTGTGTGTGTGTGTGGGGTGTGTGTGTGTGTGTGTTGTGTGTGTGTGTGTGTGTGTGTGTGTGTGTGTGTGTGTGTGTGTGTTGTGTGTGTGTGTGTGTGTGTGTGTGTGTGTGTGTTGTGTGTGAGAGACTGTGTGACTGTGTGACTGTGTGACTGTGTGACTGTGTGACTGTGTGACTGTGTGTTGAGTAACACTCACTTAAGAACCATGATATTTTCTGGGACACACCCGTTGTTGCCCCATTTGGAGAGACCATCTCACACACACACAGACTCAGACACACACACACACACACAGAACACACACAAATACATACACACACACTGACAGACACACACAGACTCAGACACACACAACTCCTCCAGTTTTGTTCCTTTTTACGAGTTAGTAATTGGTTTGAACTTCACAATACAAATCTCAAGTTTTCCCCCATCCTCCTAAACATCTGCTTATTTACTGAGGGAAGGCTTACAACCAGCACTAGAGTGATTTAAGTAGGTCAATCTTTTCTTCCAGGCTGCTGCTATAGTATACACACTGTGGTTCTTAAACTGGGGCACCATGGACTTGCTCCCATAGCTAGAATTTAAACTGATAACTTTTCCCCGTACAGCTGTAGTTTACATCCGGTTTTACTATAGGGGTGGATTGTTACCATAAATAGTAAATAATAGGTTGTTACCCTTTAGGATAACAACTGTCCTGGGCCCCCTGTGTCAACATATAGCATATTCAACACTTAAAGGCCTACTTCACCGGTGGGAATATGAAGGTGTATTGAATTCTGAGATCCTATGTAGTATAAATGTGCAAAAAAAAATTGAAATTGGTTCATCCTAGCCTGAGAAAATTCAGATAGTGTTTTATGGTCTCACTGTCTAACCCTACATTTCTCTTACTGTGACATCACAGTAAGAGAAATGTAGGGTTAGACAGTGAGAAACAACATACAGATTCAACACTGAACAAATCTTTAAACAACAAGTACACACAAGTTATTCAGTAGTAGTTGTTCTATATTTGTTTTTTTATGAATTTGAAAATATTTTGCAATTGTTTTTAGATGAGACACTAAAGGCAAGTACATTGTTTTTCAAGACACTGGTCAATTTTGTCTTGACCTATGACTTGTCTACTTTCATACTAGTTTAAAATCAAAGGTCCAAATTCTAAATTGAGGTGTTTATTTGACTAAACCTTGTCTGTTTGTGTCTGTGTATTTATCCTGTGCAACCATCTTTAACGGACATTATCTCAATATTTTTTTCAATATAGTTTTTGGTCAATACTCAAAAAATACAAAAAACAAATCTCAACTTCTAAAGCCCTGAAGGTTATTTCTGAAGGATTTGTTCATATGTTGTTTACTAGTTTTCTTCATTGTCTGACTGAGAGACACTCTAGTTTTGAATAAGCGTGTAATAATGTGATTGGATTGCGTGACAGTAAAACAAGTAACAACAATACTCTGAGACAAAAATCTCAACTTCTAAAGCAACTAAACTTTCCATAATCATTCCTAGCACTATTCTGAAGGTTATTACAGAAGGATTTCTTAAGATGTTGTCCATTGTCTGATTGATATATGATACAGTTGTTCTTCAAAAAATGCAGAACATGCATTTTTAGGACCTGAGCATGGTATTTTTCGATTTTTAAAATGAAAAAAAAAGGTTGTGTCCAATATCGGTTTTGTAAATACTTTTGGACATAATGTTGACTATTAGTTAAAAACTTTACCCATGTCTTGCCTTAGACACTAGCTTTTCCATTGTCTGACAGAGAGACTAGAGTCTAGTTTAGTATTAGCATGTAATAATGTGATTAGATTGCATGACAGTAAAACAAGTAACAACAGTGTTTTCCGGTTAGAGGCATAAACAAGTATAACGTCTGTGCAGTCAGTGTGCATTCCCACGTGCAGTGTCTTGAAAATGTTAGACATTTCCTCCACGGCGTAACAAAGCCTTGTGTTCAGAAATGTTGAAATGAGAAGCCCCTGTGTGTGTGTGTGTGTGTGTGTGTGTGTGTGTGTGTGTGTGTGATCATAGAATGAGGAAGTGTAGAAACAAAACAAGTTTCACAAAATGCCATTTCTTCAGTAAATGGTTCATTGCTTAAAGCAGTTCGGATGGATTTGAGTTTGAGCATTTCAGCACAATCATAATATCCCGCCTTCCTCCAATGCAGCCCCACCCCCTCATTCCTATCCCCGTTTTTTTTGTTTTGTTTTTGAAGAAACTTAATTTAGGCTACACAAGCAGACTTACTTGCTTAATACTGTCTCCGTGCACAAAGTGAGTTATATTGTGGCTGAAGAAACTGGTGGCTGTAGTAGGCTACCGGTACCGCGCTGATCTGCTTGTATCACTGGTTTCACTTCAGATATGTCGGCCAGAACACCACTTATGCTTATAATGAGACTAGGAGAGGAGGAGTAGGGTTTTATCCGCTCTTTATGTTCCTTCTTTCACAGGCACAGCCGCATATAGATCGCGGAAAAAGAACAAAGGCTTAAACTCCGCTCGTGAGGAGACGTTTGAACAGCTGTTGCGACTCGCGAATCGCAGCCGCTAATAACATGCACAAACTATAACTTATAACAGCGATCGGGACTACATGTACATACTCACACACGGGTGATTCACATTTACACTCAGATAAACACGAATGGTGGCTTACTGTGGCAACTTGCTCACACACATCTCACCGAGGGAGAAGCGAAAGGAAACTTACTGAACTGGCTCTCTGGCCGACTGACGTCACGGCCCAACACTAAAACACAGCTTAACACACTGTAAAAAATAACAAGAAATAACAACACTGTAACCTGTTCTACAATGGTCGCTACTCGCTAGGCTACTGTCTGCCGTGGAATCAAAACAAACCCTTTCGTTGAGGACGCGCGTGCACGAATGCGCGGTACACAAGCAGACGGCAAACAGACAGGTCTGTCGGCCAATTAAATCGTTCGGTTCCGAACGATTTGATTGGTTGTAGTTTTCACCTAATATTATGAGACTGAAATAATTGTTTCTTTTTATTCCTGGTGGGTCTACCATGCATTTTAGAGTGTAAAAACCCTATTTATACCATTTTAAAGTCATTTAAAATAAGTGTAAAAACTGTACAAAGGTAAGAATAGCTTTAAAGCTCATCAGTGTGTATTAATTAGGAACGTCCCCTTGATTTTAAAGCTACCCCAGCTTAGCCTATTAGACAATCATTGCCCATAAGAGTCTTTTAAAGGTGCTACTAGAAGTGTGTGTGTCTGTCTGTGTTTCTGTGTGTGTGTTTCTGTGTGTGTGTGTGTGTCACCATCATATAATCATGTGAAGTGGTTGTGGCTGTTTTTTTTGCCACCTGTAGCAGCACAAGGTTACATTATGACCTTTGCTGATCAATCTGTCCCAAGGTAAAAGCTGTCTGGTGTCTGGTCCTGTGTGCCTGTCTGGCCTGGCTGCACAGTTAATCATATAAAAGTCCCATTTACTTTCGCTTAACTGTGTCTGCTTTGGTGGTAGGATGGCCTAGAGGAAAGAGGGGCCGATCAGTAACCATGAGGTCTCTGGTTCCTCCTCCCAGTAACCATGAGGTCTCTGGTTCCTCCTCCCAGTAGCCATGAGGTCTCTGGTTCCTCCTCCCAGTAACCATGAGGTCTCTGGTTCGATCCCCGGCACCGGACAGGATAGTGTTAGTAGTAAAACTAGTGGTGGATACTGTTACATCTACGGTGCACCACCATCTCTACCATTGTGTCCTTGAACAAGACACTTAACCCCAAACTGCTCCAGGGGCGCTGTACTATGGCTGACCCTGTGCTCTGACCCCTTCCGATGTGTGGTAACTTGAGAGGGGATATGTGAAAAGCCAAATTTCAATGTGCCTTGTGTACAATTTACTGAATTGACTTACTTACTTTGCTGCATTGAGAAAGATTAGACTATTGAAGAAAAAACATTAGTGATTTAAATACATTATACACACACACACACACACACACACACACACACACACACACACACACACACACACACACACACACACACACACACACACACACACACACACACACACACACACACACACACACACACACACAGTAAAAGCAGCTCCTTAGTCTCCAGAAACCAGACTTAATCTACTAATTGCCTCCATCCTATACTTACACTCATGATGTAGCTACAGCAGTCTTGAGGGGGCCTTCATGCAAACAGAGCACTTTAAACTATCCTGAGTGCATGGTCCCATGTGCGGTACGTCTAATGATCAACCCACGCCGGTTAATTCTCGGCTGAGGTTTGGGTGTGTGTGTGTCAGTAACTGTGTGTGTGTGTTTGCCAGTTACTGTGTGTGTGCCAGTAACTTTGTGTGTGTGTGTTTTGCCAGTTACTGTGTGTGTGTTTGCCAGTAACTGTGTGTGTTTGCCAGTTACTGTGTGTGTGTATGTGTGTGTGTGTGTCAGTAAGTATGTGTGTGTGTGTGCAGGTAACTATGTAGCCATCTTTTTGGAGGTCCTGGTCTATTTAAGGACTTATTATGTTGGGAATGTGATAAATGGGCCAAGGTTAGTTTTTGGGGATTTACCTGCCCTTGAGACCACCAAGTAACACTGCATATTTTATCCAATTCAAGGGTTTTTTTACTGGGAGTTTTTTTTTTCCTCAGTCGAGCTAAGAGTCTAAGGGCAGAGGGTGTCTCATATTGTGTGCACACTTTGAAGCCCATTGAAGCAAATGGCTGTTTGTAATATTGGGCTATATGAATACAACTGTTATGATATGATTTGATTTGAAAGGCTTGACCTGACTTGAAGAAGAACATTCTTGTAAAAGTCAATTATCTTACTTTCATATTTGGTGGAAGTCGAGAATTGTAATCACAATTTAAAATGTAATTAATTGGGGCGCTCCGGTGGCGTAGTGGATAGAGCGTGTACCATATTGGCTGCAGCCTTCGTTGCAGTGGTCGCAGGTTCAAATCCGACCCGTGGACCTTTACTGCAGGTCATCCCCCCCCCCTCTCTCTCTTTCCCCCTGCCCCCCATTTCAACTCTGTACTGTCTAATAAAGCTTGAAAATGCCAAAAAATAATCTTAAAAAAAAAAGGAATTACTTGCACAGATTCAATTGGCTGACACACTTTCCCCTGGTCTGTGTGTGTGTGGCACTAGGTCATTCGTGTGAGTAGATCATGTGATGTTTTTTTTTAAAAGGCTCATCTCCAACTGCCTTGTTTAACTGTTATCCAGCAGCTCTGCTAGTTTAATGGAAAGCACGAGATTGCCTTAAATCCAAAACACACACAGCTATAGTTTGTGGAAGAAGAGATGCCATATGATGTGTTAGGAATATACAGCTCCGGAAAAAATCAAGAGACCAGTCTGGATTTTTCTTAAATCTTCATCTTTACACACCTTATTGAAAATGCTCTTAATGACAAAACAATGTATTGGAATTTGGTAGAAAAGTTGTCAGTAGTTTATTTTATGAAACCAAAATGTTCATTCTACTCAAACATATGCCTCTAAAGAGTAAAACAAGAGACACTGAACATTTGGAGTGGTCTCTTCATTTTTTCCAGAGCTGTATTTGTTCCATCAGTTTCTCCAAAAAGTAGCTACGAGGAACTTTTTAAATATTTCTGAAACAGTCTAATTTTTCCTCTGATGATCATAAATTACATGTAACAGCAAATGAGACCATCAGTGCAAAAAATTCAATTTTTATATATTTTTTCTTAATGCCTTTGTCATGGGTATACGCTCACCCAGGAACAACAGCTGGCGTAGTAAAAACACTACCGCTTTTGTCTAAAGGAGGTGCAAGAATGAACACAAACTGAAAGTTCCTCATAGCCACTTTGATTAGCTGAGCTGTTTTTTTTTTCTTCCAAATGACATATCTGCAAAACTGGAGTGTTGCTGCATTGACTAAGAAAATAGTCACTTCCCTCCACCTCCCCTTTAGCCTCTGCCGTTTCTCTAGAACTTTATCTCACGCAATCTCCAAGAAGAACAGAGAATTATCATGTAGGGACAGGATGCATCTGTTTGAGTGTGTCACTCGTTGTCCACTCTTGTCACTGGGTGTTCCTTAGTGGGGACTGGAAGTTCTGTACATGTGTAGAGAGCTTATTTTTTTAAGATTATTTTTTTGTAATTTTTTACTTTATTAGACAGTTTGTAGAGACAGAGGTGAAATGGGTCAGAGAGGGGAATGACATGCATAGAACGACCCGGGCTGGATTCTAACCCGGGTCTGCTGTGAAGAGGACTGAGCCTCTATGGAGGAGTGGGGGGGGGGGGGGTGTTTTAATTATTGTAGGACTGTTGTTTTAGACTACATAGGTTATTAGGTCCGCTATTAAAACGGGCAACAGGTGTATGTTTATTGACCAGCCCTTGCATTTTTTTTATATAATCAAATAAAGAAATAAAGCTGCCTTGCTGTATTAGATACACCTTTCAATAATTTAATTTTGGATGGTTTTCGGACACTGTTTTTAGGAAGGCAGACAAAGCCCGTCCCCAAACCGATCATTCTCTACGTGCAGTCAGTCAGTAGATTTAATTTAATCAAGTCAATTTGCCGACCGGGCCCCTAAGCACTTTACCAGATAACTGCCTTTTGGAACAGGTCTTGTTGTCAGCTTAAGTTGCATAATAGCCCCGATGCCACTGTTATTTATTTACCAGACCACAACCATTAAGTGGCTGCTGCACTGTTCATACACTAACTCCTCACTGAAGGTACTAGGCTAATGTTTACATGCGTTGATAATCCAAATCAAATCAAATCAGTTTTATTTGTATAGCCCAAAATCACAAATACATTTGTCTCAGTGGGCTTTACATTTCATACAATATGATACAATATGATACAATATGACACCCTGCCCTTACACGCTTAGCTCGGCTGAGAAAAAACTCCCAGTAAAAACCCTTTACCGGGATTAAAAATGTTTAAGAAATCTCAGGGAGAGTCGACAAAGTAAGGAATCCCTCTCCCAGGACGGACATGCTGCAATAGATGTCATAAGTAGAGAAAAATCACGAAGGAATTTGATCATTAATAAAAAAATTCATAATAAAATGTCACCGCTTCTTTATAATTAACGGAAAGAGACACTGGCCTAGTTGTTTCACATGTGGCACGTTGTAGTTTGGTTTATTTGAAGCTATAGTAAGTACTCATGGGGTTCTTGTTGTTCTGAGTTTGTACCTTCAGGGTTGAATGCACTTAATGGAAGTCTCTTTGGATAAAAGCGTCAGTTAAATAAAATGTAATGTTTAATGTTTAATGTTTTCTGTTTGCAGGTTTCACAAGCTTGTTACCAGCAAAGTTCAAATTCATCAGTGCCTCATTTAATTAGGGACACCTCCATTTTCTCTAAAGTTTCTGAGATTTGCGAGCTTTTTTCTTTCATGGTAGTTCATTGTATTGTTCATGCATTATTTTAAAGGTGCTCCGAGGAACTTTTCAGTTTGTGTTAATTCTAGCGCCCCCTTTGGACTAAAAGCGGTAGTGTTTTTACTACGCCAGCTGTTGTTCCTGGGTGAGCGTATACCCATGACAAAGGTATTAAGAAAAACTATATAAAAATAGCATTATTTGCACTGATGGTCTCGTTTGCTGTTCCATGTCATTTATGATCATCAGAGGAAACATTAGACTGTTTCAGAAATATTTAAAAAGTTCCTTGTAGCACCTTTTTAACCGTCTTCATATAGAAAAGCTTAAACAAAAAGGCTTGGCTCTAAGATGACTAGTCCATTGAGTATTGTTGGGACACAACCCTGTCAACAAACACCATTTTCTTTTCTTCATTTTAAACATGCTGACTTCACAGAAAATGTCGCCCTTTCAGCAGAATCTTGAGATGTTGACACTTGGGCATTATTATGGTGCTTTGTGGTACTGAAAGCAAGGCAAGTTAATTTCTATAGCACAATTCAGACACAACACAAGGCCATTCAAAGTGCTTTACAGGGGCGTAAAATACATCAAGATTAGACATTAGAAATTGCATTTAAGAGATATTAAAAACAAAGAAAATACATCAAGATTCATGATAAGACTTTAAACATTATGACAGCGATCTAGAATGGCTGCAATGAAAATGACGTGACTGACAACAATATCGTTATTTTCTTTATAGCCTGTTTAACTTAAAGGTGCTACGAGGAACTTTTAAATATTTCTGACACAATCTTATTTCAATCTCAGTCTAATTTTAGTATACATCAAGAGTATACATTAGAAAATGAATTTAAGACATTACAAAAAAATAACAAATACAGGCATAATAATTGCTAGAAACATTTTATTTCTCTCTGTCTCTCTCTGTCTCTGTCTGTCTGTCTGTCTGTCTGTCTGTCTGTCTGTCTGTCTGTCTCTCTCTCTCCTCCCTCTCTCTCTCCCTATCTCTCTCTCTCTCCCTCTCTCTCTCTCCTCCCTCCCTCCCTCTCCCTCTCTCTCTCTCTCTCTCTCTCTCTCCTCTCTCTCTCTCTCTCTCTCTCTCTCTCTCTCTCTCTCTCTCCCTCTCTCTCTCTCCCTCCCTCCCTCCATGTCCACCAGCCTTGGTCTCAGGGAGTCCCCGATCACGACCGGCCAACAGATCATGTAAACAGGAGAAAGGCAAACACTGTCTCCATGCAAACAGCGTGTGTGTGTGTGTGTGTGTGTGTGTGTGTGTGTGTGTGTGTGTGTGTTCAGTCTGTGTGTGTGTGTGTGTGTGTTCAGTCTGTGTGTGTGTGTGTGTGTGTGTGTGTGTGTGTGTGTGTGTGTGTTTGTTCAGTGTGTGTGTGTGTGTCTACTGTCTTTAACCTTGTCCTTTGGCACTAGTCATCCGATGCCATGCAGTCACCTCACCTAACAGGCTTTTGGTCCTTTTTATTCACTACTAGAACATTTGCAGAACAGATTCACCAATACAAATGCAGTTTCATGTGCATTTTGTGTACCTTTGTTTTTTTACATAGAATGTGATTTTGTCACTAATTTAATTAGATTTGCCATATTTCGTCACTCATCCACATACCTTTTCCTAATACAATTATACTTATTAAAGCAACAGTAGTACTGCTAGCTTGGCTGCTGACTCTTAAGTCTTTTTAAATTATACTTTTTTTTTTTAAAGATTTTTTGGGCATTTTTATGCTTTATTGATAGTGTGTAGAGAGACAGAGGTGAAATGGGGCAGAGAGGGGAGTGACATGCAGAGAACGACCGCGGGCGGGAATCGAACCCGGGTCTGCTGCTGGGCCTGGCCCGGGAGGGGGACGCCCTACCAACTGAGCTAAAGGTACTCTTGTACAACTAAACAGTTGCTCTTTATCATATCAGCTGTGAGTTGGACTTTTTGCGAACACCAAAATGCTTTCCAATTTACCAACAGTTTCATTGCACATAAAAACATCTTAATTTGTCAGAAACAAGTGGAGGTCTAATTGCTTCTCTTGTCTTTTTGTTGCTGCTTTAATTGCTGCAATGCAGGTCAACGCGTTCTCTTCTGATAATGCTTTTTCCTTTGTGAATGATCCATTTGATCCTCTCTCTCTCTCTCTCTTTCTCGCTCTCTTTCCCTCTCTCGCTGTCTCTCCCTTCCTCCCTCTCTCTCTCACTCTCTCTCTCTTTCTCCCTCCCTCCCTCCCTCCCTCCCTCTTCCCTCCCCCCTCTCTCTATCTCTCTCTCTAAATGGACTCATTGGTGAGAATGCATCCCATCTCTCTCCCTCTCCCCCTTCTCCCTCCCCTCTCACTCTCTCTCCCTCCTCCCTCACTCTCTCTCTCTTCTCCTCCTCCTCCCTCCCCTCCCTCTCCCTTCCCTCCCTCCTCTCCCTCCCCTCCCTCCTCCCTCTCTCTCTCTCTCTCTAAATGGACTCCATTGGTGAGAATGCATCCCATCCACATTATTAGCATACTGTACTGGTGGATGATGAATAGGCACATTGTGGCTCTTTTGTTTGTCTTATTCCAGCACGCTATAAAGAATGCTGGTACGACGCAGCACTTGGCCCCGGGATTGGGTACCGCTGCCTTTGTGCTTGCTCATTGAGGCCTGTGTGTGTGTTTGTGTGGTGTGTGTGTGTGTGTGTCGGTCTCTCTGCAAGGCTGCTGTGTCCCTTTCCTTCTTTGTGAAAATGCAAAATAATTATTTTCTACCATATTTAAGTTGCTTTGATTGCTCCCAATAGTTAGCTTGCACCCTGCGTGGTAGCTGCTGCTGCTGCTATCGGTGTATGAATGTGTGTGTGATTGGGTGAATGTGTACAAAACAATGTAAAGCGCTTTGGATCTGTGAAAAAACAGGGAACATAGCTTTATAAGTGGAGTCCATTTACCATTTATCAATTCACCATCAGCTGATCTGAGGAAGGGAGTCCAGGCAAATTGTGGGAGTAAACTTCGGTCACAGAATTACATTGATTTGCCCTTTTACAACAGTTTACTTAAAGGTGCAGTGTGTAATATGACATCATCAAGAAAGTTCTACAAAATTCTAGAATGCAACGCTCCCTGGGTAACCCCAACCCTTTAGAATAATAACAGAAGCTACAGTGGCCTTCAAGGACAAGAACAATTCAAAATTTTAAACAATGCACCTGATGCCATTCCAACTATGACACTTTCAAGATGGCGGCACTAGGCCTTGGTCCAAAATATGCAGAAATATGGACATATATGAGAACCTTTCTAAGGAAAAAAAAATTATTAAAACATTTTTTTCAGCTATTATGCACTAATTACTTTCTACAAAATCTGCTAGGAAATAAAACCCAAAATTCTACACACTGCAGGTTTAAGTGTTGTTGTCTAGCAGCTTGCGAATTTGTCATTTTGATGTCGACATGGAAGTTTATAGTCTTACAAGTCAGAAGGATATTCTTGATAAATAATAATTACAATACGTTACTCATGACCCTTCTGTCAATGAGCCATCATGACTAGACAGACAACAATACAAAAACACAATCCCCTGTTCTGCTCTTAGGCAATATCAGGAAGTAAGACTAGGTTGGGAACTTAATTATAGGTTTGTGTGAGTTCACCTGACTGCCATGACTACACTCAAACGAATGAAGGAATGGCAAGGCAAGTTTATTTATATAGCACAATTCAGACACAAGGCCATTCAAAGTGCTTTACAGGGGCATGATTAAAGTACATAATACACATTATAAAAGCAAATTAATTAATAGAAATAAAACATTTGAAAGTGAATGAATAGAACATTTCAATAAAATAAAAGTTACAGGTTAAAATGGATGGAGAGTCAGAGATGATAAACGATCGACTCACAGGTTCTGCCTTTTCTCAGGCTAGGATGAA
Organism: Ammodytes dubius; assembly: GCA_026122265.1. NCBI lineage: Eukaryota > Metazoa > Chordata > Actinopteri > Uranoscopiformes > Ammodytidae > Ammodytes > Ammodytes dubius. The sequence continues at coordinate 29,754,442 of CM047507.1, read as the reverse complement.
CCGATTTATAAAATGTTTGCACATCTAGACTACATAGGATCTCAGAGTTCAATACACCTTCATATTCCAGAGAGAGAGAGAGAGAGAGAGAGAGAGATTTGAACAATTCAACTTTTGTTTATTGAAATCTTGAATCTGAAACTTTATAATTACATCTTTGGGAAGGTTTAGGTACAATATGGGTCCTATACTTTCTCCACTATACTTACCTACACAGCCACTAAATACCTTGTTTAGTCTGAACTGACCAAGTTTAGGTAAATGTAAAACATTTGACGGACGTACAGTGAGACATGCCCCTTCTGGTATTTTATTTTGGTTGATTGTTCATTGTCTCTTATTGACAAAACAGTTTTCCATTGCGGTTTGGCAGTATCTTAAATTATACCCCAACAGTTTCCATGTTGCTGTGATGTGACTAAGGGATTTTTTGTGTCACATGGGATAACCGTTGGACTATTTAAATAAACCTATAGGGTAACTAAGACATTGGCCCTTAATCAGTGAACAGAAGTGTATGTTTTCAAATAAGACTGTGGATTTCTTTTTGGATAGAGACTTCAACGTAATCATCAGGTAATCCAACTGATCAAAAAATAAACTAGTGCTGTCCTCTCCTCCCTTTTGGTTTTCCTTGGTATGTCATGATGAGAACTTAAACTTGGACTTACTTTTCTCAAAACAGACCATGTTGTTGCAATACTTTCCCCACTATATACAGCTCTGGAAAAAATTAAGAGACCACTCCAAATGTTCAGTGTCTCTCGTTTTACTATTTTCTAGGCATATGTTTGAGTAGAATGAACATTTTGGTTTTATAATATAAACCACTGACAACATTTCTACCAAATTCCCCCCAAAAATTTGCCATTAAGAGCATTTTCAATAAGTTATGTAGAGATGAAGATTGAAGAAAAATTCAGACTGGTCTCTTCATTTTTTTTTCCAGGGCTGTATATCCTCTTTTTCCACCAGTGCCTGTGTCTCTTACTTTCCCAGTTTCATCATAATGGCTCCCAAGCACAGCCACTTGTGTCTGTCTGTTCAGTTGTAAACACTGTTGAGGTAAGATGTATGCTCACTGCCAGAGTCTTCTAGCTTACTAAGCCCGCAATGAATAAAAACACACACACACACACACACACACACACACACACACACACACAACACACATCGCCGCACCGCCTCATATTACCTTTTAAGGACTTGCTTCTTTAGAAAGACACACTTGAGTTTTGTCTTCTTCTTTTCTTTCTTTTTTTACGATTATTTTTGGGCATTTTCAAGCTTTATTTGACAGTACAGAGTTGAAATGGGGAGACAGACACAGAGAGAGAGAGAGAGAGAGAGAGAGAGGGGGATGACCTGCAGTAAAGGTCCACAGGTCGGATTTGAACCCGCGACCACTGCAACGAAGGCCGGAGCCGATATGGTACACGCTCTATCCACTACACCACCGGAGCGCCCCAGCGTTTGTCTTTTTAAGTCGGGGATAGAAATTAGATTGATTACAGTTAAGGTGATGGTGCTTAACACATAGGCTAAAGTGGTTGAATGAGTACTGAACAAGGAGGGGGGATTCTAGATTAAGTTGTCTGTGGTATGCTTCATGAAACTGAGTGTATGTATGTATGCAGCTTGAAAATGCCAAAAAACAATCTTTAGAAGAAAAAAAAGTGGCATGTACATATTGTAAATGGACTTGACTTATATAGCGCTTTTCTAGCCGATTTTCTCAGCCCCAAAGCGCTTTACATATCTTACCACATTCACCCATTCATACACCGATGGCAGTGTTATTCAAGAAGCTAGTTTCCAAAGCTCTCCAAGCTTGTATGATTTGTGAAAAACAGCTCCACATTTAGGAAAATATGTCATCATAGGAAAGAAATAAGATTGGCAGAAGTTTGTCCATGTGATGCTGTCATGCTCAAGCTCAGTACTGGTATTAACTTAAAGGAATACTTCACCCATACGGAACCGGCGTTCTATCATTATAAAAATCGCTATTATAATATAATGAATGAGGTTTTTCTTCCCTCAGTCTTCCCTCAGTCTTCCCTTGGCCCAGCTGTACTGTTAACCCTAACCCAACATTTTACTGAAGTGATGTCACACTAGTAAAATGTAGGGTTAGACAGTGAGACCATGAAACAATCTTTCTGCCTTTTCTCAGGCTAGGATGAACCGATTTCTAAACTTTCTGTACATTTATACTACCGGTAGGATCTCAGAGTTCAATACACCTTCATATTCCCACCGGTTAAGTAGGTCTTTAAGTTCCCTCTTCTAGCCAAGTCAAGTATGCATGACCATGGCAAGGAGATAGTCAAGGTTACTGTAGGACGGATATTTTTAAACTTTTGAAGGTGAGGGTGGCACTCTGCCAATACACAGATTAGATGGGTGGGAAGCTGAGAGCATGCTGGACTAAAACATGAATCAAAAGGTTGCTTTCAGATGCAGGAAAACAGCTGAAAATCTTAATTATCGGGCAAATGTTCCAACATGTGTGAGTGTGACTTGATCGTGAGAAGCATGGCATTTCAATGTGTATAGTTATAGAGAAGGACATGCTTTTAACTAACTGTGTAGCGTTCAGAATGTTTTTTTTTTGTCAGTCTGCCCCAGTGCAGCTGTGGGTACTCTCGTAGTTTACCACCACTGGTATGGTATGACTGTGTGTGAATGAATGTAACTTGGAACCCTGTAAAGCGCTTTGAGTACCTAAAAAAAGCGCTTCATGAATCCAATCCATTATTAATATTATTAGTAGTACAAGGTTAATGAAAGTGTGTTTAATAAAGTAGTCACGAAAATTGTTCTCCTGAGGTTATTATAACAATTTCACCAAGAGATAAAGATATATATATTTTTTTCTTTAAAGATAATTTTTTGGCATTTTCAAGCTTTATTAGACAGTACAGAGTTGAAACGGGGAGACACAGAGAGACACAGAGAGAGAGAGAGAGAGAGAGAGACAGAGAGAGAGAGAGAGAGAGGGGGGATGACCTGCAGTAAAGGTCCACGGGCCGGATTCGAACCCGCGACCACTGCATCCACCACGCCACCGGAGCGCCCCGAGATAAAGATAGTTTTGAGGAATCAATATGTTTGAGAAAGGAACACCAGACAGAGAAGGGGAGATGCGGGGCTGATATCAGTATATCATATTATGAAGCTCTGTTGTGTGGAAAATCCTTGCCTCAACCTTCCAGGAACATATTGTTTTCTTCCTGTAAGGGACACTCAGTTCTCCAAAGTATCCTCTAAATCAAAAGGGTTTAGTAGAACCTCTTCATCAAACTTACAAGTGCATCTGCTCTTACTCACAATAGAGAGAGAGGTGACTTTCAGCTGTCAAGTGCCTTTTACTTCTACTTGTGATGTCACAGAAAGAGAAATGTAGGGTTAGACAGTGAGACCATAAAACACTCGTTCTGCCTTTTCTCAGGCTAGGATGATCCGATTTCAATTTTTTTTTTGCACATTTATACTTCATAGGATCTCCGAGTTCAATACACCTTCATATTCCAACCGGTGAAGTAGGGCTTTAAGCAACGTTTGTGTTTTGTAGCATTTCCAGTTACTTAGAAAAAACAGACTTGTAAAATAACTACCTGGCTATAAAATTCAGAATCAGTCCATTTTCAAAGGGTTTCATCCATACGAAAAACCAAAGCTGTGAATCTACTTGAAAGGTCCAGAGGAGATGACATGTGGGTGTAATGCTCTGTCAGAGAAAACCAAAGGAGTATTTCTTTTTTGAGAAATATATTAATTGAGTTTTCAGATTTTACAACACAGACAAATACAATTATTCACATATAAAACAACAACAAAAAAATAAAAATAAAAGTAATTACAACCTGCGGCAGTGGCGAAGTGGGCAGGGAGGTCGCCTCTGGAGTGCAGGGTCAGAGGTTCGATCCCCCGTCTCCCCGCCACATGTCGAAGTGTCCTTGGGCAAGACATTGAACCCCAAATTGCTCCTGATAGTTAGCTTCCACCCTGCGTGGTAGCTGCTGCTGCTATCGGTGTATGAATGTGAGTGTGATTGGGTGAATGTGTACAAAACAATCTGTGAGTCTGTGAAAAACCAGGGAAAAGCGCTATATAAGTGGAATCCATTTACCATTTTACAGAAGTTATGCTCAGAAATATTGCACTAGTGGCATCAGCCATGTCAATCTAAGCTTCAAGCAAACACCTTGCTTGGTGGCTCTTTAAGAAATCCCATAAATTGGTTTGAATGTCGATAGTCTGCCTGCTATCGGTGTATTCAATGTGTGTGTGAATGGTAACGTGGGAAAGGAAAACAGGTCTCCCTTGAAAAAGAGTCTCCGGTCTCAATGGGATTTACCTGTATAAATAAAGGTTTAAAAAAAAAAAAAAAAAAAAAAATTGTCCCCACACTTTTTAAAGAACATTTCCCCCTTGGAGGCATATGTCAATTTTTCTAAAGCTAAACAGTTGGAGTGACTTTTGAGTACATGCCCGGTTACTGAACACTGACTTACTGCCAATTAGATTGATGCTTTGTGACTTTTAATTTTATTTTTATTTTTTATTGTGTTTTGAGTCTTGTTTTAAATGTGAAATTTTGTTTTTTAATGTGAAACTTTTATGTTTTTATGCTGCCTTCTTGGCCAGGACTCTCTTGGAAAAGAGATTTTGAATCTCAATGAGTATATTCCTGGAAAAATAAAGGTTAATAAAAAAAAATAAAAAAAAATTGAGCCAATGACTCGCTGTCGGCGTCTCTGGACTTGAAAGGTCCGGAGAAGATGACATGTTGGTGTGGAGTTCTGTCAGAGAAAAGCAGAATCTCTCGCCTGCCTGTGTACGTCTATTTTTAGTCTTGACGACCTGCTGTGCCACTGATGCTTTTTCAGAGCGTTACTTGCTAGTTGCTACAGTGAAACATTTGAGGAGTTGAGAAAAAATATCTAGTATAATTTTTTTTTAGCAGGAAGTTGTTATCTTAAAGAGGGTTAGAAGGGCTTGATGTTGGCAAACTGATATCAGTGGAGCAGATAAGTGCTACATGCTTTCAATTTGTGAGACAAGCGTGAACAATTGGCATGAGATATAAAGACGAATAGTCCAAAATGCTATTGGAGTTAGTGGGGCATGTAGGTATTTTCAACATACTACAATCGACGTGCATGTATTGGGACATCCTATATCGTTTTTCTGGCATACTAAATAGTAGGGAAGTATGGGGATTGGAACGCAGGGTCTTTTTTACTCTAGTTATATTTCCACTTCTTACATTGTTTAAATGTTGTAGTATAATGTCCATAGTAATTTACTTGTGCTTATATTAATGTAATATTGATAAATGTTATTGTAAGGTTATGGTGGCAGCGTCTTTAGGTTTAGTGGATGCAGACTTGCTTTATTCTTTCTATTCTACATGTTAGCGGGCGCAGGGCTAGTTTGATTAACTAAATGTCTTGTTTGGTCAGTGAATTACCCCGACAAAGACTTTACCACATTAATCCGGTTTAATACCAAATCTGTGAAGGATTTACTAAAGCGCTGGGGATCAAAAAGTCATTATTGTAAATTAGCTTGAGCAGCTGGCACAGCCGGGCAAAGAGGCACAGACCTTCATGCCTGTTAATGCTACTCTGTAACACAGTAGATGTAACACTTGTGAGTGTGTGTGTACTTAAAGGTCAGTGTGTGTGTGTGTGTACTTAAAGGTCTGTGACTGAGTGTGTGAGTGTGTGTGTGAGAACTAAAAGGTGTGAGTGTGTGTGAACTAAAAGAGATGTGTGTGTGTGTGTGTGAGTGAGTGATGCTTCTCTGTAATACAGTAAATGTTACACTTGTTTGAGTTCATCAAAGTTGACGTTCACAGCCAACAAACAAGATAACTTTTTTTTAGTTGTTTGACTCTATTCTCCAAGTTTAAACTATACAAATAGCATTCTTTGCTCTGATGGTCTTGTTTGCTGTTACATGTAATTTATGATCATCAGAGGAAAAATTAGACTGTTTCAGGAATATTTAAAAGTTCCTCG